>CM018686.1:21861039-22270177 GCA_009363875.1 Mikania micrantha
GTTTCGTGGAAAAACGTTCGTAGTTACTGATGGGTTGTAAAACACATCTTGTTTTTAAATACTTTTGAGTCGATTTTAGTTTGTAAATATGTCGATTTTGTCTATTTTTAGGTTCTTTTACATGTTTATTGTTTTTATAGGCTTGTCTAATGAAATGAAAGGAAATCGAGTTCGAAACCCGAAGGATCGAGCCCGGTTGAAATCAAGAGAAAAAGACAAGTTTTAATGATTCTGACGTCATCGCGGTACGCGGTGAGGAGAAATAAAGTCTTCACGCTACGCGAAGGATTTCGGGGGTTCCCCGCTTGTTTTGTCCATCGCGATACGCGGTGGGATTTGAATTATGCTTCGCGGTACGCGACAAGTTTGAAATTTGAAAAAAGTCAAGATTCAAGTGAGATTAAATAGGGACGCTCCCCAGCCGTTTGAATCATCATCTCGACCATTTTGGAGCAGAGAGCTTCCAGGAGTGGGAGAAGCATTTTGGAAGCATTGGAGGGCTAGAAGGTCTTATATCTATGTTAATAATCTTGATTATCTTTGTTTCATTGTTCTTAATTTTCAGTATTATATTTCATTTTGTTATGAATAATTCTGGATTTCTTTACTGATTATGATGTTAGGCTCGGTAGTATTGACTTCTACTTAGGTTAGAATGAATGTTTGAATGATTATTGATGACTATTGATTATTGTTTTGAGTTATGATGGAAAACACTTTTGTAACAGATCTTATTGTGTCATTTTGATGATTTTTGCATATCATCTTGATTATATCGGTTTATATCATGTTCCATACGTGTTTTTATTGAATGTCTTTCGGTGTTAGACACGTATTAGGTCATCGACTTGGTGTTATGACTAGTTTATGGTTTGTTTGATATCACTAGCCATAGGAAAAGATATAATGATGTTTTTAGGGTTCTTTGTGTATCTAAGTTTAGAAATCCGGAAGGTGATAGACTTGTCGGGTGATCTTAGCATTAGGGTTTTCTTAATAATTACCCGGAAGGGTTGGTTAATTGAATACTTAGTGTTAATGTCATTTCGTGTCAAATTAGACATTCTAAGATTACTCCTTGCATCTTTGATGTATTGGATGAAGAAAATCAGGAATGTGACTTGTTCATTTGAGTACATAAGTGTTATTGGAAAAATCCGGGAGGTGATTCAATTAACTAGTGTGTTTAGTGCAAGATTAGGTTTTCTTAATTGGTTATATTTGGTAATTGATCCAAAATCCATTAGTTACTTATATTTTGCTGTTTAAGATCCTAGTTCCATCATATCAAACAAAGTCAATAGTGTCAATAATCACAAACAGGAATTTTACCTAAGTAGAGTTTTCTCATTTGCTTTAGTTTTTTCTTCAATTATAATTCATTTCTTTAATTAAATTCGTTAATTGTTTTAGGGTTTAATATTAGATAAATTGCTTTTCTAATTTAATTAGGGTAATTAGTTTAATTGAATTATCTTTTATTTAAAAAAAAAACCCCCTTTTAATTGTTTTAATCATTTTCTAATCTTGTTTCGTTGAGTCAGTGTCTCGTGGGTTCGATATCCGGACTTTCGATAGCTATTCTACAATTGATAGGTACACTTGCCTGTCGTAGTGGTTTAGTTTAAGATTTTCGGTTTTAACTCGTTGTAATTAAGTTGAGTCTAGGTTAGTGTTTATAGTTATTTTCTTAGACCACTTTCGAGGACATCAAGTTTTTGGCGCCGTTGCCGGGGATACTTGGCAATAGCGAAATTAGCTTAGATTGTGATTGAAAGAATCAGTAGGTCTAATTTTATTTATTTTTAGGTTTTGAGTTTTTCTTTTCTTTCTTATTTGCCTCGTGTCTTTTAGTTGCTAGTTTTTATTATGTTTTAGGTTTTTCTTTGTTTTGTTGTTAAATTCCCTTACTTGTTATCGTTTACAGTGCATGCCACATACTCGATCACAAGGACCACCGCCAGTTCTAGCTTTTGAAGAGCCGGAGCAAGAGTTTCACACGAACCTTAGGAGTCGTTTTCCCAGGTACGTGTTCTTGCCCCGATTTTGTTTCACCTTCTAGTTCTACACCTAGTTCACCTTCACACACACCACTTCACCTTTCCCGATCTCACCCGTTTACTTCGACATGGCCGAGGAGATGCCACCACCAGTGAGACGCACCGTTCACGACCGAGCTTGCGATGGATTCACCGGAGTTCGCAAACCCGGTCACTCGTCCCGTGTTTGCCAATGATGCTACTTGGCAATTCCCTTCCTACATCATGACTGCTATCACCAATTCCATTCAGTTTAATGGTCTTGATGATGAGGATGCTCCCGGACATCTGTCCCCGTTTTCTAGGATCTGCAACACTTTCAATCTCCATGGAGTTTCTGAGGATAACATCTGCTTGCAGCTTTTTCCATTCTCTCTTGCTAGTCGTGCATCCACCTGGTTCGACAGCCTCCCTGAGAACTCCATCACCACGTGGGATGATCTTCGAAAGAAATTTCTGAAGAAATATTTTCCACCTTCCAAAGCTGCTCGTCTGAGGACCAAATCCATTCTTTTCATATGGAGCCTGATGAGTCTTACTCTGCAGCTTGGGAGAGATTCCACACTTTGCTCAGCAAATGTCCACAGCATGGACTTTCTGAATGGGCACTTGTAGAGAAATTCTACAATGGATTGACGCTTGAGAAGCAAATCATGTTCAATACAGCTGCAGGAGGGCATATCATGGAGATGAAGGATACAGATGAGTGATTGACATGTTGAGAGTTTTGCTAGAGCCGACAGCAGCAGAAGCCATCCACTAGATCCTCCACCACTAAGGCTACCAACACCTCATCCGTGCTCGAGGTGTTTATCAGGTCACTCCTGACACTAGCTTGCTGCTACCATTGAGTCTCTAGCAAGAGACATGAAGGAGCTGAAGACACAGCTGAAGAAGTGTGAGATATGTCGAGGAGGACATGCGACTGCCGAGTGCCCCATTACTGATCAGGAGCAGTTAGATTCCATTAATTCTGGTTGGAACAAGCCTTTCACTTCCAACTTCAATTCCAATCCCAATCCTAATTGGAATCCTAACTCGAATTGGCGAAACTCCAACACAACTGGCGTGGTAACAACTCCTATCAACCACGTCAGAATCAGGCAGCAAATGAAAATTCAGGAGCGGGTCCAAGTAGCAGTGGTGACCCAGAAGTGAAGGACATGCTCAAGCAGCAGATGCAGATGCTACAAGCAGTTGATTGCCAAGGATCAACACACACAGGTGAAGCTTCAGGAGCATGATACATTGCTGAGAAATCAACAATCAGCATTTCTGGACCTACAGCGATCGGTAGGTGATATTGCGAAGAGGTTGGATGAGAGGCAGGGTGGATCCTTCTCGGGGAATACTGAGGCAAACCCGAAGGGTCATGTGAAGGCTGTGATGACTAGGAGTGGTCGTGGAGGTGAGAAGGAGGTGGAGAAGTCACCGGATGTCGATGTAGAGGAACCGGTAGACGAGGAGATAGAGTTGGAGATTCCTGATAGGGTGCACCAGAGGCTAGGCCCAGCAAGTACCGCACCAGTAGGAGATTCTTCAATTGAGAAGAAGGGAGTTGAGGCAGAAAAGAAGAAGATGGAAGAGAAGAGGACTCCCGAGGTTGATATAAGCAGGCTACCATATCCGGCACGTGCATTGCAGCAGAAGTATGCACAGGAGTATGGACATTTCTTAGAGATGTTTAAGCAGCTTAAGATTAACCTCCCGTTTGTAGAAGCACTCCAGCATATGCCCAAATATGCTAAATTCTTGAAGGATCTTCTGTCTAACAAGAAGAAGCTGGAGTCACTTTCTACAGTCACATTAGGAGCTCGATGTTCTGCGTTGGTCCAGAACAAACTGCCCGAGAAACTCGATGATCCAGGGGTTTTTACTATCCCTTGCTTATTTGGTAGTTCTTCTGTGAACCACGCGTTGGCCGACTTGGGTGCTAGCATTAACTTGATGCCATATTCGACTTATCAGAAGCTAGACCTTGGAGACCCATCGCCTACGCGCATGAGCATCACTTTGGCTGATCGTTCGGTCAAGTATCCACGGGGGATTGTGGAGAATGTTTTAGTGAAGGTTGATAAGTTTGTATTCCCCGCGGATTTTGTCATTCTGGACATGGAGGCTGATGACCGAGTCCCGCTCATTATGGGACGTCCTTTCCTACGCACTGCTAAGGCAATGATAGATGTGTTTGAAGGTAAGATTACATTGCGTGTAGGTGAGGAGAATGTTACATTCGACGTGAGGAAGTCGATGAAGCATTCGAACGGTCAGGATGATTCAGTTTATTTTCTTGATTCTTTCATTCCTTACATAGATCGTTGTCTAGATTATATTTCTGGATCTGATTTATTGAAAGATCAAGACCTGGGTGAGGAGAACCAGGCTGTTGAGATTGATGCTTCTTCTGAGCACATTCCGAGCAGTCTGGCTAGTAAGTCTCCTGAGTACCCGACTGCTTTTGAGGTTTTTGAGAGTACAGATCCAGTTGAGAGACCATCTGTTGAGGCACCACCATCCCTAGAGCTTAAGGAGTTGCCATCTCATTTGGAGTATGCATTTCTGGATGGTGATTCTGATTTGCCCGTCATTATTTCATCTTCATTGACGGAGGAGGAGAAGTCGAGATTGATTGAGGTGCTTAAGGCCAATAAGCAGGCGATTGCGTGGAAGTTGATGGACATAAAGGGCATACACCCTTCGTTTTGTACGCATCGCATTTTGATGGAAGAGGATTACAAGCCGGTGGTCCAACCACAGCGACGGCTTAATCCTAATATGTCTGAAGTTGTGAAGAAAGAGGTTCTTAAGCTCTTAGATGCCGGATTGATCTATCCCATTTCAGATTCAGCTTGGGTCAGTCCGGTACAGGTTGTTCCCAAGAAGGGAGGTATGACTGTCATTGTGAATGAGAAGAAGGAGTTGATTCCGTCTAGGACAGTCACTGGTTGGAGAGTATGCATCGATTACAGGAGACTGAATGATGCCACTAGGAAAGATCATTTCCCACTGCCTTTCATTGATCAGATGTTGGAGCGGTTGTCAGGACAACAGTTTTACTGTTTTCTTGATGGTTTTTCAGGTTATTTCCAGATCCCCATAGCACCGGAGGATCAGGAGAAAACCACGTTTACATGCCCATACGGTACCTTTGCGTATCGCCGTATGCCGTTTGGGTTATGTAATGCTCCAGCCACATTCCAGAGATGCATGGTGGCTATATTTCAGGATATGATCGAAACTTCCATGGAAGTGTTCATGGACGATTTTTCAGTGTTTGGAAGTTCGTTCGATCATTGTTTGCAGAATTTGGATAGGATGCTTGCTAGATGTGTGGAGACTAATCTGATGCTGAACTGGGAGAAGTGCCATTTCATGGTGACTGAAGGTATTGTGCTAGGGCACAAGATTTCGCGAGATGGCATTGAGGTAGATAGAGCTAAGATCGATACGATTAGTAAACTCCCACCACCTACGAACGTGAGAGCAGTTCGTAGTTTTCTAGGTCATGCAGGGTTTTATAGGCGTTTCATTAAAGACTTTTCTAAGATTACCCGACCGATGACCCGATTGTTGGAGAAAGATGTGGAGTTTAAGTTTAGTGAAGAGTGCATGAGAGCGTTTGAGTTTCTGAAGGAGAAGTTGGTGAGTTCTCCTATTCTGATAGCCCCCGATTGGAGCCTTCCTTTCGAGTTGATGTGCGATGCTAGTGATTTTGCAGTAGGGGCTGTGCTTGGTCAGCGGAAAGATAAGCATTTTCATCCGATCTACTACGCAAGTAAGACCTTAGATGATGCTCAGGAGAATTACACGACTACGGAGAAGGAGTTGTTAGCGGTCGTGTATGCGTTCGATAAGTTTAGGTCTTATCTTGTTCTTTCCAAGACCATTGTTTACACCGATCATGCGGCCTTGCGATACTTGTTCGCGAAAAAGGACGCAAAACCTCGTTTGATTCGGTGGATTCTCCTCCTTTCTGAGTTTGATATAGAAATTAAGGATAAGAAAGGAGCTGAGAATGTTGCAGCCGACCATTTGTCGCGGCTTGAGGATCCTGCTCGGGAGAAGATGAATGAGGAGATGATTGGAGACACACTCCCACATGAGACTTTGATTTCTGCAGACACAGAGATAGTGGGATTGGTGAGTGCAGGTGAGCAGGGATTGCCATGGTTCTCAGACATTGCGAATTACTTGTCTGAAGGTTACATGTTGAAGGGTCTGACTTCACAGCAGCGGAAGAGGTTCTTTACTGAAGCAAACCATTATATATGGGATGCTCCATATTTGTTTCGCGAGGGAGCAGACGGTATTTTGAGGAGATGTGTGAGTCGTGAGGAAGGATTAGACATCCTAAGACATTGTCATGAGGGTTTGACTGGAGGACACCATGGGCCATCGTACACTGCGAAGAAGGTGTTTGACAGTGGATTTTATTGGCCGACAGTGTTTAAGGATGCGCATGAGTTTGTGAGGAGATGTGATGCGTGTCAGAGGACCGGAAACATCTCACGTAGGAATGAGATGCCCCAGAACCCCATCCAGGGGGTTGAGGTCTTTGATATTTGGGGTATTGACTTCATGGGACCGTTCCCTTCATCCCGAGGGAATCGGTACATCCTCGTGGCTATTGATTATGTCTCGAAGTGGGTAGAGGCTCAAGCTTTATCCACGAATGATGCACGAGGAGTCGTAGGATTTCTCAAGAGACTGTTTTGTAGGTTTGGAACCCCTAAGGCATTGATAAGTGATAGAGGCACGCATTTTTGTAATGCACAGTTAGAGAAGGTATTGGCACGATATGGGGTGACCCATCGAGTGTCAACAGCCTATCATCCACAGACTAGTGGCCAGGTTGAGAATGCTAATAGGGGTGTGAAGAGGATTCTTGAGAAGACGATAGGTAGAAACCGTAAGGATTGGGCAGATAGGCTAGACGAGGTGTTGTGGGCGTTTAGGACAGCTTTTAAGAATCCGATTGGGACCACACCTTTTCGGATGATTTATGGTAAAGCGTGTCATCTGCCAGTTGAGTTAGAGCATAAGGCGTTTTGGGCGTTGAAGAGTGTGAATCTTGATTTGCCGAGTGCTGTGAAGAATCGGTTTCTGCAGTTGCATGAGTTAGAGGAGTTGCGTGACGAGGCGTACGCACGATCGTGGAGTTATAAAGAACGTACGAAGGCGTTGCACGATCGTAAGTTGAGAGGCGTGAAGGAGTTTAGGAAGGGTGATCAGGTGCTAGTTTATGATTCGAGGCTCCGGTTATTTCCAGGTAAGTTGAAGTCCAAATGGAAAGGACCGTTTGTTGTGCATGAAGTCTTTCCACACGGAGCAGTTGAGCTTGAATCAGAAGGTCGGACATGGAAGGTTAACGGGCATCGTTTGAAGCTATACATCGGAGGACCGATCGCTACGGAGAAGGAGGTAGCACTCCTTGAGTTGCGTAAGTGAGAATAGTGCCTGATTTGTAGAGTTTGTAATATAGGTTTGTGTTTTCGTGTTCTTCGATAGGACTATTTTGGGAATTAAGTGTGGGTATTCAATACGGTTTTCGTCTATAACATCTACCCATATTTTAAACCCGAAATTCTAGTCGCATCATAGCTCGATTGAGTTGAAATTGTAAATTTTAGGTAATTAATTTTAGTTTTGTAAAAGTATTAGAATAAATTTTTTCTTATTTTTAGGAAGTTTTTATTATTTTTTTTTATTATTTATTTTTTTTATTTGAGATTTTCATAATTAAATTTTAATTTTATTAAGTTAGTTTTTATTTTACTTTTATTTTACTTAATTTATTTTTATAAACAAAACAAAAACAAAGTTCAAAAAGCTCCGAAAATCTCCGCGGTACGCGATGGTGCGTGCAAAATTGTCTCCGCGGTACGCGGAGGATTTCGGGAAAGAAAAAAAAATATAATAAAAGGGTTTAATCCCCTTCGCGTACCACCACACCACATCATCACCTACCACCACCGATCATCATCCTCTCAACCACCGGTAGCCACCACTCCTCCACCGCAGACCATCGGTTCATCACCTCTAGACACCCCACCGCCACCGATCTCCACTGTAGCTCCACCAGTCGCCACCGCTCGACCATCGTAGCACCACCATCACCGCCGTATCTACCACCGCTGCTATCACCACCGTTGAAGCCACCGCTGCCGCTGCCATCATCATCTCTGGTCCATCACACCACCAACCATCTCCGATTTACATCGCGATTAGGTATAGTTCTAAATTTCTTTTTCGATTTTTCGTTTTTAGATTTACGATAGTTTGTAATTTTTGTAGAATACACTAAGTTAGGATTGATTTGTATTGATTGTTGAATAAAATGGGTTCGGATTTCCACCGTATGAAGCCGCTCGATTTTCTGGTTTTCGAAATTGGGCCGCGTACCGCGACCTAACCCTTAGCGGTACGCGATGCTTGCCGGATCCAGTTTCTTCTCATTGATACAAAGAAAACTGTTGTAAATTAATTTTGTATATAAAATTTAACTTATATTCTTTGTATTAACTGAATTTTGTAAATAAAGTAAAGATTATTTTAATTAAGTGTAACAATTTTTGTAAATAAATTTTATAAATTAAATTTTGTTAAATTTTTGTTTTCATATACTTTAGATTTTAATATTGTAAATAAATTTTGTAAATAATTTTTCATTTGTAAATATTTTTAATAGTGTAAAATAGGTTACAACAATTTTTAGCTTTAGTAAATAGGTTTTTAATTTTTAAATTTTATACTTTGTAAATAGAAATTTAATGGTTAATAGGTTAAATTTAAGTTTTGAATTAGTTTAATTTGTAAAATTGTTCTGTATATTGTATATTTGTAAACTGCTATTGTAGGATGTCTGGAGCAGCAGAGAGTTCAGCTGCAGGGGCCAAGAGGGCCAGAGGATCGAGCTCGTCGAGGAGGAGAGCTCGGGAGATCAGCTATTCATCAGAGGAGATCCTCCCTATTGACGAGGATGAGGCAGTTCCCGTTGATGATCGTGTCCTCAGAGATCACACTGTCCTGCAGTTCGAGCAGGGGACAGAGGAGGCCACCAGATGTGAGAGGTTTGTGACGATGGAGCATTACCACCACCGCACTTTTGATAGAGAGCTACTAGAGAGGTTAGGGCGTCTTGATGAGTTTGATGCTATTGTACGAGACGAGTGGAGGACTGCCCTAGACTGTAGGTGGCCTCAGTACATGGAGCTGACTGTCGAGTTCCACTCGACATTTCGTCACATGTCAGGCTCATTTGATGATCCTGCTGCTGTATCGTTTGCCTTAGGCAGACGTACATTTTCTATGAGCATCCCGCAGTTCGCGATTGCGACGGGATTTTACACAGCAGAGCAGGTGAGAGAGCCTGGCTTTGCTCAGAGCCTGAGGGCAGTGGTGAGGGAGCCCAGTGATCTGGGCATTACAGAGAGACAGTTGGAGGAGTTTTGGACGTCCATAGCTGATGGACCGTTTACGAGTGCGATTATCGAGTCCTCGATTCGTGATCCACTCATTCGATATGTCCACAGGATGGTTAGTTGCACTCTCATCGGCCGCAGGGCCGGTGCAGAGAAGTGCAACCAACTGGACTTGTTCTGTATGTACAGCATGATTAGCCGTCGCCCGGCTAACCTTGCCTGTATTTTATTGTCATCATTCGGGAGGATTCGTCGTGGAGGGGCGACGGCTAGACTGGATCTTGGGCCCTATATTGGAGGGATTGCTATGAGGCTGGGAGTCTTTAACAGATTCCCACGCCGATTTTTGACAGAGGGGCCAGTGACGGGGCGGTATAGTTTGGATGATATGAGGCTAGCTGGCATGTGCACTATGACAGATCCACCCACTTGGATGCCAGCTAGGCCTGCACCAGAGAGGACCCCGGATGTTGAGGTTCTGCAGAGGCAGGTGCCACCGGAGCGACAGAGGATTTTACATAGGGTAGAGAGGCCTCCACAGATATTTCCCCTTCGTCAGCCTCGTCCTCCCCGCATTACTTTAGAGAGTCTTTGGGAGGAGCACCAGAGGCTGGCTCAGATGATGCGCCTTCTTTTTACACACTTAGGGGTTGAGATTCCTGAGTGGTTTAGAGCTCCAGATCAGCCCCAGCAGCCAGGAGGAGATGCTGATGAGCCTCATGATTAGATTTCAGTATCTTGGCAGTAGTAGTTGTTTCTTTTGTATTTTTCTTTATTTTTGTTTTTATCTTCATGGTCTGTATATATTTGGATACTTTATGTTAAACTTAGATGTATTTTGATTACTGGTTGTATATATTTTATGGTTGTTTTGGTTGATTGTCATTTGTACAGTTTTTCTTTCATTATTATCCATGTATATGTTGATGGTTTGTTGTGAGTGTTAGTGGATTGCCAAATTCATCGTGAATGTTCAGAATGCAAAGTTGGAACTTATTTGTTATTGCGATTGGATTTGATGGCGGTTGATAAGACTTATGAGAATTGTCACATATCAGGGAAGTTGTAATTATTGTAATTGTATATTTATGATGAATTGTTTATTATTTCATATTCCACATTGAGGACAATGTTTGATTTTAAGTGTGGGTATGAGATTTGTGAAAAATTGTAAAATTTTTGAAAATTTTAGTAAATAAATTGTAAATTTTTGGTTAAATTTTGAAAAATAATTAATAAAATTCAAAAAATAAGTCAGTTTTAGTTAGGTTTTAGTCTTTTATTTTTAATTTTTTTTATTTATAGTTAATTTTGTTTGGATTGTTTAGAGCTTCATTTGCAGTTTGGTTTGAATTACCCTTATCAGTTGGGTAGTGATAACTTATATATTGTAGTAGAAAGGCAATCAACAGGATTACAAATAACTCGATCGCGAATGGAATGCTATACGATTGTGTTATTCTGGATTTGACATGCACGGCTGTTACATGAAACCAGCTAAGTCTTTTCCAAATTTTTGTTTTTATTTTATTTTATTTTATTTGTTTTTTATTTATGTTTATTCTTTTTCTTTTTTATTTAGGTTTTTAGTTGTTTAATTGTAAATTGAGTTTTAATTTTTAAAATTTTCTAGGTTAGATTGTAAATATTGTATATAATTTTGTAAAAAGTCTTTGAATTAGGTTTTGCATTAAAATGGAAAATGATAATATAATCAGGAATTTTATGTTTTTCTTAAAAATTTAAACGTACGCATCTAATTTGGGATATGTTAGTAGGCCTAATTGATAGAAAGGTTCTCTAGTATTGATATAATTTACTTAATTTTCATGATGCTAATAGGTTTTGCCTTGGGAAATATGAGGATTCTGAAACTGTTTAATTGTGATTAGAGGAACTTTTGCAAACAAACAACTTAATGTTTTTAAAATTAAACCTGGTACATATTTTCTCTTTATGAAAATAAATTCGAGACGTATGGCGCCTGATTAAAAGAAATATCATCCATCAATCCACTAAATGGGCTGAGCTTGCAGAAAAAAAAAAAATATAAAACAAAATAAAATAAGAGCTGCAGCTTATGTGTCATACCCCGGATGGCAACCGAGTGAAACACCACTAAGTTAGGCTCATTAATTTAGAAGCAAAATGCCCATACCTTCATCCATTCCATCTAAGGTTTGATTTTTAAATTCATTTGGGTTGTTTGAATGTAATGGTAACTTGAAAGCTTTTATCAGGATTAAGTTGATATATATGACTTGAGTGTAATACCTATAGTTGATTGAACCATTTGAACATAATGAATCAAGATTAGGGAACCTATATATCAGTTGTTGGTTTAAATGGATACAAATACTGACAATCGTGGTTAATGCATATGTATTTAAATTTTTGAGGTTAAAGATAAATTTCTGATTGTGATTCCATTGTAATTCTTTTTCGAGGACGAAAAATGTTCAAGTGTGGATATTTTTGATGGGTTGTAAAACACATCTTGTTTTTAAATACTTTTGAGTCGATTTTAGTTTGTAAATATGTCGATTTTGTCTATTTTTAGGTTCTTTTTACATGTTTATTGTTTTTATAGGCTTGTCTAATGAAATGAAAGGAAATCGAGTTCGAAACCCGAAGGAATCGAACCCCGGTTGAAATCAAGAGAAAAAGACAAGTTTTAATGATTCTGACGTTATCGCGGTACGCGGTGAGGAGAAATAAAGTCTTCGCGGTACGCGAAGGATTTCGGGGGTTCCCCGCTTGTTTTGTCCATCGCGATACGCGGTGGGATTTTGAATTATGCTTCGCGGTACGCGACAAGTTTGAAATTTGAAAAAAGTCAAGATTCAAGTGAGATTAAATAGGGGACGCTCCCCAGCCGTTTGAATCATAATTCTCGACCATTTTTGGAGCAGAGAAGCTTTCCAGGAGTGGGAGGAAGCATTTTGGAAGCATTGGAGGGCTAGAAGGTCTTATATCTATGTTAAATAATCTTGATTGATCTTTGTTTCATTTGTTCTTAATTTTCAGTAGTTTATTTCATTTTGTTATGAATAATTCTGAGATTTCTTTACTGATGATGATGTTAGTAGGCTAGTAGTATGATTCTACTTAGGTTAGAATGAATGTTTGAATGATTATTGATGACTATTGACTATTGTTTTGAGTTATGATGGAAAACACTTTTGTAACAGATCTTATTGTGTCATTTTGATGATTTTTGCATATCTAATCTTGATTATATCAGTTTATATTATGTTCCATACGTGTTTATTGAATGTCTTTCGGTGTTAGACACGTATTAGGTCATCGACTTGGTGTTATGACTAGTTTATGGTTTGTTTGATATCACTAGCCATAGGAAAAGATATAATTGATGTTTTTAGGGTTCTTTGTGTATCTAAGTTTAGAAATCCGGAAGGTGATAGACTTGTCGGGTGATCTTTAGCATTAGGGTTTTCTTAATAATTACCCGGAAGGGTTGGTTAATTGAAATACTTAGTGTTAATGTCATTTCGTGTCAAATTAGACATTCTAAGATTACTCCTTGCATCTTTGGTGCATTGGAATAAGAAAATCAGGAATGTGACTTGTTCATTTGAGTACATAAGTGTTATTGGAAAAATCCGGGAGGTGATTCAATTAACTAGTGTGTTTATTGCAATATTAGGTTTTCTTAGTTGGTTTTATCCGGTAATTGATCCAGAATCCATTAGATTACTTATATATTGCTGCTTAAGATCATAGTTCCATCATATCAAACAAAGTCAATAGTGTCAATAATCACAAACAGGAATTTTACCTAAGTAGAGTTTTCTCATTTGCTTTAGTTTTTCTAAAATTATAATTCATTTCTTTTAATTAAATTCGTTAATCTGTTTTAGGGTTTAAATATTAGTTAAATTGCTTTTCTAATTTAATTAGGGTAATTAGTTTAATTGAATTATCATTTTTATTCAAAAACCCCCCTTTTTAATTGTTTTAATCATTTTCTAATCTTGTTTCGTTGAGTCAGTGTCTCGTGGGTTCGATATCCGGACTTTCGATAGCTATTCTACAATTGATAGGTACACTTGCCTGTCGTAGTGGTTTAGTTTAAGATTTTCGGTTTTAACTCGTTGTAATTAAGTTGAGTCTAGGTTAGTGTTTATAGTTATTTTCTTAGACCACTTTAAGAAATTTATATAAAACAAAAAAAGTAAAAAGTAAAAAATTATTAAGATTGGCAGCAAGTTACTTAAAATCATTATTTGGTTTATTATTTAATTATATTAGTATTATAGTAAATTAAAAAAAACTCGCTGGAGCCCGTAATCGAACCGACAACCGCTTGGAAAAATTTGTAAACCTTAACCAGTAAGCTATGTTGGCATTTGTTACATAATTTGCATATGTACTTAATAATCTAATAGAGGATATGTATAACAAAGAAGGAGTAAAAACGGTAGCAATTTCATTTTTTTAATACTATTACTGTTCCCCTCCTCAGTTGAACCACATAACAAAATGATTATTTTCTCAGACTTTAAGAAATTTATATAAAACAAAAAAAGTAAAAAGTAAAAAATTATTAAGATTGGCAGCAAGTTACTTAAAATCATTATTTGGTTTATTATTTAATTATATTTGTATTATAGTAAATTAAAAAAAAAACTCGCTGGAGCCCGTAATCGAACCGACAACCGCTTGCAAAAATTTGTAAACCTTAACCAGTAAGCTATGTTGGCATTTGTTACATAATTTGCATATGTACTTAATAATCTAATAGAGGATATGTATAACAAAGAAGGGGTAAAAACGGTAGCACTTTCATTTTTTTAATTCTATTACTGTTCCCCTCCTCAGTTGAACCACATAGCAAAATGATTATTTTCTCAGACTTTAAGAAATTTATATAACACAAAAAAAGTAAAAAGTAAAAAATTATTAAGATTGGCAGCAAGTTACTTAAAATCATTATTTGGTTTATTATTTAATTATATTAGTATTATAGTAAATTAAAAAAAAAATCGCTAGAGCCCGTAATCGAACCGACAACCCCTTGGAAAAATTTGTAAACCTTAACCAGTAAGCTATGTTGGCATTTGTTACATAATTTGCATATGTACTTAATAATCTAATAGAGGATATGTATAACAAAGAAGGGGTAAAACGGTAGCAATTTCATTTTTTAAATACTATTACTGTTCCCCACCTCAGTTGAATCACATAGCAAAATGATTATTTTCTCAGACTTTAAGAAATTTATATAAAACAAAAAAAAGTAAAAAGTAAAAAATTATTAAGATTGGCAGCAGATTACTTAAAATCATTATTTGGTTTATTATTTAATTATATTAGTATTATAGTAAATTAAAAAAAAACTCGCTGGAGCCCGTAATCGAACCGACAACCCCTTGGAAAAATTTGTAAACCTTAACCAGTAAGCTATATTGGCATTTGTTACATAATTTGCATATGTACTTAATAATCTAATAGAGGATATGTATAACAAAGAAGGGGTAAAAACGATAGCAATTTCATATTTTTAATACTATTACTGTTCAACTCCTCAGTTGAACCACATAGCAAAATGATTATTTTCTCAGACTTTAAAAAATTTATATAAAACAAAAAAAGTAAAAAGTAAAAAATTATTAAGATTGGCAGCAAGTTACTTAAAATCATTATTTGGTTTATTATTTAATTATATTAGTATTATAGTAAATTAAAAAAAACTCGCTGGAGCCCGTAATCGAACCAACAACCGCTTGGAAAAATTTGTAAACCTTAACCAGTAAGCTATGTTGGCATTTGTTACATAATTTGCATATGTACTTAATAATCTAATAGAGGATATGTATAACAAAGAAGGGGTAAAAACGGTAGCAATTTCATTTTTTTAATACTATTACTGTTTCCCTCCTCAGTTGAACCACATAGCAAAATGATTATTTTCTCAGACTTTAAGAAATTTATATAAAACAAAAAAAGTAAAAAGTAAAAAATTATTAAGATTGGCAGCAAGTTACTTAAAATCATTATTTGGTTTATTATTTAATTATATTAGTATTATAGTAAATTAAAAAAAAACTCGCTGGAGCCCGTAATCGAACCGACAACCGCTTGGAAAAATTTGTAAACCTTAACCAGTAAGCTATGTTGATATTTGTTACATAATTTGCATATGTACTTAATAATCTAATAGAGGATATGTATAACAAAGAAGGGGTAAAAACGGTAGCAATTTCATATTTTTAATACTATTACTGTTCCCCTCCTCAGTTGAACCACATAGCAAAATGATTATTTTCTCAGACTTTAAGAAATTTATATAAAACAAAAAAAAGTAAAAAGTAAAAAATTATTAAGATTGACAGCACGTTACTTAAAATCATTATTTGGTTTATTATTTAATTATATTAGTATTATAGTAAATTAAAAAAAAACTCGCTGGAGCCCGTAATCGAACCAACAACCGCTTGTAAAAATTTGTAAACCTTAACCAGTAAGCTATGTTGGCATTTGTTACATAATTTGCATATGTACTTAATAATCTAATAGAGGATATGTATAACAAAGAAGGGGTAAAAACGGTAGCAATTTCATTTTTTTAATACTATTACTGTTCCCCTCCTCAGTTGAACCACATAGCAAAATGATTATTTTCTCAGACTTTAAGAAATTTATATAAAACAAAAAAAGTAAAAAGTAAAAAATTATTAAGATTGGCAGCAAGTTACTTAAAATCATTATTTGGTTTATTATTTAATTATATTAGTATTATAGTAAATTAAAAAAAAACTCGCTGGAGCCCGTAATCGAACCGACAACCCTTGGAAAAATTTGTAAACCTTAACCAGTAAGCTATGTTGGCATTTGTTACATAATTTGCATATGTACTTAATAATCTAATAGAGGATATGTATAACAAAGAAGGGGTAAAAACGGTAGCAATTTCATTTTTTTAATACTATTACTGTTCCCCTCCTCAGTTGAACCACATAGCAAAATGATTATTTTCTCAGACTTTAAGAAATTTATATAAAACAAAAAAAGTAAAAAGTAAAAAATTATTAAGATTGGCAGCAAGTTACTTAAAATCATTATTTGGTTTATTATTTAATTATATTAGTATTATAGTAAATTAAAAAAAAACTCGCTGGAGCCCGTAATCGAACCGACAACCCTTGGAAAAATTTGTAAACCTTAACCAGTAAGCTATGTTGGCATTTGTTACATAATTTGCATATGTACTTAATAATCTAATAGAGGATATGTATAACAAAGAAGGGGTAAAAACGGTAGCAATTTCATTTTTTTAATACTATTACTGTTCCCCTCCTCAGTTGAACCACATAGCAAAATGATTATTTTCTCAGACTTTAAGAAATTTATATAAAACAAAAAAAGTAAAAAGTAAAAAATTATTAAGATTGGCAGCAAGTTACTTAAAATCATTATTTGGTTTATTATTTAATTATATTAGTATTATAGTAAATTAAAAAAAAACTCGCTGGAGCCCGTAATCGAACCGACAACCCCTTGGAAAAATTTGTAAACCTTAACCAGTAAGCTATGTTGGCATTTGTTACATAATTTGCATATGTACTTAATAATCTAATAGAGGATATGTATAACAAAGAAGGGGTAAAAACGGTAGCAATTTCATTTTTTTAATACTATTACTGTTCCCCTCCTCAGTTGAACCACATAGCAAAATGATTATTTTCTCAGACTTTAAGAAATTTATATAAAACAAAAAAAAGTAAAAAGTAAAAAATTATTAAGATTGGCAGCAAGTTACTTAAAATCATTATTTGGTTTATTATTTAATTATATTAGTATTATAGTAAATTAAAAAAAAACTCGCTGGAGCCCGTAATCGAACCGACAACCCTTGGAAAAATTTGTAAACCTTAACCAGTAAGCTATGTTGGCATTTGTTACATAATTTGCATATGTACTTAATAATCTAATAGAGGATATGTATAACAAAGAAGGGGTAAAAACGGTAGCAAATTCATTTTTTTAATACTATTACTGTTCCCCTCCTCAGTTGAACCACATAGCAAAATGATTATTTTCTCAGACTTTAAGAAATTTATATAAAACAAAAAAAAGTAAAAAGTAAAAAATTATTAAGATTGGCAGCAAGTTACTTAAAATCATTATTTGGTTTATTATTTAATTATATTAGTATTATAGTAAATTAAAAAAAAACTCGCTGGAGCCCGTAATCGAACCGACAACCGCTTGGAAAAATTTGTAAACCTTAACCAGTAAGCTATGTTGGCATTTGTTACATAATTTGCATATGTACTTAATAATCTAATAGAGGATATGTATAACAAAGAAGGGGTAAAAACGGTAGCAATTTCATTTTTTTAATACTATTACTGTTCCCCTCCTCAGTTGAACCACATAGCAAAATGATTATTTTCTCAGACTTTAAGAAATTTATATAAAACAAAAAAAGTAAAAAGTAAAAAATTATTAAGATTGGCAGCAAGTTACTTAAAATCATTATTTGGTTTATTATTTAATTATATTAGTATTATAGTAAATTAAAAAAAAACTCGCTGGAGCCCGTAATCGAACCGACAACCGCTTGGAAAAATTTGTAAACCTTAACCAGTAAGCTATGTTGGCATTTGTTACATAATTTACATATGTACTTAATAATCTTATAGAAGATATGTATAACAAAGAAGGGTTAAAACGGTAGCAATTTCATATTTTTAATACTATTACTGTTCCCCTCCTCAGTTGAACCACATAGCAAAATGATTATTTTCTCAGACTTTAAGAAATTTATATAAAACAAAAAAAGTAAAAAGTAAAAAATTATTAAGATTGGCAGCAAGTTACTTAAAATCATTATTTGGTTTATTATTTAATTATATTAGTATTATAGTAAATTAAAAAAAAACTCGCTGGAGCCCGTAATCGAACCGACAACCGCTTGGAAAAATTTGTAAACCTTAACCAGTAAGCTATGTTGGCATTTGTTACATAATTTGCATATGTACTTAATAATCTAATAGAGGATATGTATAACAAAGAAGGAGTAAAAACGGTAGCAATTTCATTTTTTTAATACTGTTCCCCTCCTCAGTTGAACCACATAGCAAAATGATTATTTTCTCAGACTTTAAGAAATTTATATAAAACAAAAAAAGTAAAAAGTAAAAAATTATTAAGATTGGCAGCAACTTAATTAAAATCATTATTTGGTTTATTATTTAATTATATTAGTATTATAGTAAATTAAAAAAAAACTCGCTGGAGCCCGTAATCGAACCGACAACCCCTTGGAAAAATTTGTAAACCTTAACCAGTAAGCTATGTTGGCGTTTGTTACATAATTTGCATATGTACTTAATAATCTAATAGAGGATATGTATAACAAAGAAGGGGTAAAAACGGTAGCAATTTCATTTTTTTAATACTATTACTGTTCCCCTCCTCAGTTGAACCACATAGCAAAATGATTATTTTCTGACTTTAAGAAATTTATATAAAAAAAAAAGTAAAAAGTAAAAAATTATTAAGATTGGCAGCAAGTTACTTAAAATCATTATTTGGTTTATTATTTAATTATATTAGTATTATAGTAAATTAAAAAAAAACTCGCTGGAGCCCGTAATCGAACCGACAACCGCTTGGAAAAATTTGTAAACCTTAACCAGTAAGCTATGTTGGCATTTGTTACATAATTTGCATATGTACTTAATAATCTAATAGAGGATATGTATAACAAAGAAGGGGTAAAAACGGTAGCAATTTCATTTTTTTAATACTATTACTGTTCCCCTCCTCAGTTGAACCACATAGCAAAATGATTATTTTCTCAGACTTTAAGAAATTTATATAAAACAAAAAAAGTAAAAAGTAAAAAATTATTAAGATTGGCAGCAAGTTACTTAAAATCATTATTTGGTTTATTATTTAATTTTATTAGTATTATAGTAAATTAAAAAAAAACTCGCTGGAGCCCGTAATCGAACCGACAACCGCTTGGAAAAATTTGTAAACCTTAACCAGTGAGCTATGTTGGCATTTGTTACATAATTTGCATATGTACTTAATAATCTAATAGAGGATATGTATAACAAAGAAGGGGTAAAAACGGTAGCAATTTCATATTTTTAATACTATTACTGTTCCCCTCCTCAGTTGAACCACATAGCAAAATGATTATTTTCTCAGACTTTAAAAAATTTATATAAAACAAAAAAAGTAAAAAGTAAAAAATTATTAAGATTGGCAGCAAGTTACTTAAAATCATTATTTGGTTTATTATTTAATTATATTAGTATTATAGTAAATTAAAAAAAAACTCGCTGGAGCCCGTAATCGAACCGACAACCGCTTGGAAAAATTTGTAAACCTTAACCAGTAAGCTATGTTGGCATTTGTTACATAATTTGCATATGTACTTAATAATCTAATAGAGGATATGTATAACAAAGAAGGGGTAAAAACGGTAGCAATTTCATTTTTTTAATACTATTACTGTTCCCCTCCTCAGTTGAACCACATAGCAAAATGATTATTTTCTCAGACTTTAAGAAATTTATATAAAACAAAAAAAGTAAAAAGTAAAAAATTATTAAGATTGGCAGCAAGTTACTTAAAATCATTATTTGGTTTATTATTTAATTATATTAGTATTATAGTAAATTAAAAAAAAACTCGCTGGAGCCCGTAATCGAACCGACAACCCCTTGGAAAAATTTGTAAACCTTAACCAGTAAGCTATGTTGGCATTTGTTACATAATTTGCATATGTACTTAATAATCTAATAGAGGATATGTATAACAAAGAAGGGGTAAAAACGGTAGCAATTTCATTTTTTTAATACTATTACTGTTCCCCTCCTCAGTTGAACCACATAGCAAAATGATTATTTTCTCAGACTTTAAGAAATTTATATAAAACAAAAAAAAGTAAAAAGTAAAAAATTATTAAGATTGGCAGCAAGTTACTTAAAATCATTATTTGGTTTATTATTTAATTATATTAGTATTATAGTAAATTAAAAAAAAACTCGCTGGAGCCCGTAATCGAACCACAACCGCTTGGAAAAATTTGTAAACCTTAACCAGTAAGCTATGTTGGCATTTGTTACATAATTTGCATATGTACTTAATAATCTAATAGAGGATATGTATAACAAAGAAGGGGTAAAAACGGTAGCAATTTCATTTTTTAATACTATTACTGTTCCCTTCCTCAGTTGAACCACATAGCAAAATGATTATTTTCTCAGACTTTAAGAAATTTATATAAAACAAAAAAAGTAAAAAGTAAAAAATTATTAAGATTGGCAGCAAGTTACTTAAAATCATTATTTGGTTTATTATTTAATTATATTAGTATTATAGTAAATTAAAAAAAAACTCGCTGGAGCCCGTAATCGAACCGACAACCCCTTGGAAAAATTTGTAAACCTTAACCAGTAAGCTATGTTGGCATTTGTTACATAATTTGCATATGTACTTAATAATCTAATAGAGGATATGTATAACAAAGAAGGGGTAAAAACGGTAGCAATTTCATTTTTTTAATACTATTACTGTTCCCCTCCTCAGTTGAACCACATAGCAAAATGATTATTTTCTCAGACTTTAAGAAATTTATATAAAACAAAAAAAGTAAAAAGTAAAAAATTATTAAGATTGGCAGCAAGTTACTTAAAATCATTATTTGGTTTATTATTTAATTATATTAGTATTATAGTAAATTAAAAAAAAACTCGCTGGAGCCCGTAATCGAACCGACAACCCCTTGGAAAAATTTGTAAACCTTAACCAGTAAGCTATGTTGGCATTTGTTACATAATTTGCATATGTACTTAATAATCTAATAGAGGATATGTATAACAAAGAAGGGGTAAAAACGGTAGCAATTTCATTTTTTTAATACTATTACTGTTCCCCTCCTCAGTTGAACCACATAGCAAAATGATTATTTTCTCAGACTTTAAGAAATTTATATAAAACAAAAAAAGTAAAAAGTAAAAAATTATTAAGATTGGCAGCAAGTTACTTAAAATCATTATTTGGTTTATTATTTAATTATATTAGTATTATAGTAAATTAAAAAAAACTCGCTGGAGCCCGTAATCGAACCGACAACCGCTTGGAAAAATTTGTAAACCTTAACCAGTAAGCTATGTTGGCATTTGTTACATAATTTGCATATGTACTTAATAATCTAATAGAGGATATGTATAACAAAGAAGGGGTAAAAACGGTAGCAATTTCATTTTTTAATACTATTACTGTTCCCTTCCTCAGTTGAACCACATAGCAAAATGATTATTTTCTCAGACTTTAAGAAATTTATATAAAACAAAAAAAGTAAAAAGTAAAAAATTATTAAGATTGGCAGCAAGTTACTTAAAATCATTATTTGGTTTATTATTTAATTATATTAGTATTATAGTAAATTAAAAAAAAACTCGCTGGAGCCCGTAATCGAACCGACAACCCCTTGGAAAAATTTGTAAACCTTAACCAGTAAGCTATGTTGGCATTTGTTACATAATTTGCATATGTACTTAATAATCTAATAGAGGATATGTATAACAAAGAAGGGGTAAAAACGGTAGCAATTTCATTTTTTTAATACTATTACTGTTCCCCTCCTCAGTTGAACCACATAGCAAAATGATTATTTTCTCAGACTTTAAGAAATTTATATAAAACAAAAAAAAGTAAAAAGTAAAAAATTATTAAGATTGGCAGCAAGTTACTTAAAATCATTATTTGGTTTATTATTTAATTATATTAGTATTATAGTAAATTAAAAAAAAACTCGCTGGAGCCCGTAATCGAACCGACAACCGCTTGGAAAAATTTGTAAACCTTAACCAGTAAGCTATGTTGGCATTTGTTACATAATTTGCATATGTACTTAATAATCTAATAGAGGATATGTATAACAAAGAAGGGGTAAAAACGGTAGCAATTTCATTTTTTTAATACTATTACTGTTCCCCTCCTCAGTTGAACCACATAGCAAAATGATTATTTTCTCAGACTTTAAGAAATTTATATAAAAAAAAAAGTAAAAAGTAAAAAATTATTAAGATTGGCAGCAAGTTACTTAAAATCATTATTTGGTTTATTATTTAATTATATTAGTATTATAGTAAATTAAAAAAAAACTCGCTGGAGCCCGTAATCGAACCGACAACCGCTTGGAAAAATTTGTAAACCTTAACCAGTAAGCTATGTTGGCATTTGTTACATAATTTGCATATGTACTTAATAATCTAATAGAGGATATGTATAACAAAGAAGGGGTAAAAACGGTAGCAATTTCATTTTTTTAATACTATTACTGTTCCCCTCCTCAGTTGAACCACATAGCAAAATGATTATTTTCTGACTTTAAGAAATTTATATAAAAAAAAAAGTAAAAAGTAAAAAATTATTAAGATTGGCAGCAAGTTACTTAAAATCATTATTTGGTTTATTATTTAATTATATTAGTATTATAGTAAATTAAAAAAAAACTCGCTGGAGCCCGTAATCGAACCGACAACCCCTTGGAAAAATTTGTAAACCTTAACCAGTAAGCTATGTTGGCATTTGTTACATAATTTGCATATGTACTTAATAATCTAATAGAGGATATGTATAACAAAGAAGGGGTAAAAACGGTAGCAATTTCATTTTTTTAATACTATTACTGTTCCCCTCCTCAGTTGAACCACATAGCAAAATGATTATTTTCTCAGACTTTAAGAAATTTATATAAAACAAAAAAAGTAAAAAGTAAAAAATTATTAAGATTGGCAGCAAGTTACTTAAAATCATTATTTGGTTTATTATTTAATTATATTAGTATTATAGTAAATTAAAAAAAAACTCGCTGGAGCCCGTAATCGAACCGACAACCCCTTGGAAAAATTTGTAAACCTTAACCAGTAAGCTATGTTGGCATTTGTTACATAATTTGCATATGTACTTAATAATCTAATAGAGGATATGTATAACAAAGAAGGGGTAAAAACGGTAGCAATTTCATTTTTTTAATACTATTACTGTTCCCCTCCTCAGTTGAACCACATAGCAAAATGATTATTTTCTCAGACTTTAAAAATTTATATAAAACAAAAAAAGTAAAAAGTAAAAAATTATTAAGATTGGCAGCAAGTTACTTAAAATCATTATTTGGTTTATTATTTAATTATATTAGTATTATAGTAAATTAAAAAAAACTCGCTGGAGCCCGTAATCGAACCAACAACCGCTTGGAAAAATTTGTAAACCTTAACCAGTAAGCTATGTTGGCATTTGTTACATAATTTGCATATGTACTTAATAATCTAATAGAGGATATGTATAACAAAGAAGGGGTAAAAACGGTAGCAATTTCATTTTTTTAATACTATTACTGTTCCCCTCCTCAGTTGAACCACATAGCAAAATGATTATTTTCTCAGACTTTAAGAAATTTATATAAAACAAAAAAAGTAAAAAGTAAAAAATTATTAAGATTGGCAGCAAGTTACTTAAAATCATTATTTGGTTTATTATTTAATTATATTAGTATTATAGTAAATTAAAAAAAAACTCGCTGGAGCCCGTAATCGAACCGACAACCGCTTGGAAAAATTTGTAAACCTTAACCAGTAAGCTATGTTGGCATTTGTTACATAATTTGCATATGTACTTAATAATCTAATAGAGGATATGTATAACAAAGAAGGGGTAAAAACGGTAGCAATTTCATTTTTTTAATACTATTACTGTTCCCCTCCTCAGTTGAACCACATAGCAAAATGATTATTTTCTCAGACTTTAAGAAATTTATATAAAACAAAAAAAAGTAAAAAGTAAAAAATTATTAAGATTGGCAGCAAGTTACTTAAAATCATTATTTGGTTTATTATTTAATTATATTAGTATTATAGTAAATTAAAAAAAAACTCGCTGGAGCCCGTAATCGAACCGACAACCGCTTGGAAAAATTTGTAAACCTTAACCAGTAAGCTATGTTGGCATTTGTTACATAATTTGCATATGTACTTAATAATCTAATAGAGGATATGTATAACAAAGAAGGGGTAAAAACGGTAGCAATTTCATATTTTTAATACTATTACTGTTCCCCTCCTCAGTTGAACCACATAGCAAAATGATTATTTTCTCAGACTTTAAGAAATTTATATAACAAAAAAAAGTAAAAAGTAAAAAATTATTAAGATTGGCAGGTTACTTAAAATCATTATTTGGTTTATTATTTAATTATATTAGTATTATAGTAAATTAAAAAAAAACTCGCTGGAGCCCGTAATCGAACCGACAACCCCTTGGAAAAATTTGTAAACCTTAACCAGTAAGCTATGTTGGCATTTGTTACATAATTTGCATATGTACTTAATAATCTAATAGAGGATATGTATAACAAAGAAGGGGTAAAAACGGTAGCAATTTCATTTTTTAATACTATTACTGTTCCCCTCCTCAGTTGAACCACATAGCAAAATGATTATTTTCTCAGACTTTAAGAAATTTATATAAAACAAAAAAAGTAAAAAGTAAAAAATTATTAAGATTGGCAGCAAGTTACTTAAAATCATTATTTGGTTTATTATTTAATTATATTAGTATTATAGTAAATTAAAAAAAAACTCGCTGGAGCCCGTAATCGAACCGACAACCCCTTGGAAAAATTTGTAAACCTTAACCAGTAAGCTATGTTGGCATTTGTTACATAATTTGCATATGTACTTAATAATCTAATAGAGGATATGTATAACAAAGAAGGGGTAAAAACGGTAGCAATTTCATTTTTTTAATACTATTACTGTTCCCCTCCTCAGTTGAACCACATAGCAAAATGATTATTTTCTCAGACTTTAAGAAATTTATATAAAACAAAAAAAGTAAAAAGTAAAAAATTATTAAGATTGGCAGCAAGTTACTTAAAATCATTATTTGGTTTATTATTTAATTATATTAGTATTATAGTAAATTAAAAAAAAACTCGCTGGAGCCCGTAATCGAACCGACAACCGCTTGGAAAAATTTGTAAACCTTAACCAGTAAGCTATGTTGGCATTTGTTACATAATTTGCATATGTACTTAATAATCTAATAGAGGATATGTATAACAAAGAAGGGGTAAAAACGGTAGCAATTTCATTTTTTTAATACTATTACTGTTCCCCTCCTCAGTTGAACCACATAGCAAAATGATTATTTTCTCAGACTTTAAGAAATTTATATAAAACAAAAAAAGTAAAAAGTAAAAAATTATTAAGATTGGCAGCAAGTTACTTAAAATCATTATTTGGTTTATTATTTAATTATATTAGTATTATAGTAAATTAAAAAAAACTCGCTGGAGCCCGTAATCGAACCGACAACCGCTTGGAAAAATTTGTAAACCTTAACCAGTAAGCTATGTTGGCATTTGTTACATAATTTGCATATGTACTTAATAATCTAATAGAGGATATGTATAACAAAGAAGGGGTAAAAACGGTAGCAATTTCATTTTTTTAATACTATTACTGTTCCCCTCCTCAGTTGAACCACATAGCAAAATGATTATTTTCTCAGACTTTAAGAAATTTATATAAAACAAAAAAAGTAAAAAGTAAAAAATTATTAAGATTGGCAGCAAGTTACTTAAAATCATTATTTGGTTTATTATTTAATTATATTAGTATTATAGTAAATTAAAAAAAAACTCGCTGGAGCCCGTAATCGAACCGACAACCGCTTGGAAAAATTTGTAAACCTTAACCAGTAAGCTATGTTGGCATTTGTTACATAATTTGCATATGTACTTAATAATCTAATAGAGGATATGTATAACAAAGAAGGGGTAAAAACGGTAGCAATTTCATTTTTTTAATACTATTACTGTTCCCCTCCTCAGTTGAACCACATAGCAAAATGATTATTTTCTCAGACTTTAAGAAATTTATATAAAACAAAAAAAAGTAAAAAGTAAAAAATTATTAAGATTGACAGCAGGTTACTTAAAATCATTATTTGATTTATTATTTAATTATATTAGTATTATAGTAAATTAAAAAAAAACTCGCTGGAGCCCGTAATCGAACCGACAACCCTTGGAAAAATTTGTAAACCTTAACCAGTAAGCTATGTTGGCATTTGTTACATAATTTGCATATGTACTTAATAATCTAATAGAGGATATGTATAACAAAGAAGGGGTAAAAACGGTAGCAATTTCATTTTTTTAATACTATTACTGTTCCCCTCCTCAGTTGAACCACATAGCAAAATGATTATTTTCTCAGACTTTAAAAAATTTATATAAAACAAAAAAAGTAAAAAGTAAAAAATTATTAAGATTGGCAGCAAGTTACTTAAAATCATTATTTGGTTTATTATTTAATTATATTAGTATTATAGTAAATTAAAAAAAAACTCGCTGGAGCCCGTAATCGAACCAACAACCGCTTGTAAAAATTTGTAAACCTTAACCAGTAAGCTATGTTGGCATTTGTTACATAATTTGCATATGTACTTAATAATCTAATAGAGGATATGTATAACAAAGAAGGGGTAAAAACGGTAGCAATTTCATTTTTTTAATACTATTACTGTTCCCCTCCTCAGTTGAACCACATAGCAAAATGATTATTTTCTCAGACTTTAAGAAATTTATATAAAACAAAAAAGTAAAAAGTAAAAAATTATTAAGATTGGCAGCAAGTTACTTAAAATCATTATTTGGTTTATTATTTAATTATATTAGTATTATAGTAAATTAAAAAAAACTCGCTGGAGCCCTTAATCGAACCGACAACCCCTTGGAAAAATTTGTAAACCTTAACCAGTAAGCTATGTTGGCATTTGTTACATAATTTGCATATGTACTTAATAATCTAATAGAGGATATGTATAACAAAGAAGGGGTAAAAACGGTAGCAATTTCATTTTTTTAATACTATTACTGTTCCCCTCCTCAGTTGAACCACATAGCAAAATGATTATTTTCTCAGACTTTAAGAAATTTATATAAAACAAAAAAAAAGTAAAAAGTAAAAAATAATTAAGATTGACAGCAGGTTACTTAAAATCATTATTTGGTTTATTATTTAATTATATTAGTATTATAGTAAATTAAAAAAAAACTCGCTGGAGCCCGTAATCGAACCGACAACCCCTTGGAAAAATTTGTAAACCTTAACCAGTAAGCTATGTTGGCATTTGTTACATAATTTGCATATGTACTTAATAATCTAATAGAGGATATGTATAACAAAGAAGGGGTAAAAACGGTAGCAATTTCATTTTTTTAATACTATTACTGTTCCCCTCCTCAGTTGAACCACATAGCAAAATGATTATTTTCTCAGACTTTAAGAAATTTATATAAAACAAAAAAAGTAAAAAGTAAAAAATTATTAAGATTGGCAGCAACTTACTTAAAATCATTATTTGGTTTATTATTTAATTATATTAGTATTATAGTAAATTAAAAAAAAACTCGCTGGAGCCCGTAATCGAACCGGCAACCGCTTGGAAAAATTTGTAAACCTTAACCAGTAAGCTATGTTGGCATTTGTTACATAATTTGCATATTTACTTAATAATCTAATAGAGGATATGTATAACAAAGAAGGGGTAAATACGGTAGCAATTTCATTTTTTTAATACTATTACTGTTCCCCTCCTCAGTTGAACCACATAGCAAAATGATTATTTTCTCAGACTTTAAGAAATTTATATAAAACAAAAAAAGTAAAAAGTAAAAAATTTTTAAGATTGGCAGCAAGTTACTTAAAATCATTATTTGGTTTATTATTTAATTATATTAGTATTATAGTAAATTAAAAAAAAACTCGCTGGAGCCCGTAATCGAACTGACAACCACTTGGAAAAATTTGTAAACCTTAACCAGTAAGCTATGTTGGCATTTGTTACATAATTTGCATATGTACTTAATAATCTAATAAAGGATATGTATAAAAAAGAAGGGGTAAAAACGGTAGCAGTTTCATTTTTTTAATACTATTACTGTTCCCCTCCTCAGTTGAACCACATAGCAAAATGTTTATTTTCTCAGACTTTAAGAAATTTATATAAAACAAAAAAAGTAAAAAGTAAAAAATTATTAAGATTGGCAGCAAGTTTCTTAAAATCATTATTTGGTTTATTATTTAATTATATTAGTATTATAGTAAATTAAAAAAAAACTCGCTGGAGCCCGTAATCGAACCGACAACCACTTGGAAAAATTTGTAAACCTTAACCAGTAAGCTATGTTGGCATTTGTTACATAATTTGCATATGTACTTAATAATCTAATAGAGGATATGTATAACAAAGAAGGGGTAAAAACGGTAGCACTTTCATTTTTTTAATACTATTACTGTTCCTTGCGTTTCTAAATGTATATAGGTTAATGTAGCACAACACAATGGTAGACCTTTTGGTATTTGTTTACAAAAAGGACGCAATAGAAGTTCTACATGAAGAGCATACCAGATTACAACTTATGGATTTGCACATCAAGGCTGAAACAACAAATCATCGACTACAAATCTTTTCAACTACTTTCACAGATGATCTACAACTTATGCTAAAATAATACATATTAAAATGAGGCGGAGTATTATCCAAGTTGTATTCATTTTCTCCAGGGGCGGCCCAACGATTTTGGTGACCCCAAGCAAAGTAAAAAATTAGGTATATTTATTTAATGTTTAAAAAAGTAAATCCTCCCCCTTGTTTAAGTTTTTTTTTCTCTTTTGGATACACCTTATTCATACTTTTCGGTTTTAGTTAGACAAAGCAATTAGCAATAAGCAAGGTTGCCTTAGTAACTTAGTAAGGGACTAATCAACAAGCTACAATAAGCGAGTATACAACAACCAACAACTTAACAAACAGTCAAACTAGCCAACAAACACTAAGGCAATAACAAAT
This sequence comes from Mikania micrantha, assembly GCA_009363875.1. Lineage (NCBI taxonomy): Eukaryota > Viridiplantae > Streptophyta > Magnoliopsida > Asterales > Asteraceae > Mikania > Mikania micrantha. The sequence goes on from CM018686.1 coordinate 21,890,411, forward strand.
TCTTAAATTCTGATTATAGTAAGATACCTGAATCCTGGCAAAGATAGCCAAACAAATTTTCTAGTCGGCAGTGAACAACCGAACAGGGGCAGGGAGGCAAACCACAGACGGCACAATCACTCAACCGGACTACTCAATCGGCACTTAGTAGTGAGTGATCAGGTGACTCAGATAATTGGAAAACTCAGTGGACTCAGCCAGCCGCTACGAATAGTAAAACCGGTGACTCATGTTGACTCAGATAATCAGAATCCGAACTTCGAAAGACAACAATTCGAACCGAGAGTGCTGAAGAGACAAGAGTGAATAACATATTTACAGTAAGCTTACCAGAAGGCGAGAAGGTCCGGAACGACAATCGGTGAACACTATAAGTTGAAACTCCAATACTCGATCGACCCTTGTCCAGTTGTCCCTTCGTATTCCGTCATCTACAGCTCTACTCCTCTCTTGAATCTCAAGTCCTGATTAAACCCTTCGTCTCCCGAGTCTCGAGTCGTCTCCCTCCCTACTTCCAAATCGTCGACGTCGTGAATCCCACCCCTTTTGAATCGTCACAGATTTGGCGATTCATCTTCCCTTTCCCCAATCCCCTTGTCCCGTCCAGCATTCTATTTTTTCTCAAGAAGACAAGAATTTCTCCGTGTTTAAGGTTTGGGCCATGCGGTCCACTTCATTAATTTCAAAATAGGTGGGAAAATCGATAATTGGCCCATAAAAACATGTATAAATATAAGATTTTTTTTTTAAATTGGAGGCCCTATTTTGTGGGTGGCCCCAAGCCCTAGCTTGGCCCACTTACACTATTGGGCCGGCCCTGATTTTCTCTTAACTAAGTTTTGTCCTAATATGTTTTATTAGTAAGGTTTTTAATGAGACAAGATAACTAATCCAGAAGTATCGTGAGGATATAATGCGTGTTGTGCTTATTTTTCACTTGGCAATTATTTTATCCCACTTAATTTTCCTAGCAAGGCTTTTTATGAGGCATCATCTATAGGAGTATTTAGTTGATAAAGAGAGGAAAGTTTTATAAATACAGATATTATTAGGGGTATTTGTAGCGGGGTGTGATCCCTACCAAGTCAGGCCCCTCAAGCCCCTGTCACGCCTCCTGCACCATTACAAAAGCCTTGTTATCGAGGCATGACCGGTCTCGGGTGACCGTTGTCACAACGTGAGAGGAAGAAGAAAGGGAAAAAAGAGAAGGGGTTGGTTGATTGAGAAGGAGGTGATGGTTACACATGTGTATGTGAAGAGGATGTGATGATAATAGTTGTTTATGTGATGCCTAGGTGGAGTGATGGGGGTGTTATGAGTACAAAGCCTTATGATGGTTATCAACAATCAAAATAGATATGGTTTCCTGTCTTATATCTACCTCATGGCTCATTGTATTCATAATAATGATATAAAACCTCTCTCCATTTTTATTTTTTTTCATATTAGGTAATTTGATTTATTTATTTTAAACTTAGTTAATGCTTTGATTGAAAAAACAGTGTTTCACAAGTAAGATTTTAATAAATGAACCAATGTGACAATTTCAACCAAATCTTATGAATGAAAACAGAACTTGCCTCTTTTTTTTAATGAATGCATCACAATTTATAACTTTTGTACAAGTTACTATAACATATTTCAATTATAAATTAATCTTTTTTATCAAATTCTAACACATTCCAAATATTTATTGCAAACCATGAAACCAAACAAAACAAGACCAACGAAATCCCATTTTCATATAATGCTAATAGTAGTACTAATAACAAATCTTCATGTAAACTGCTAACTTTCGGATGTGATTACCCAACTCATATTTCCTCCCCTCTCAAAAACACGGGCCAACTTTGAACGAAAAACTAGTCTCGAATTTGGATGTTGGATAAGGTAATCCCATACCCTAAAACATGGGATTTATGTTAGCATTTACCAAACCCCTGAAATTGGATTAAATATGAAGTGTGTTTACCTTTTCTGATTGTGAACATAATCAGGGCCCTCAGCAAGAGGTGATGTTGAAGTAGAAAGTAAGATTTCCGGATCAGATCGGTGTCTCATCAACAAGGCATAGTGTACAAGCTGATTGGTCCTACATATAGCACACAAGCCTGCTATTGTTACTGTTATTATTATCAGTAAATAATATCAACTATTTTACCAGGTAAATGGTGTGATCACAAATCGGTCAGTTTGAGTTTCATATGTGTCTAGTAACCGCCCAGATCGTCTAGGGTCTTCAAATGAGGCACTTAACCGGATCCTCCTGATGATGTCATCAGGGCATCTAGTACTTGCATCAAAACAGGCTGGTATAACTAAACCACTAGAAGTTTCCACCTGAAGTCTTCCACTTATTAGAAAATAATAGCCTGATCATTAATCTCATACAACTAACCAACTCTAGACGCTAGTTCAGGTGGTAGAAGGAAGGCAACTAACCGCAAGTCCATGGAAGATTGGATACGCGTTTCCCTTGGAGTCTCGTCTTGTGTTATGTTTAAGCACTTGAAAGTTTCTAATTTCAAACTTGAATACACTCTGTGCTAATGTTTCTACTATTTTCATACATAACGGGAAAGAATAACCTTCCATAGAGTTCTCCTGTTTCAAGGAAAAAAGAGTAGGTAAGCTAGAGGTGACAAAACAAGTGGGTTGGTAACGGGTCAAATTGGTAATTGTTAACTACAAGCCATGCTGGGTTAACCTGCAAAAAATTCATCGTCTAACCGTTTTGGATTTTATAAATAATCAATATCAGTTGATCACAAACACCTCACTTTTAAAACATTAATCTAACTTTTTTAAATTATATGATTCAGGTAACGGTGTGTCGGTGTAAACTATGAATGAATTTTAATATGCTTATACAACAAAGGTTTGACCATGTGGCCGTTTAATTCTTAGTTAATTTAATCTATTTGAGCTATTTGACCTTTCATAAAAATTCAACCCACAGTGACCCGATTTATACAAGGCCCAACACATCCATCGAAAACAGAATTGTGATGACACCTAACAACACATGATTATATTCACAGACAAAGTAGAAGCTGAACCATACTTGCGGCGCAGAATCCTCAAACCCGCCAACTAGATGAACCTGCAGTAAAACACGTTTAACAAGATATGAACTGCCAAGCAAGCATAATTTATTAAATAAAACAATTAACTAAAAATATACAAATTTATTAAGATTACAAAGACAAAAAACATTACATCCAAAACAATATCATTATTAGCTGAATCTGAAACTTGTGACATCATCTGGAAGATTCCAGTAGCAACAACATCTGGAGAATCCAAATGGGCAACACACGTCCTACAGTAAACCATGATTCAATAATACGTAATAATAATTTAATCAAGATACTAATAGAGAACCTTACATGCCAGTTACGCAATTTCTAATTACCATGCCAACACATGTTGTTGCTTCATCAGTGCCAACTATCTTCACAACCAGATTTCAGTTATTAAAAGAAACACATACACAATCCACAATTTTAAAAAGATATCAAGAAAATACCTCCACCAGTGCAGGGTCTACAGTAGCATATTCTCTTTGAAATACATACACAGATTTAGCTTGAACAGGTTCTTCAGAAATTGATAACTTTCTTTCTGGGATAACACAGAAGGAGCGAGAGGCAGATACCAAATCAGGGTGCTCCAGTAACGAAATTACCATCTCATGGCCCTAATTGTTAACACAATGTTAGTACTTAGTAGTAAAAGAAAACACATAATTTATACAAGGAAATTAAATATAAGTCTGCAAAAAAAAAGTTCTAAAGTATTCCATGTCTCATGAAAACTCCTCATCACATGGTATCATAACTGCAACATAGTAACTGTAAAGTATCATTAACCTAGTCAGTTTCCCTCTTTTAAATCCAAACTTTTAAACTAAACGCTAAACACCATCTCCAGTCAAATAAATAATAATCTGGATGTGTAATATTCTTTATATATAGCTACTCCACCAAACATTATTATACACATATTCAGTATACTATTGCTCTTCTTAATTTAAGTTAGTCCCAAAGTCAAGTTCCTCTGAAACTTTAGCTGTCACGTCTAGAAACCTGGCCGCTGAACACAATTTTCCGTCACCCACGACAACTGCTCACACTAGCCTCCCAAAATAGTTGTTTCTGCCACAAAGGCAGAAACAAGCAATATTATTATGGCTTAGTAGCATAAAGAATATGCTAACCAAAACCCTAGCCAGCACCACAAGCCCAAACAGCAACATCTTGCATCCCCAGCCATCACCACAGGTGCTTTCTCACAACAGCCATAGCACCATTTGGTTAGCATTAAACAAAAAGAACCTCTTATAAACTAACCATAATCCTGAAAATACGAACCAGCATAGTTGAAGAACATTGCAGCAGGTGGAATATTAAACTTTTAAGTTATATAATAGATTAATAATCAAATCTACAAAGGATCCGCTAGCGATATTATTGTGTATGCACACAATTGTCATATATTTCAGCAGACATATGCATTCTTTTTCAAAAGGAAAAGTAAACATTGCAGCAGGTATCATAATTATTCAATTGAAACACGAATCAGATCATCAAAACAAAAAAGAAATTACTAAATGATCAAAATTTAATTGGTTCACCGCTATCATCTATGCTGTTTATCTCCATCCATACACGCACAACGATCATCATCGAAAACAAAACACACTGGTAGATTTTAACAACGAACAATCAATTTCTGCGTAATGATAATAAAACTTTGACGAATAATTGCGTATAAAAAACGGAGAATTAGGGGGGGGAAATGCTGATCGCAAGGGTAAATTAACTCAACTGATGATGAATCTGACAGAAATTGAACTCCGTTGACGTAAATCATGATCCGAAGTTCCGAACAAGAGAACCGCTAACGATGCAATGTTATCAGCTATCTCAAACTTCTACCATCCATAAGCACTGAGGATTCACTCGTAATTTTCAGTCGGCTCATGTCAACACGGGTTTTGTTAGGTTTCGGGTGGTGAAGGTTGACCATAGTCCGGGGACAAAATAATATATTATTTTTTTTTCAGGGAACGAAATAAATATTTTTAAAAAATTTTACACTACGTATCGGGAATTTACACTACTATATGAAAAACCATGAGAGGTGGTCGGCCCCCCGGTCCGAACTAAGCTACGCCCATGGTTTCGGGTTATTTAAGTCGGATTGTTTTTGTTACAAGAATCATACATGTTACCGACCCAAATAAGGTTTAATCGATTTTAGGTTATTCAATTTCGGGTTGTGTTAATCGGTAACCGGGTTTCTATGTTCAAGTTGCAATTATGCTCTACAATTTAACTTAACATGTTATTTAAATATTTAATACATAACATGCACAAGATATCAAATATAAACATTTTTAATATAATCTTTCGTACAAATTGATATAGTAAACACATGTATTAACTGAAAAAATGTTAAATAAAATTAGCTTAAAACCAAACCGTCTTAAACAACCGAGTAAACTAAAAAGAAAACATTAAATCGTATCAATCAAACTATATTAACAACGAAACAAAACATATTGTTCATAACAAAAACATAACATGTGAAAGAAAAATTATAATTTTTTGTTTATTATGTATGTATATGTTTAAAAGACAAATGTAAATTCGACTTAATTGGGTTAGCCCGATTAACCTTTTTTTAACCCAATAACCAACCCAAACTCCACTTTCAGTTTCGAATTCCATTTTAATTAGGTTTGGATTGTTCACGTTCTATCTTAGTCAGGTTCGGGATACTTTGGTTAGAGTTCGGTGTTCGGGTTTTGGTTAAAAACAACACCCTTACATTGTTATGCATCAAGTAAGATTATTTTTGTATAGTTTTTTTTTATTTTTTATTTAAAGAAAAGTGGCATTTTCCTCCACATGTTTTGATCACTTTTGTTATTTTAGTTAAAAATTTTAAATCATGTTATTTTTAATTTTATGCTTTATATTTTATTGTCATATCAGTCCAGTGAGATAACACCAATGGTATTTTTGTCAATTTAATTTAGTTACAAGCACAAATGTAGGAGTATGAGTTTTATGTCTATACAAAAATAAAAGAATATTTTAGTTTTTTTAACAATAGAGAGTTTAGAGAGACTATGGTGGTTCCTTTTTTAGGATCATAAACGAATCAAACACTCATGTATGTAACACCTTGAATTATTATTCAAGTTATTTTTCGCATACTTATATACAAAGTAATAAAACTGGTAGGACATTGTTTGGGAAAGTAAATTATATGTATGGACGAGTACTGGTAAGGTTCGAGAACGTATTCGGTCGAATAATGTGACAAATTTCTCAAAACCAAACTTACTCGGGCCGGGAACTGAAACTAAAAGTACTCGGGCCAAGAACATAAACTTAAAATACTCTAGCCGAGAACTTGAAGTTTTGAAAAACCAGACGTTGTTGACGAGAACTTGAACCTCTAAGTGCTCCAAGTTTAATAAAGGTTCCTAGCGAAAAAAGGGATTTAGGCTGGTGTCATGGAGCTCTGAATTCATAGACTTTGGCTTCCACCTTTTTAGCAAGCTCAAATTCCACCTAAAGTTGGAAAGAAACAACAAGAAAGATTGGAGCGAGTTGATATCACCCTTGTAAGTCATAAATATACTTAATTATGGATTGACACCCAACCAACAAACTTATGAGTCATAATGTCTTCATTTCAAGTTCTATGGTATTTAGTAAAGCCTCACTAGCCTACCTCGCGTTCACGTCTTGCCAAAGTGTTCTAGGTATTTTTCATGACTCTAGGACACAGTTTGATGATAATGTAGTTAATCGAGAAGTGGGTTTGGGAAAGGATAAGTTAATAAGATGATGGATATGGCTAGGGTAATGAACTGTTAAAGAACTGTCCAAATCACATGTTTATAATCATTGAAGATATTGAACCCTACAAGAACTCGGGATATCTCGAGAACTTGGAGTTTCAGAGAACAGTGGAACTTCCAAGAACTAGGAAACAACCAAGAACTTAAGAAGTTCGGAAGCTTGGAAATATCTGAGTACTTAGGCATGATCGAGTACTTGTGTCAGTTCGAGAACGTGGGCATGATCGAGTACTTATGGGTGACTGAGGACTTGGAACAAATTCAATGTCACACCTCAACCGATGGCGGAATATGTCGGGGTGCGATATCGACTGTTCATTAGCTCATGGTGCTATTATAAAGCTACAATATTTAATGTATCATTATTACATAATCAACACAACATTCATTGAATAATAAGAAAACATTACATGAATGGAATAATCAAATTATTACAATTGTAAAGTCTATACAATTGTTTCAAAGTTTAAACTAGGTCACTAAGGGTATCTTATGTCTTCATCATGTCTTCCTTAGATTGTGACACATGTAAAATAGAGTTTGTCTACTATTTGCATAGTTGGTGAGATCACACACATAGTTTGAATTATATATATATAAAGGATGCAAACTATAGCCTAACTAGAATACATATCATAAGCACAGCATGAATACAAGTTTGAATAAATAGAATGAGTAAATGAATAACCATAACTTGTGTCCAAACAAGTCTCCATACAAACTTTATTCAAGTATGGCCATACTATAAGTTAACATTTATATTTCAACAAGTTTGATAGATGTACTTTTCACCTTTTCACATAATGACATAAGCCAATGTGAAGATGGTATCTAACGCATCTTAGGCTACTAAGTATTATCATACTTGTCTGGCAACACACATATAATTAACACATTGTATAAGCATAGCATCTAAAACATATAACTAACTAGGTCTAAGGCTTGTGTCATAGATTGAATAAATGATAGAATTGAAATAAGTTTGAATAGAACATCTGTAACATCCCAAAAACAAAGAATGTAAAAGGGAGTGTGAAGAAACTCACATGATTGATTAGCTAATCCAAAGTCTTCAAAAATGAGTGTGAGAAATATGAAGCTTATCACAATTCACCCTAAAGTTCAAGGAAATATACTTAGTAAGCTAAATATTCATAAGTTTAAGTTTTGAGTCCTAGTTGCTATGCATTCTAAGGATTTCTTAAAAACATATGTCTAGAGTTGAAATGGTAAATTGGGAATACTTATTTATCAAATCAATAATCTTCTTATTGACTTTTTTAACTATACAACATTGGTTTAACCCGTTTGTAACATTCGGTCCCGTCTACCACCAATATTGTCCGCTTTGCCCACTCGGAGCTCACAGCTTTGCCTTTGGTTTCTCGGATAAAAACTTCCCAGGGAGGTCACCCATCCCTGGATTGATGCAACCCGAGCATGCTTAACTGTGGATTTTTCATGTGCTCCACGGCCAGCTAAGCCCAAAACGCGTTAGTGATATAAGAGACGGATCGTTATTTATGAGCCAAGAATCTCTCCTATTGACAGCCGATATGGGATTTGCTTAGGATATTACATACAACCCCCCTAGGGACTCATCGTCCTCGATGAGTTTTGCCCCACCGACTCGTATAGGAAAAGGAGTCTCTCTGATACCATTCTATAACATTCATTCCCATCTACCACCAATATTTTCCGCATTGCCCAGTTGGAGCTCACGACATTGCATTTGGTTTTTCGGGTGAAAACTTACCAGGAACATCACCCATCCCTGGATTGCTGTAACCCGAGCACACTTAACTGTGGAGTTTCATGTACTCCATGGCTAGCTAAGCCCAAAACACGTTGGTGATATAAGAGACGGATCGCTACTTATGAGCCAAAATTATCTCATGTTCACGGTCGATGTAGGATTTGCCTAGGATGTTACACCATTCCATCCATTTGTTTTGGATTTACAAATAATGTTTAGCGTTCATATGAAAAATAGAAAATTTGAGAATTTATAAAAGATCTCTTAAAGCAATTATAAATTTATTTAAAATAATTAAATAAATTATTCATGTTAGTGATATTATAGTTTTAAATCAACATCTATGAAAAATAAATGATTTATTTCAAATACTTAGTAAATATTATAAGTATTTGTTTATAAATAATTATTTTGTTTATCAAAGGTGATAAAGATGGTAATTTATTTGTTTTTAAAATAAATATTAGAATTTGTGTCTATGCTTTGTTTATAAATATTTTGGTTTTAAAAAATTATAGGATTGTTTAGAATTTAAAGTAATTTGGATTTTGCATATGAAATAATTTGTTGTAACATGTGTAAATTGATTTTTGAATATACTTTATTTGTCAAAAACTTCCATTTCTCTGTTCTTGCTGGATCAGGTTATGTAATTCAACACAACAATTTCACAAGCAATCTTCTACTTAGCTTGATAGATTCGGAAGATTCTATCAACTCAACTTACTCACACTTGCAGAACAAATACAATACACAAATAAAATTGATTTCAAGGTCAAAGTATATTTCGTTCAAATGCAAAGTGAACAAGACTCTACCGCTCAAGCACACACTTGTTCCTTGCTAAGTTACAAATGAAGAATTATATACTAAGACCTACAGCTGTATCCTCATAGGGATACACAGCTGGACAAAACACTAGAAACAAATTAATGCTAAATCTAGTATCTATAATGGTCTTGACATGCCAAATCATATTAATTACAATTAATACAAAAGACTCCATTGACTTTACAATAAATACCTAAACAACAAAAGGCATTAAATGCTTCGTATCTTTGTAGCTCTGACAAATCTTCTTTGCTGCTGACTATCATCTGAATGTCTTATTTGCTGGTCTGGATGTGAGAAAGCAACTCTGATTATTTCTATAAGTGTCAGGAATCTTTGTTAGAGAAACTCTTCGGAAGTCTTTGTCTTGGAAGCAGCTGATAGTCGTTCGGAAGCTCTGAGTGTTTTGAGCTTCTATGTGCTGAGGAGGGATTCGGAAGCTTTAGGTTGCTGCATAGCTTTCAGAAGAAGATAATTATCCTTCGGAAGCATTAGTTCTTCCGAAGGTTAATTTTCTCTTCCGAAGGCTGCTTGTCTTCTGAGAGTCCAAGACTGGTTCAAGAGATGTTTTGGTGAGAATCACTCTTAATTGTCCTTACAGTCTCCCCCTAGGCTGATTCTACCAAAACTTATATCCTTCATTTCTCAAGTTTTCAGCTCTTCTCTTGACAAGTCTTGGTGTGAGCCTTCCTTCAGAGTGGTTATCTAGATTGAGTAGAGGCAGGTTTTCCAGATCAAAGATATATAGAGCAGGAAGAGAAAAAATCTCATACTCCTTGAACTTCACTATGTTCCCATTGCAGTACTTTAGTACAAACTTATTTTCCAGGATGAATAGCTCCATTCAACAATAGGGAAATACACACTTTTGGGCATTTCCTCAGATCTTCTTCTTCTGGCTATGGACTTCCATCTTTTGAAAGGTCCACGCATTTTATAAGGAATGATCTGACCTGAGGGTTGACTCTCTTCTTCCTGCTCCTCTTGCTCTCTCTCAGCCTCCTCATATTTAGTTGCTTCAGGAGTGACCTATGCTGCTTCAGAAGAGGACACTTCTGCTTCATGAGAAGCCACTACTGCTTCAGTTTCTACAGTGACCTCTGGTACTGCTGCAGTACCCATTCCTGCAGCCTCTGACCTATCTACTTCCTCTTCTTCTCTCCTTTCTTCCATCCTTGGTTGTTCCTCAGGATCAGTATTGGTGGTTTGTTGCTTTGTGTGACTTCCTTTGATTCTGATCACTAAGGATATGGGCATGTTATCATATAAGGGACTGGATGGAGGAGATGGAGTCTCTTACTTTAGGAAGAATGCCTTTGTTGAGGCATCACACATTACTTCCAAACCTTCTCTGAGTGCTGCATTAGAGATAGGTCTATCAATAATTATTCTTCCCTTAAAGCCTAGGTTTAGAGCCTCCTTTTGTGCTTGGATCTGCTCCACTGAAGGTAATTCTCCCTTGGCTATTTTGCTTTTGATGTCTCTTATGTGTAGATCTATGGTGGAGTTCTTCATAGGAGCAAGCTGCCTTTTTGAGAAGTTATAGTTCAAAAGGAACATCTTCATTTTCTCTCCGTAGGCATCTTCCTTTTTTTTCTTCTTGGAAGATGCCACAACTTTTTATGCAGCAACAGTCTGTTCATGCTGCTGCACCCTGTCCAGCTTAGCAGCTGTGACAATCCGACTTTTTGGGTTAACTCCGTTAACAAAAGTTAACAAAAAGGACACGAAATCATATGAAAACAAACTACAAGGATTAAAATTGAGCAAAGCAAGTTATAAACACCACAATTACTAAGATTAAGTTGTAATTAGGTTAAAATGCAAGATTTTGACTTTTGAAGTCAAAATTTGACAAAAATCAATTGGGATTTGAATTCCACTTCAATAATCCTTTATTACCTAATTAAATCATACATAATGATCATATCAATGATAATTTACAGTTATCATACGTTATAAACCCTTAAATAATCGAATTAAACTTAAATGTTAGTGAAAAGTCGAAACCGTCACTTGTGATAACAGAACTCTCATAATTCGATGTAAACATCACAAATTGAGCATTCCATAGCATCAATCGGCACCTTTAGCAAGTTCTCCACACGACAATTTGATTCCAGAAGTTCGGATTGAAGGATTCGATTGGGAAGGGGCCGAAACTAGGGCTTGAATTTGAACTACAACAATTCTACATCAAACAAGGTAACAAATCATTCCTACATCACCTAAACTAACCGATTAAGCATAACCCTATGCTAAATTGTGGTTCTAACAACGAATTGATAGAACCCGATTACTAGGGTTCATCGTTTGAGACGTTTTGGGGGTTTTGTTTCAAACGCATTTTATAATCGAATTAAAATACACAGAGGGTTTCGGAATACCCTACTAAAAGAAATCCTTATGACAATTTCATCACATTATAGCGAATTAATCAAGTTCATATTCTAGGGTTTCTCATTGAAACGAATTTGAGGTTTTCGAACTAAATGGATGTTGTAATCAAATAGAACCACACAGAAAGCTTCGAAATGGATAGACTGATAAAAGCCCTATGATGATTATACCTAACAATATCTAATTTCATGAGTTCATAATCTAGGGTTTATTTTTGAAACCGATTTGGGGTTTTTTTTTATTAAAATGAGTTTAAAAATCAGATTGATTGTTACCCTTAGTTTCAGAAGATCCCGATTTAAGATAAAAATATATTAATTTCATGAAACAACAATGAATTAAATGAGTTTGAATTCTAGGGTTTTATATGGTAATCGGGTTTGGGGTTTTTAAGCAATCAAGATCTAAAAATTCGATTTAATTATGCAAAGGGGTTCGGTTTGATCTAGGGATGAAAAACCCTATGATTTTGAATACTAACATGTTCGAATTTGACGAATTTGAGTTGGGGATTGGACTAAGGTTCGAAATTGTGAGGGTTAAATCAAAAATCATATAGCTTTGATGAAATTATGAAATTAAAACCTGCCATAGACTCGGTTTGAACTTAAGAATAAAACCTCTATGGTTGTGTGATTGATCAAGTTCGAATTGTGGCTCAATTGGGTGCCATATGATTCGGTTATGATTAAAAGAAGGGATAGTGGGCCTTTTGGGCTTAAAAGAGTTAAAAACCATGATCTGTTAATAAAAATCTGAACAGATGAGATGGTAAGGAGGGTGTGTTAGGAGATAGAGGTCGCGGGTTCGAACCCGGCCTCTAATGGTTTTTGAGTTTTAACACTATTTTTGGCATTTTGATCATATCTCATTCGTTCTAACTCCGTTTCGACCCGTTCAAGTTGCGTTGAAACCATAATTCAATTTCGAACGTATTAGAATAATAAAATCTATATTTTGACATGAAACCATAAATCGCGTATAAATACGTGTGTTTAACGAAATCGTATATAATCAAACGATTTAAACAAACGAACTTAACACCGTGCATACTTTTGTATGTACGTTTCGAACATTCTAACATACGTGTGTTGACACGTATGTTATTACACACATTAAACGACATCCCGGATAACACAACGTTGTTGTTTAAACACAGATTCTTCGTAGAGGATTTTCTGCGCGATTTCATGTGTGTTGATCATTCTGTTCACTATCAAAGGTGCGTACACGGACCCTTTTCCTATTTTAACTGTTTTGGGGGAGAAAACATGTGCAACAAACATTTTAGATACATATCACTTGCATGAGTTAGCTGTTTACATTAAGTACGAACATAGCATTACAAGTCCTTACATATCGAACCGTTTAGTTTGCCGTAGTGCAAAGCGTGGTAGTTGGAAATAGATCTATTAGGTTTGACAAACCTCACTTGGTAGATTGTAGGTCTACGCAAGTGTTTGACTAGCCAATTCACATTACTATTGTTTGTGCTAGACAATAGTGGAAAGGCAAAACACATTCTAACAGTCAGCTTCGGTGTCGACCGCTTATGTAAATAGTACAAATGACTAGCTGTCATGACTATGCATGTGTGATTATGTTATCTGCAAACATTTCATTTCAAACTGTTGTTTCAAACATTTGTGATCAAACAAACCTGTGTATGCACCAACCTTTGTGTTGACTTGATTTACATGTTTTCTCAGGATGCTAAGGTACAAGAATAAGCAAGCATGGACTAGGAGATCGAGTCTCATGCATATCTTACATTACAGTTATTTTGAATTTGAACATTTGAGACTTTGATTTGTAGTTTACAGTTTTCAAACCGTTATGTTTGTTATGGTTTTAAAAACGCTTCCGCAACGTTAGAACTTTGATATTACAGTTTTAGACCAAAGTATGTTTGAAAATCATATAGAGGTCTTCATTATGTCTAATGATCTGAGATCCTGGTTTGTCACGTCCCAAACGGTATGATTCCGTTAGTTGAAATTTGGGGGTGTGACAGCAGCCATCTCAGGTACCGACCAGAGTAGTACCTCGTCAATGTCAAACCCCTTCTCCTGGAGGAGACCAGAGAGTCATGGAATCTCTCCATCTAGGGAAGTATCTGGTCGGCCCTTCTTAATGATAGGCCTCCTCTCCTCCTGTGCAGCTTCCTTCTCTAGGGTTAGTTTCCTTTTGCCTTTATCCATTGTGTTTAACCCAAAGGAGATGGATCTTGTGGCCTCACCAGTTGGTTCATCGGCAAATAGCTCATCTGAGGAGGATACCTCAAGGATGACTGGGCCTTCGGAAGTAGCTGCAGCTTTGGAGTTAACCTTAGCATTCAGTGCCTCCTCCAGTTGACCAACCAACTTGGACGCTTCCTTAGTGGTGCCCTCAGAGAACTCAGGATTTAAGGAGAGGTCTTCATCAGCCATTGTCCCAATAGAGGACATGGGTTCATCAGCCTTTGTCCCAATAGGGGACATGGGTTCCATGGAGATAGTGGTTGTTGCTTGAGTGAAATCCTCCATGGTAACTTTGGTTGTGGTCCTAGAGGGGACCTAGTCTCAGAAGGAGACTTTTGGATCCCATCAGGGGATATGGGCTCCATGGAGATGTTGGATGTGAGCTTTGGTTCTTTCTCCATGGATGCCCCTGCAACATCAGAAGAGGAGGAGGGAGAGCTGGAGTGGTGAAATTAAGTGCCCAAGAACTCATCTCATTCCCTATCCTTCTGCTGGAGATGGAGCAGCTTCCTCCTCTCTTTCTGCTAGAGATGCTGACCCCATAGGTTGTTCCTTCTCCCCCTTTTTGGTAGCATCAAGTGAAAGAGAGGACACCTGGCTGAGATCAGGATGGACGGGTGCGCAAACAATAGGTGGTCTGCGCTGCAGATCCAGGATGGTGGCTTCTTTCTCGTGGATCTGCAGCCTCAAGGTAGCGACGTCAGCTTCCAGGTCAGGTACCTTTGCTTGTAGGGGTGGAAATGGTGACCGTCAATTCCTGAATAGTTGGGCCCTTATCCACCAGAGTGGAATCATTGGGCGATGGAGTCCTGAGCCTTTCTCCTGCACCTCCATCACTAGATGTGGTTTCTTGGCACCGTGGATTCCTCTCATTGAAGATGACCTCAAAGAAGTCATCAGCAATGTGAGTTGCCACATAGGAAGTCCTATTGCCTGTACCACTATCCTTATGAAATAGAGATTTTCATCAGTAGTGGCAGCCTCCACTGTATTAACCCCTTCTACATTGCTGGGGTTAATCTCTGTTGTTTTAAGCTTTGGGTTCGGGAATCCCTCTTGCAATTCTGTCACCACTCTCATTAAAGTTTGGGAAGTGGGAGAAAGTGGGTCATACAGAGTAGCCTAGGAGGTGCCTTGAACTTGGGTAGCTGGATGAGTGGGGGGCTTTGATGGTGTAGAGAAACCAAAGGACCTGGGAGACAGCCCTTGTTCTAGAGGAGCTACTTCTGAAGAAGTAGGCTCTTGTAAAGTGGCATCCCTTTGGATATGCTCAGGTATGTATGGTGACATACACAGAGGACTGTTAGGTAGGTGAGGGGCAGCCACTTGATCCAGAGGAAGATCCAATGGTAAAGTCACAGGTGTGGTTTGTACCTTAGGCGGAACTGGGCCCCTACCAGGTCTCTTTGCCTTTTTCTTTTTGGGTTCAGAAGAAGGAGCCTGAACATTGGTAGACAATTGTTCAGGGTTTCGTTTGCATTTGTAGGTTACTTTGATGGAGTGGGAGGTTTGACCGGAAGGTGTGGGTTTAGCATCTATTGGTTTGACAGAGCTGTCACCTTTAGGAGCAGATGGCTCCATGGATGGAAGAAGGGGAGTGAAAGTTCCAGAGAACTGAGCACTCGTCTTCTTTAATTGCACAAAAACCTTGGCAGTAACCAAGGGTACTTTGTAAATGTTCCCAAACAGTGAGAGCGAAGAGAGCAACTCACCGTTAAATATTTGCTGCAAAAACCTGGGATACATACAAAATTTCTTTGGTGATGACATATTGTCCACCAAGTTATTGAAAACAAAAGATGAAAAATTAAACAAGTTATTGGGGATCAACCCATGAATAGCTAAAGCTAAATCAGAGGGAATTTGATCCCAACCACCGGTTTTATTTGATAGACAATGTAAAAACACATGTAGGAGGTACTTGTAATTATAGGACACTCTACCCTTCAAATAAGTAGTTGAAGGAAGAGGACCTTCATACCCAATTGACCGAAAGGTCATTGCTACCTCATCCCTTGTGAAAGAAACAGTTCCCTTGACATCATTGAGGTTAAGATGTCGACAGATTGTTTCCACAGAAATGGAAATTGGATGAGTGTCAATGGTAGCCAAGAGAGATCTACCAGTTGGGGAATCAACAATGGAAAAGGAACCCTAAAACTGTTGGTGATGAGATTCATACACCACGGGGTTAACTGTAAGTGCCGTAAAATACCTGCTCCATCTGAGAAGCGAGATGATTGGAGCGAAATCAGCATCTTGATCAGCAGACAGTTCTACGACAAGGTTGTGAGCGGGTGTTGGACTAAAAGAACCAATGAGCCTGATCAGAAAAATCTCTAAGTCTCACAGCACTTATAACAACTGAAGAAGAACACAACGGCTGACATTCAATGTACAGAAGATACAAGATCTGAAGTGATATACAACAGCTGAAGTGTAAGTCATCAGATGTTGTAGTGTGTAGTTTAGTCTTCAGTAGTTTTCTTTCAGTTCTTGTAAAAGTCTGATGAGTAGTTTGCTCATCAGATGTTTTAGTTTATTACTTCAGTAGTTTTATTACTTCAGTAGTTGTAAGAGAATGTCTTCAGATGTTGTAGACATTCTCAGTAGTTTAGTTATTTCAGTTGTTTTGTTTTGTCTGTTAGGTGTCAACATCATGTGACATCATCAGACGTCACTGTCTTTATATAAGGGCAGTTGACAATGTTGTAATGTAACGAAGTTAGTGCGATTGAATGAAATATTCCTTTTGCAGAAACTCTCTCTATAACAAACTTATTCGTTTACTGTTTGATTGAACTTTGTTCTTGCTATGATTGTGCTAATTCAACTTTGAATTCCGCTGCTATACTCTATTATTGAATCGATTGAGAACATCTGATCCTACAATTGGTATCAGAGCTGGTTAATCATTGATCGATTAAACAATTGATCTCTGAAACTGCTCAAATTTGTTCTCTAATTGATCGAATTAGCTGATTAAGTAAGAATTTGTTATAGATTGAAGTTTTCTGTTAACTTCTGTTGATTTGTCCTTCAATATTAATTTGTTTTGAATCAATTGATCGAAATTTGCATTAGCTTGTGTCTAATTGCTTGAATCTGTGATCATGACAACTCCAAACAATGATCCGCACAATACAGGCTCCGCAACCAAGCCTCCGATGCTTGTGCAGAGTGAGTACAACATTTGGCAACGTAGAATGCTACATCACCTGTCGATTAACAGCGCAGGATGTTGGAAATCTGTAGTGCATGGTCCTTATAAACCCATGATCACTGATCCTGAAACTAAACTAATGATTCCGAAACCTTCGGATATGTATTCGGATGAGGATATCAAACTGTTTGAAATTGATGCAAAAGCTCATGGTATTCTGGCCATGGCTCTGCCTAATGAGATTTACTCTGGCTTGATGCATCATGATACTGCTCATGATCTCTGGGTTGCACTGAAAGAACAATTCGGTGGAACTGATGAGGTTTTAGCAAATACTAGAGAAATCCTTGCTCAGCAGTATGAGACATTTTCTCACCGAAAGGGTGAATCATTGACTCAACAATTTGAGCGGTTCTCATGTTTAATTTCTGAGTTGAAAATGGTTAAGCAAGAATATACTAATAGTCAGATGAATAACAGATTTCTCAGATCACTGCCTGAGAGATGGGATACTTATACTATTATCCTACGCTCCAGTGCAACTCTAGAACATCTATCTCTCACCCAACTTCATGGGAAACTCTTAACATTTGAGAGAGAGGTAGAACAGAAGAGAAAACTGTCTTCATCTGGAAAACTTGCTGATGATTTTGTTCCTGGTAACACTGCTTTGATAGGTCAGGAGTCAGAGTTTAATGGGTCTGAATGTTCTTATGATGAACATATTGATTTTTCTACTAACAATTCTGAACATGCTTTTGTGGGAGTTGATGGTAACGCAGGAAATTATGGTGATAACTTGTGTTTTGTGATGGATGATTTGAAAGGAATCCCGGATGATGATCTAGAGGAGATGGACATTTTGAGTCAAATGGCATTAATCAACATCAGATCACAAAAGTTCTATAAACGAACAGGAAGAAAGTTCCCTGGATTATCTGGCAAAACCAAAGTTGGATTTGACAAAGGGAAGCTGAGGTGCCATAAGTGTCACAGACTTGGTCACTTTACTAGGGAGTGCAAATCTACTGGTTCTAACTCTGCTGCACCTTTTGTGACTTTTCCAAGCAACAACTCATCAAGCAAAGGACCACAATCCTCTGGTACTAGTCAACAACAGTTCTATCCAGCTCACTTTGTTCCACAAAATCCTATGCCATATCCATATCCTTGTTTTTACATGCCTCAACCTACACAAACTCCAGCATTAATTCCTTCACAATCACCTGCTCTTCCTGATCCCAGCAAATCTCAAACCAATCAACAGTCTCAACAACAACAGCATCAGAGTTTCTTTACTCCTGGAGTAGTTGATTGGAGTAGCCTACCTGATGATTTATCTGACTTCAACATGCAGCCTTACTCTGAAAATGGTCCACATGGTGGAGACAATCCTTTTGGAAATCTTGCATTGATGGCTATTGATTCAACTGACAACTCTTGTCAATCTTCTTCCACATCACAGGTATCTTCTGAATCAAAAGCTAAGTTATGCTCAGAGTCATGTATTTCAGCATTTGCTTCCATTAGGGAAATAAATGTAGAATTGATAAATGAGAAATTTGAATTAGAGAAGGCTGTGGCTAAAAACAAAACTGAGTTTGAAAAAGCTTTAAATGAAAAAGAGTCTGAAATTTATAAACTCAAATATTTGTTATCTAATGAAAAAGCTAGAGTGGAAGTCATGATTGTGAAGCATAATGATCTGAAACAAACACTTGCAGCAACCCAAGTAGAATGTGCAAGATGGGTTGAATCTTGCAAGGGGTTTGAGTTGCTGTTAAACAAGCAAACAGCATCAAATGTGAAGTTTGGTATTGGATACAATCACACTGCTCCTCCAACTGATTATACACCAAAAAATCTTAACTGTGAGTCTGAAGGGGACAGTGTATACCAATCCACCAAATCTTCAGAAAAGTCTGATGCTGAAGAATCATTTGAAAGTGATTCAAGTGCCTGCAAATCTGAGTCTGAAACTATTGACATTGAAACTTATTCTTATTCTCTTGGATGTACAAATGTTATCCAGGATGAAACATGTCAGGATAGTGTTTTAATTGAGATTAACCCTGATGAAAAGGTTTCAAATGAATTAAATTTAAAACTGGTTAAGTCAGATGGGCATGGCACTGGAGAGAAAGATGCACGGCTTCTGATAAGTCAGAATCACTCATCAGTAGTTGTAGAAAAAGCTGATAGTACAACTACTGATAAGTGGAAAAGGGTTGATAGACAAGTGCTGAAGAATACCTCTTCAGAGGTTGTCAACACTTCAGCTGTTGTCAATTCGTCTACAAATACTGATGTTCCAAATGTGCTGAAGAACAAAAACTCAGTATCTAAGTCATCAGTACTTGTAGATAATCACAAGGGAAAGCAAAAGAGGGTGCCTTGTGAAATTTGTAGGCTGTTTAATCATTCCACTGATGAATGCTGGTACAGAAAAGGGTCTAAATTCAACAAAATAAAGCATAAAAACAAAAACCTTCTCAAAATGAAAACTGAATTTCGTTCCAAGTTTGTACCAGAATCATCTGTCAGTTCAAAGACTGGAAACACCTCACATGGAACTGAATCAAATAAGTTCAAGAAAGGTAAGGAGGTGGTTCCAGATTCAAAGAAACAACACTTGAAAAATTCTTCATCAGTTAAAGAAACTAAGGTGTTAAGACCCAAAAATCCAAAGTCAGGTCAGAATGTGTCTAATGAAATCAAAATCTTGACACAAAATCATAATCAACTGATGTTAATAATGCAA
The DNA here is from genome assembly GCA_009363875.1 of Mikania micrantha. NCBI lineage: Eukaryota > Viridiplantae > Streptophyta > Magnoliopsida > Asterales > Asteraceae > Mikania > Mikania micrantha. The sequence goes on from CM018686.1 coordinate 21,910,442, forward strand.
CAATTGCTAGGAAAAGTCAATCTGGCAGAGGCATCTGTTGATTTATTTCATAAACAGAAATCAAAATCAAAAGTCAAAGCAAAATCTTCTGATAAGAATGCTTCACGTGTTGCTTCAACTGACACTGCTCATTTTGTTTCTTCATGTGTTGACAGACCCAAAACCAAAATGGTTTGGGTCCCAAAGTCTAACTGAGTGTGTTGGTGTATGCAGGGTCCTTCAGCATGCCAAAATAGCATCTGGTATGTTGATAGTGGAGGATCCATGCATATGACTGGGAGCAGATCTCTCCTTCATAATTATTTCACTGGAAGGAAGGGATTTGTATCCTTTGGAAATGATGCTAAGGGTTACATTATTGGGAAAGGTATGGTAACAAATGGTGAAATTAGGTTTGATGATGTGAATCATGTTGAAAATCTTAAGTACAATCTTCTGAGTGTTAGTCAAATGTGTGATAAGGGTCATGTTTCTCTTTTCACTAAGCAAGATTGTAGGATTTTATCTTCTGATGTGATGCCTTTGATTGGCAAAGTATTAGATGAGTATACACTTCTTAAGGCTAACAGAGTGGGAAAGGTATATGCCTTTGATTTATCTAAGAAAATCTTTGTCAAGAATCCAGTTCAGCACTTTAGGACTAAACACATTGAGATCAGACATCATTTTATAAGAGATTGTTATGAAAAGGGTCTGATTGATCCAAAGTTTGTTCCTAGTGCTGATGAGCTTGCAGACATCTTTACTAAGCCTTTAGACACCTCAACTTTTCAAAATTTAGTTCTAAGGCTTGGTATGCTGCAACTTGAATAGGTTGGTTTTTCATCAAATAAATTTTAATTTCTTTTCAAAAACCCAAAAATATTTTCAATTTTTCTTTTCAAATAAATTTTTTTTTTCCTTGACACTTTTGATATTTTCAGTAAATACTGATACATATCAAAAGTACTGATTCAAGGAAAGATATGACCTTTTCTAATACTCTAAGTTGCAAGTACTGATGAGTATTGATTCACTAAGTACTGAAGGTCAAACATTGTTTACAAGTTCTGATGAACACATTGTTCACAAGTTCTGATGAACAACTTGTTCACAAGTTCTGATGAACAAATTGTTTACAAGTTCTGATGAACAAATTGTTTACAAGTTCTGATGAACACATTGTTCACAAGTTCTGATGAACAAAATTTCCACAAAGTCTGATGAACAACTGATGAAAACAACTGCTGAACAAAACTGTCGACAACACCTGATGAGTAATTTTACTCTTCAGTTGTTTTAACCTCTGTTGTTTTCTCTATTTAACTCAATCTTCTTCAGTTGTTTCATTATCACTTTCTCAGAACTTTCCATCTTTTTCAAAAACCTATTTTCCCTCTCCAGTCTTTGCATCCATGGCGTCCATAACCTTGAAACCGCATCATAACTCCGTTGCCTATCTGACCAAATCCTCCTTCTGGTCAAAGTTTGATGAAGCTGTGGATTTGATGAATGCTTCTCAATTCAAAAATGCTTTTCTCATAAATCCCACACTATATGTTGACTCTATTCATCAATTCTGGATGAATGTGGAACTGATCAACATCGGCACTGGTGTAATATCTCTTCGATCCACTGTCAATGGTCATAACGTGCACATAAGCCCAGCTGAACTGAGGGAGGTTCTTCAGCTTGATGATGCGAACTTGGTCACGCAATTCCCGAAGAACCAACTTGACCTCTGTTTTACAAGTCATGAATACCAGGGTGACTTGAGTGACTCAACACTTTACAAGAAGAACTTCAATGACCCAGAGCGCCTGATATTTCATATGATCAACATCTGCTTGGCTCCGAAGTCTTCTTCATGGGACCAAATGTCTTCCAGATGGCAACAGGTATTGTATTCCATCCTTGAATCTCAAAAATTAAATTTTTCTCAAATCCTGTTTTCTGAATTAACTGAACATGCTGCTAAGCCTGTTTCTTCTAGATGGCTACTCTATCCACGTTTTATCATGGCCATCATAGAGAAACAGCTTCAGCAAAATGGTCTTGTTGGTCAGGGGATCTCTGCTCCAGCAGTTTTGTTGGAAGTATATTCCGGACACAACTCTAACCCTACTCTCAAAGAGGCTGCCCGAAAGCTAAAACCCAAGCAGAGGGAACCCACAGCCTCCACCACAAAATCCAAATCCAAAGTCCCCACCAAACCCAAATCCACAAAGCCCAAAAAGGCTGCTCAGGGAAATGAGTCCCCTGAGTCTGCCCATGCCTCACCAAGGCATGACATGGCCACTAGGAGTAGTCAACCAGTGGTCCATCAGACTCTACCAGCTCAAACCGCCCAGGTTTCCTCTCAACAGGATCCTGGAGCAACCATTGTAGGGGCAGACACATCTCTAGAACCTCTTTCATTTGAAAAGGTTTCTATTGAACAGCACCAATCTCCCCGGGTGCACTCTCTTTCAAAGCCAATTCCTACGGAAACCACCCCAGATAGTCCCACTTTTGTTATTGAAAATATCCTGGATCAGTTGAACACTCCTATCCCCTCCCAGACACCTATCACTACTGGGATTAGCTCCAACATTGAGGGGGAGGATCAAAGTGTCTCTGATAACCCACAGGATTATGACTACCACATCAGATCTCCTAGTGTGGAAAGAGAGATTCTGATATCTGACAAGGCTGCTACTTCATCACCTCCATCATTTGGAGTGATTGACAGTGGTACCATTGCTAAGACCTTGTCAGAGGCAACAACTGATGAAGGGGTTACCCCTGAGGTTGGAAGTCCCCAGAACCAAGAAAAAGGGGCACCTGATCATGTTGAGCCACACTCAACTCAGGTAGATCCTGATATTCTCAGGAGGTCAGATGATTTAGCTACTGCTACTGATGACCAAAGAACACTTGCTGAGGTTCTAAAGCAGAATCAAATCCTTGAGGCTGAGGTATGTAGACTCAATGAGCTACTCACCAAAATGTCCAAGGACAAAAGTCCATCTTCCCCAATTACCCCACAGATGGCACCTTCTCATCCTGAAGGTCACCCAAACACTTCCACCACTACTTCACAATTTCAAATGCCACCAGCCTTTGCTTCAGGCACTAATCCTTTGGGTTCTAGCCCCCCAGAGGCATTAGCTGCTGCCCTTCTAAATGTCATCCCTCTCATCACTCCTTTACTGAAAACCATCATTGCCCAAGCCCTTGATGAGAGGCTACCCTCCAAATCTCAAATTCAGCAGATGGTAGATGATGCTGTGACTGCCAGACTTACAACTCTTCATACTCATTCTTCCCCTGCAGCCAAAAAGGGGGAGTTAGGAACAGAGTCAGTCACAACTTCAGCTTCCAAACGGCAAAGGTCTGACAATGAAGATATTGCTTCTGAAAGGTCTCCTGCCATTCAAGTGACATACAAGAGACAGAAGAAGAATAAAACTGCTGAGGTTGCCAACAGGGCTGAGGAGGAGGTTGAACATGTAAATGTTGAAGGTGTGGAAAAGGCAGATAAAGAATCTTGTGATAAAGAAGTTGAGGTAAGCATTGAGAAGGCAAGTGCAGAACAAGTTACAACCTCTGATGTACAAGAAACTGAACAAGAGGAGATGCAAGAACAAGAAGTTCAAACTCAGAGTGTTGAGGTTGAGAAATCTTCTGAAAGTGTTGGGGTAAGGGCTCCTCTAAAGAAAAGAAGGCAACTGAGAATTCAAGAAGATGAAGATTCTGATGAGGAAGACAGGATGCCTATCTCTACAGTCATTAAAACATCTGTTCAAAAGCCTGAATCATCAACAACTGGGTTAAGTCTGGCCATTCAAAAGAAGAAAGTGACTTTACCTGTCAAATAAGTGCCTGAGAAGCCACTGGTGTTTGGACCACATCCAAAGCTCACACCAGAATCTCAAATGTTGGCAGTAAAAGTGAAGCTTGAAGAGGAAGAGAACCAGAAACAGCATGATGAGCAAATCTTAAAGATGGTTGACAAGGAATATCCACAGACATCAACCATTATTGCAATGAAGAAAGAAGCTCAAAGGTTGTATGCTCTGAGGTTCACCTACCAGTATAGGAAGGAACAGATTAGAATGTGGCTTGATCCAAGAATCATTCACAGGATCCACAAGAGAGAGGCTCCAGCATCTTATGCCAGAAGAATCAGAAGGGTCTTAAGTGCTGACATTATGCTAGGGTTAGTACTTGATCCTTGGGAGATAATCAATGACTTCAAGAGTGTGTACAACTCTGGTTCAAAAGCTCCAACGTTTATAGAAAACAACATGATCAAGAAAGGCTTGGTATATAGGAAACTTGAACATGTTCAACAAAATGAGCTTTCTCTGTTTTTGGAAGGGAAGCATCCTGATGAGTTTGTATACAGAGAAATTACTAGAGTTGAGCTGAATGATGGGACAACGGCCAGGTACTTGTCTGAGTACTATGGACCTGAGTCTTTCTTTGAAGGTGAACCTGAGAGGCTGACTCCAGAAGAGAAGGTAATACTGCTTGAAGCATATGTCAGGGAGTCCTTCAGGTTAGTATATAATCAATAGCTTTAATGAGAGGGGTTAATGCTCATAGTCCATTTCCCCAATGGAGTTCCCTCTCATATTTTGCTTGTTAGATTTTTTTGGAAGCTGTTGATTATCAGGCATACACTTTAACTGGTCATTTTGATACTGATCTCAAAGAAAAAGACTTATCTTTCAGCCTGGGAGTAAATAAGTGAGACCATAAATAAATTAGAGGTTTTTGGCTGCATTGGTTCAGGGGGAGTTTGTTGGACTAAAAGAACCAATGAGCCTGATCAGAAAAATCTCTAAGTCTCACAGCACTTATAACAACTGAAGAAGAACACAACGGCTGACATTCAATGTACAGAAGATACAAGATCTGAAGTGATATACAACAGCTGAAGTGTAAGTCATCAGATGTTGTAGTGTGTAGTTTAGTCTTCAGTAGTTTTCTTTCAGTTCTTGTAAAAGTCTGATGAGTAGTTTGCTCATCAGATGTTTTAGTTTATTACTTCAGTAGTTTTATTACTTCAGTAGTTGTAAGAGAATGTCTTCAGATGTTGTAGACATTCTCAGTAGTTTAGTTATTTCAGTTGTTTTGTTTTGTCTGTTAGGTGTCAACATCATGTGACATCATCAGACGTCACTGTCTTTATATAAGGGCAGTTGACAATGTTGTAATGTAACGAAGTTAGTGCGATTGAATGAAATATTCCTTTTGCAGAAACTCTCTCTATAACAAACTTATTCGTTTACTGTTTGATTGAACTTTGTTCTTGCTATGATTGTGCTAATTCAACTTTGAATTCCGCTGCTATACTCTATTATTGAATCGATTGAGAACATCTGATCCTACAGCGGGTTTGAATGCAAGGAGAGCCATTTGGAGATTGATGATTAGAGTTTAGTCGAAGAAACTGACGATTGAAGAAGAAGGAAGTGAGAATTTGAATGTGCGGGAGACCTTTTATACCTTCGGATATCAACATTTAATATAAAGACACATTAAAAGGACTTCCGTGATAGCTGGGTAGCACAATTATGAAGAAGATCCTTCCGATAAGTAAAGGAGAAGTTTGTCGTGTAGTATCGAAAGAGACCAGACCTGTTCAACAGAGAAGTGTATGCTTCGGAAGACAAGTTCTTCTGATGAAAAGAAGTAATCAGAAGAAAATGCTTTCAGAAGCAAACAATTTATATCAGAAGAGAAATACTTACATAAGAATAGATATCTTAAGAAGTGTGACTTCTTCTGACTTTAGGATTAAAGAACACTTCCGAAGACTTAACATTTCTTCTGATGAGTAAATACTTTTCAGAAGATAAGTTAAGTTTATCTTCCGAAGGATTATTTAAACCTTGGTAAAAATTCATTTATTCAAAATTGATCATACCAATAGCTGTGATTAAATACCTGAATCTTCCTTCATTAAAAGCTTTGGTGAAGAGATCAACAAGATTATGTTCAATATCAACTTTGACTAGATGAATTAACTTCTTTTCTGCACAATCTCTTATGAAGTGATATCTGATGTCAATGTGTTTGGTCTTGGAATGCTTGAGAGGATTATTAGTGATGGAGAATGAACTGGAGTTGTCTATTTGTATAGGAGTATTGGAAAGTTCTACACCATAATCTTTCATTTGATTTGGAATCCAGATAACCTGAGCACAACAACTAGAGGCAGCAATGTATTCAACTTCTGCAGTATAAGTGGAAACACATGTCTGCTTCTTACATTGCCATGAAACTATTCTAGATCCAAGAAATTGACATCCTCATTTCTTGCTAATGTTACAACCTCCATAATCACTGTCAGTATAAGGCATAAACTTAAAGTCTGCATTCCTAGGATACCACAATCCTAGACTTGGTGCTCCTTTGAGATATCTGAAGATTCTTTTCACAGCATACACATGTGAACTTTTGGCATTGGCATGAAATCTTGCACATAGGCAAGTTGCAAACATGATATTAGGCCTGCTTGCTGTGAGATACATCAAAGAGCCAATCATAGCTCTATACTGGTGCTGATCACCATCCTCCCCCTCAAGGTCTGGTCCTAAGAATGTTGTTTTGGACATTGGGGTCCCTACAACTTTGCAGTCAGTAAAGTTGAACCTTTAAAGAATATCCTTGACATATTTTGATTGGTTAATGAATATCCATATAGGAGTTTGCTTCACCTGAAGTCCAAGAAAGAATGTAAGCTCTCCCATTTAGCTCATTTCAAATTTTGACTTCATTAGTGCTTCATAATCCTTGCAGAGAGATTCATTAGTAGAACCAAAGATAATATCCTCAACATAAACCTGGACAAGCATAATATGTTGATTGGATTTCTTGAAGAAGAGAATTTTGTCAATGGTTCTTCTCTTGAAGTTGTTTGAGAGTAGAAATGAAGATAATGTTTCATACCATTTTCTGGGAGCTTGATGCAACCCATATAGAGCTTTATCAAGCTTACATACATGATCATGAAACTTTGGATCCTCAAATCCAGATGGTTGACAAACATACACTTCTTCATCAATTTTCCCATAGAGGAAGGCACTTTTAACATCCATTTGGAAAACCTTGATGTTTTTAGAAGCTGCAAATGCTAATAATATTCTGATGGCCTTAATTCTTGCAACTGGAGCAAATAATTCATCATAATCGACTCCTTCCTCTTGTGTGTATCCTTGTACAACCAGTCTTGCCTTGTTCTTGATAACTGCACCTTTGTCATCCTTCTTGTTTCTGAACACCCACTTGGTTCCGATAGCATATTTTCCCTTAGGTAAAGGGCAGACTTTCCAAACTCCTTTCCTTTCAAATTGAAGGAGTTCCTCCTGCATTGCTTCTACCCAGCTACTATCTTTCAAAGCTTCAGCAACTTTCTTTGGTTCAATTTGGAATAAAAAGCAAGAAAACAAAAAAAATGTTTGCTTCATGCAAGGAGCCTCTTGTTCTTACTCCTTAATCAACATTTCCAATGATGTTTTTAGCTAGATGAGAGGTATGGATGCGAGTTCTAGGAATAACATCCAACTGAGAGCTTAAATCTTGAGAGCTAGACTCAAGGTTTGGGAGTACAACGTCAAGTTGTATTTCAGGCATATCTTGAATTCTTTGATGTTGGACTGCTGTGGATGGATTCTCTCTGGGTAGAGAGGTTTCCAATATGGTTACTTCATAAGTAGGGCTGCCAACTTCCTCTTAACTCTGTGGGGCAGAAGTGGAGTCACTTAGAGGAACAACTTGAGATGTGATGATGGATTCTGATTGTGAGACTGTTTGAGGTGTTGAAGTGGATTCTGCCAAGGTTTGTTTTGAAGCTATTGGCAGTTCAACACGAAAATCATCCTCCCTTCTGAGCTGCTTTGAGACTGAAGTGCTTGTCCGGGGTCTTGTAACATACTCTTTTGACAGATTAAAAGCAGATGTGAGTCCATCAAGATCAAATAGCCAATCAGGACCAGTTCCAGGTTTATTGAAAGTATGTTCATTAAATTGAACACTTGCAGACTCTTCAATAATTCTAGAACTTTATATGTACACTCTATATGCCTAAGCATGAGAAGAGTATCCAACAAAGAAGCCCTCAGCTGATTTCTCAGCAAACTTGGCTAGGTGATCTTTGGTATTCAAGATTGTGCATTGACATCCAAATGGTTTCAGAAATCCAATAAATGGTTTTCTTTTATGCCAAATCTCATAAGGAGTCATACCATGTGATTTAATTACCAATATCCTGTTTTGGACATAACAGGCAGTATTGACTGCTTCTGCCCAAAAAGTAATTGACAGTTTGGCATCAGATAACATGGTTCTAGCAGCCTCAATCAGTGTCCTATTCCTTCTCTCAGCAACACCATTCTGTTGTGGAGTCCTAGGAGCACTGAATTGTCTTGCAATACCTTTGGATTCACAAAAAGTGTTTAAAGTATGGTTCTTAAATTATGTACCTTGGTCAGACCTATTGATTTTGACATTGTGATCACTTTCATTCTCAACTCTAAGAATGAATGACTTCAAGATTTCAGCAGTCTCATCCTTGGTAGTCAAAAAGAATACCCAGGTATATCTTGAAAAGTCATCAGTGACCACTAGACAATAAGATTTTCTTCCTAGACTTTTCACACTTGTAGACAATAAGATTTTCTTGTTGAATCTTATGTATGTCAAGGTCTTCATCATACACAAGATTTGTTTCAGGTTTACATTTAATCTCTACGGTTGGAGTGTATGCAGATGGAGGTTCCATTTTGTTATATCCTATCCCAGCACCTTTCTTCTTTACCAACTCAGGTATCTCGGTCATTTTGAGAAGTTTCTCAAACTTCTATCCCCAAAATTTTCTGATACAAGTTATTCGAATTTACATATGCGTAACAGATAATATACTTGTTGGAAAATGGACGAAAAATAACCAAGTTAAAGTCTCGAGATCGTGTACTCGAATTGGATTTCGAGTACACTAGTTCTCGAAAACTTAGTAGTTGAAAATCTCCCAAATTCGAGTATGAGTAGACTGCCTATATATATGAGTGCCTTGGGAAACATGCATACCTTTGGCTGGAAACACGCTCTCTCTCAAGAACACGAAGTAGATTTCGAAAACTCCAAGAAACGAGCTTTGATCGACCAAACGAAGGAGGAAACATTTGGAAATCTACAGAAGTGATCATCTAGCATCAAGTAAGTGTTCTAAACTAGAAAGTTAAGATTTTTACATGAAGGTGAACTTATGCATAAAGCTCACACCTTTATGCATAAAGTTTGGGACTTTGCGGTTTCAACGTGTTGGTAACAACATAAGGAACCTAGAACTAGTTCCCCAAAAGCCTATGACGAATTTCAGATATGTTTATGCAGAAAAGATGTGTACTCGAAAATATACGAAGGATTGTACCCGAAATCATGCTAGTTTGAATACACTAATTTGTATACTAGTTCGAATGCACTAGATTCAGATGTAACAGTTCGAGTACAAGTTCGAGTACAAAGGTTAGTTCGAGTACAAAGGTTATTTCGAGTACAAGGATATTTTGAGAACATGGATTTCGTGTAGTCCATGGTTTCGAGTACTCAGGTCCTTCAGGAACTTTTATGGGATTTCGTGTGCCACCTATTGAACTTCAAGTGTTTCGAATATTTTGCTAAGTATTCGAGGACTTGAAACTATAAGGGGAGCTAGTAGCTATGAGGACTTAGAATAAATCCTAAGTCTAAGAATGGAATGTGACGAGGCTGTGTGATGATGTAGGTTCTTAAGCCCTAGCTAAGGAGTTCGGCTAAGAAAACAAGAAGCTACTATCAGGTGAGTTCTAGATGCCCTCTTTTATACACGTTATGTGTAAGTATGTTTTGGGCTGACATACATGCTGTTAATATGTTATGATGTTATGTGGTTATGTTTTGTTGATGAATGAATGCTAATGAGTCCTGATGATGTATGCATGAAAGTATGCTAAATAGAATGAATGCATGTTAATGAGATATGATGATGCATATGTGAAAACATGCTACTATGATGAAAACTATAGTGATAGTTATAAAATGATATGTTATAATGAGATCCTAGACCGCTAGGATGAAAGTATGATGAATTCATGTTAACAAACTATGATGATATGCTATGTCATGGCAAAGAATGATATGCTATGATGAAATTCTAATCTGTTCGGATATGATGCAATGAGGTTATGATGTTAATAGATGCTAGCATGATACGAAAATGATATGATGAATTCTTATGTGAGTAGGATATTGTTATGATAAAGTGCTAGCATGCTAGGGTATGATGTTATGATGAGGATGAAATGATGATGAATACTATGCTAGCATGTCATGCTATGAGGTATTGAGGTTACGAGGGTTATGATGATACGATGCTAGCATAACATGTATATGGTGATATGATGTTATGATGTGCTATGTATGTGATGAAAGTATGAATGATGTTCCTGTAATTGTACGGGATAAGTGTGACTGATGCTCCAGTACTTGTACTGGGCGAGTATGACATGAGAGCCGATCGGGCTATAAACACAGAGTCGATCAGACTATAAACATGAGAATCTACCGGACTATAAACATGGAGCCGATCGGGCTATAAATATGGAGTCGACCGGACTATAAACATGAGAGTCGATCGAACTATAAACATGGAGCCGAACGGGATATAAACAAGGAGCCGATCGGGCTATAAACATGGTAAGAGTCGATCGGACTATAAACATGGAGCATTGTGCCGGCATAAGCCCACTGGTCATGTTTATGACAGTGGAAGTATGATTATGATGATGATGATGTTTATGATGCTTATGTGATAAGGTTATGTTCATGTGAACGAAATGATGTGTTATGTTAAGTATGTCTTAACGTAAGGTTTGTGATGTTTTATGAAAACTAGAACTCACCAGCGTAAGCTGACTTGATTTAGCATGTATGTCAGGTTAAAGCTATCGTACGAGGATGCATGGAGCTCGGGCATCAAGATAGAACATTCGATGGTGTTGGCAATCCTAAATGTTTTGATACAATTTATTTTGTATTTGACAATGTTTTAAATTCTGCTGCATATTTATGAAAATTTTTAGTTTAAGAGCTATGTGTTATGACGAAAACCAACCGCTGTGGAGTGCCCGGGAATCGGCGCCTCACACCTCAAAAGTTCTACCATCAAAGTACCACCATCGGAAACAACTTCCAAAGTCTTGACGCATCTTCAGGAGAGGAATAGTCTTCATAACTTTTGGAGGCAGCCACTTCAGGATAACTTTATGCTTCCTAGTTTGAGCGTCAATCTCTGGTAGATAATACCTTTCTGGCTGTTGAGGCTGGAAGTTCGCCCATCTTTTTCTGTATTCGAACTTAATTTGCATGGCAAACCAAGACGACATACCAGAATCATCGCAGTAAAGCATGTTCAGACGTGCCAATTGATTGACCTCGAAACCCGGCAACGTTTTGAAATCATGCGGGAATTTCAAGTACTGAATTCCCCTTTCTCTCTTCACACCGTTGCACCCGAGATCTTTGAAGTATGCCCAGCTCAGAATGCAAACTCCAGATCTGTATCCTTTGGTTTTGTAGACTTTTTTGTATTGCACTGGAGAGGGGGGGTATGATGTCTTTCTTGAGTGTCTGCCAGTATGCAGACCACTCATCCTTTCTTCTTTGGATGTCTTCTGCAGAGGCTTCCTTTCCTTCTTCTTTCTCGTCAATTTTACGCTTGAGTTTTTCTTCTGAATGTTGACGAAAGAGATCAGTAAACGTTGGAAGCTCTTCCTCTGTAGAAGTGTACTTGACGATCTCTTCATTGTCAAGGTCCTCCAAGATAACTTCATCAATGTCGCCAAAAGCTTATGGAGTGGGAAGATCAGACGCAGGAATCGAGGAATCATCAACAAAGACCTCATCAAGATTTAACCTGAACAGCTTGGCGATCTGCTCCTTGGTAAGATAGTGGATGAACCCCCCCTTCCTTATCATAGCTCACTGAGTGCTGTATAATACCTTGAGCGTCGAGTATCATGGTCAAAGTTTCATCAAGAATGCGTCTCACAGGCATAGCTTCTACTTCCTCAGTGGCTTTGGGTTCTTTAGCTTGACTTTGTGATGACTTGGGAGCTCTATCATGTTTATTCTTTGTTCGGATCTCTTCAGGTGGAAACCGCTCTTGAGAACCAGAAGAACTGGCAGAGGCACCTCCAGCTCCATCATCATCATCATCATCAGTACTGTCGTAATCAACCTTTTCCTCATCAGAATCTTCATCATCTTCTTTGTCTTCTTTGTCTGAGTCATCGAAAACAGGCTCGGATGCCTCAATCCTGGGTGTTGAGTCCTTTAAGCTTTCAACCTGCTCAGGGAGACGCAGGTTTTCAGCCTCCAGGGCGAGGTTCCTCTTGTTGAATGCACATGCCGTCAAGGCCAACTGATTGTGCTCGTCCACTGACTTGAACAAACGGTCTTTAAGATCGGCATTAGGAGCCCTCAAGTCTGCTCTCTGGTCAGCAGCTTGCAGCAATAAAGCATCCTGCTTATTCACTCTATTTGTCAGCTAGGAGATGACCTGATCCTGCTCATGGTTCCTCTCTATCAAATAAAGAACCAGACTGTTCAGTGTGCTGAGCTGTTCAGCAACTGAAACAGTTGGTATATAAGGATCTGCACGAGTAGTGGAGGGACCAGAGGAGGCAGCTGTGAACACTACTGTAACTGCAGTAGAGGAAGTCTGAGGGACACTAGTAGAACGTGTAAGAACAACGCTAGACCTGGACAGTGAAGAAGTCGTAACTGTTGCAGGAGGTGTAGCAGTGGATGCTGTAATAGAAACAGACTCTGTCCGTCTCTGCAGGAAAAATCTAGTCCTTCTTCTCTTGGCGGCTGGTGGTGACGATGTCTGAGCAGTGGAAACAGTAGTAGTAGTAGTAGTGGAAGTGTGAGGAGGAGGAGAAATGTCAAACTCCGAAATGAATAAAGGATCCTCAATCTCTTTCCTACTAGATCCCTACTCTCTTGGCCTCTTCATTCTCTTCACTGGCTGTGATCTGACCATGATAGTCTCAAACTCGTCATCCGTCTTCTCAGAGTCTGAATATCCATAACCCTCTTCATTTCCACCATCATCATCTTCTTGATCTGACTCTTGCGAATCCTCCCCCTCATCTGCAGATGTGGTAGCACCAATCTCCAATGGAGTAAAGACGGTGGCCACAGAACCAGTAGTAACATCAAGGTCATGATGAGCAGCACCAGCATCATCAACATGCTCACTAACATCAATACTAGCACCAACACTAACACCAACACCAACACTAACACCAGCACTACCAGCACCAGCACTTCCAGCACCATCATCACCATCACTACCAGCACCATCATCACTATCACCACCTGGCATAATAATGTCTTCTATATCAGAATCTGAATCATCATGCCTCCATCTTCTCCTCAAAGGTGCTACATAATCAAGATTGATGAGGTGCCCAAACAAACGACGAGCTGGCAGCTTAGCGTCCTTCTTCCTGTATGATAAAACACGGTTGAGTGTCGTGTCTGTCAGGTGCTTTAACCGAATGATATCCGCATTGATCTTTGGAAGATCAGGTATCAGTGCATCTATGATCATTTAGAATAAACCTCGGATACATAAGATACTTCTTGTCTCCCTTCATGCTCACATTCTCCTTCATATGTGTGAAAACCATCTCCAAAAAGTTGAACGGTATCTTCAGTATCAAGGCAATGAAAAGCCAACTGCAGAGTCTCTCTCAACTCATCAAAACCACCACGCCTAGATCCCAAACAGTGTAATAGAACATGGCAAAGGTACCTGAACGGCGGACTAAGATAGGCTTTTTTGAGGACTCCCACTCCAAGATCACCAACATACTTGTACCGCAAGAAGCATCCCCGTACAAGATATCTGTCCAAAATAACAGGATGATCATCCATGTCCTGAAAACCACACACCCTCCTGATGAGCACAGCAGAAATCACAACTTCCCTTCATCTGACACTGCCTCTAATAACAGTAGGCTCTACAGTGCAATCAATGTCCAATGATGACCCGAACTCTCTCTGAGGTGACAGGTATGGAACATGTACAGTAGATATAGCAGTGAAGATCCGGGATCGCCTCAAAAAAGAAATAATATTTGCAAACTGTGCAGCGTTCTGAGTAGCAGCATCCAGGTGAGCGCAGATGTTATTCTTCGGAAATGCCCTGAGGTCACCCATTCTGCAATCAACAAAAGTTAAACGAGTCAGTTTAGATTGACGAAAAGAATAATCAATTGAAACATTTTATGACATGATGATTCATTCGTGTGAATAAGTAAAACTAAGACTGAATAGGCACGAATGAGATCGCAGACGAACTGAGATGGTACACGAACGAGATCTGTCACACAAATGAATTCTATCACACGAATGTGCTTGAACTTGGCATTTCCTTCGTGTGATGTCTTCATTCGTTAATGAACAGTGACGAAATAGGTCATTCGTGTAACCATTCACACGAAGTAATCCTTCGTTCGTTTGACCGTATGAACAAAAACCCCAACATTTTAATCTGCTAGATCAGCCCATAAAAATGATCACAACATAAACATACAACACCGATTAGGTGTTATGAACCAGTTTCATTTCAAAATTTTTCTTATTTCATTGTTTGTTTTATGTTGACAGGGCCGAAACCTAAAGCCCTAAGATTTTTGATCAATATCGATCCAAAACAATGCACAGATGGTGTGTCTCTGCTCGATTTGTACCTGAAACAATGAAGAAATGTTTTGCAATCAAAATGGCACAGTTTCACGGCGAAATTTGATGAGAATGTCAAAAAATGCTTCGAAGGGACGAATGGGCGAAACACACAGTTAACGAACAAGAGAGGGGCCGAATGAGTATTCGGACGAACTAGAGACATTAAATATAGGACTCATTCGTGCCGGAGTCTCATTCGTGTGTAAGATTCATTCGCCCATGAAATTCATGAGAATCAAAGGTTAGTTCGTGTAGCCCATTCGTCAGTGATCTTCAAACAAATTAGTCAATCGTTTGTGTGAACCATTCGTACGAATGATCAATCAAGGTGATTCATTTGTGCGAATGAGTTAACAACATTCAATTTAACCAATTTTCAAAACAAGCACTCAAAAACTACAGTTATGAAGTTTTGTCTGGAATGATGACAGATTGAGACAAGATTGAATATCTGAACAGACAAATGATCATTTTCAGATTAAAATTTAAAATCTTTTTGTATTTTTTCTGATAAGAAAACAACTGTACAACTAAACTGTGACAATTTAAAACACACATATTTTTGTGAGTAGTCTTTCAGGAAAGTAACATATATATGCCAGACCACATCAAATCAATATCCTTGAATGTTATACTTATGACACGTTGTGTTTATAATGCAACTACTGATATACTTGTCCATTTTAAACCAGACAATACTTGTTTGTAAACAAATCAGTGATCACCCATATCTTCTGACTGATTTTCCCATTTTAGACAACCAATACAGATAAAACTAAGTTATAACTCATCTCTGCCCATCTTAATACCTGAGATCATAAGTTCCATAAGGTTCCAATTTGTTATATTTTTGCATTTTTCTTATAATCAGTTTCTCAATCTCAACACATTCTCATGGACGGCTTCAGCTAGGTCTCAACAAAGCAATATGGCATGTGTCAGAACTGTGTTGATCAAGAGCTTGGTTCTATCCAAATGGATGGCTTCAACTAGGCTGCAACCCAGTGTATGGCACATGTATAGAATCGAACTTATTTTAGTTTTGTATTTTTCTAGCTTATCCTATCTAAATGGACGGCTTCAGCTAGGCTGCGACCCAACAATATGGCACGTGTACAGAGTCGGACTTACTTTTATTTTCATGTGATTCATTCGTTTTTATATGAATGGGCGGCTTCAGCTAGGCTGCGACCCAGCAATATGGCACGTGTACAGACTTGAACTCATGAATCATTGGAAACCTCATAAGATCCCATGATACCATGTGTATGCTTGATTTGAATTATAAGATGTTTATGCCTTAAATCAGTTTT
The DNA here is from genome assembly GCA_009363875.1 of Mikania micrantha. Classification (NCBI taxonomy): domain Eukaryota; kingdom Viridiplantae; phylum Streptophyta; class Magnoliopsida; order Asterales; family Asteraceae; genus Mikania; species Mikania micrantha. The sequence goes on from CM018686.1 coordinate 21,926,521, forward strand.
CTAGACTGGATCCCATAAATCAGACATTATAAGTAAACATCAATAGTCTATAAACTTGTAAAGTCAGCCTATCAGTACATCAAATCATAATACCCATGTGCTTTCAATATATGCATTCAATTTAGCTTTAAAGAAAGTGACTGGTTAACATACCACTTTCCCAAACAAGACTTTCTCATTTTTACAATTTTTCAAATGTTTTTGGGTTTTCAATAAACTACTTTTTCTCCCCCTAAAAACCTAAAACTGAAAATATTTTTGGTTTTTTTTAATAAGTAAAGGAAAAACAGCCGAAATACTGTATATACAAAAGAAAGTAAAAATAAAGAAAATGATCATTTGTTTGATTCAGATGAAGGAATGACTTCATCCATCTGAACAACACCATTAGCCAATAACAAATATTGAAATCTGGGTTTATCAAAAGCTTTTGTGTAAAGATTGGCTTTCTGGTGATTGGTGTGAATTTTAACAACATCAATTAATTTCTTTTCAAAACAATCACATATGAAGTGATATTTAATATCAATGTGTTTTGTTTTTGAGTGCTGGACAAAATTCTTAGTGACAGCAATGGAAGCAGTATTATCAACAAATATGGGAGTGTTAGAACAATGTAACCCATAGTCCCTGAGTTGTTGTTGAATCCAGATGATTTGTGAGCAACAATTTGCAGCTACAATGTATTCTGCTTCACAGTCTGCTTCTTGCACTGCTAGGTAACTAGGAGTTTCCCAAAGAAATGACACCCCTCAGATGTTGACTTGAAATCCCTCTAGCATCTACCATAATCTAAGTCACTGTAAGCAGTCAGGCGAAAGTTATCATCATTAGGATACCATAAGCCTAGATTCGGAGTACCCTTCAGATAACGCAAAATCCTCTTCACAACAATAAGATGGGAGACTCTTGGCTTTGATTGATATCGTGCACACAAGCAAGTAGCAAACATGATGTCTGGCCGAGAAACGGTGAGATACATAAGAGATCCGATCATTCCTCGATACAGAGTGGCATCAATTAAGTCCCCCTTTTCGTGTGGAGTAATCCCGTGATTAACAACCAGTGGGGTACCAGTAGATTTAACATCCAACATACTGAACCGGCTCAGAATGTCACCAACATATTTGGTATGATGTATGAAAATCCCTGCCTCAGACTGATCCACATGCAATCTCAGGAAAAATTTCATCTCTCCCATGGAATTCATCTCGAACTTGTCTTTCATAACTTTCTCAAACTCTTTGCACAGAACATCATTTGTGAATCCAAAGATGATATCGTCCACATATACTTGCACCAAGAGCAAATCTCCATCCATCTCTCTAATGAACAAAGTGTAGTCAATGACACCTCTTCTGAATCCGTTGTTCCAGAAGGTGAGTAGAAAGTGTCTAATACTACGCTCGCGAAGCTTGGCGCAATCCATATAACGCCTTGTCTATCTTGTAGACTTGGTCATGATGTAATGGATCTTCAAAACCGGGAGGTTGATTGACATACACAACTTCATTTATCACACCATGAAGAAAAGCACTTTTAACATCCATCTAATAAACTTTGAACTTTTTGTAGGATGCATAAGCCAGGAAAATTCGGATTGCTTCAAGACGAGCAACTGATGCAAATACTTCATTTTTGTCAATCCCTTCAATCTATCTAAAACCTTGCACCACCAGGCGTGCTTTGTTTCTTACCACAATGCCATGATCATCGCGTTTGCAGCGTAGAACCCATCTTGTGCCGATGACTTTTGCACCCTTAGGTCTGTCAACAAGCTGCCAAACTCCAAGCTTCTTAAACTGTAGCAACTCTTCTTGCATAGCATCGAGCCAAGATGACTGAAGATAACTGATTTCTAGTTTTCACTCCATCAGTCAGATCTCCAATGATGTTGTCTTGAGGATGAATCCTGTTTATTCTGCCAACAGGATGAGCAGGAACAACAACCTGTGGATCAAGATTGTTTAGATTAAGATCCTCAAGACCAAGAATCACATTGTCAACAACTGGATCTGCAACATATGGATGTGAGTGATTATCATCTGAATCTGAACTGTCATCATTTCTCTGCCTGGGATCTGGAAAAGATGAAGGTTGCACTAGTTCATCAGGTGCATTCTGTGCATCATACATCATTTGAACAACAACATCTTCATCAGAGTACATGGGAGGCATATTGAAAGAGTCAAAAAGATCAGAATAATTGAACATCCAGTATGGACCCTTTCCTGGTGAAGGCATAGTGTACCTTTGAACATCCACATGGTACCACTCCTCTACATTGTGGGTTGATCTGTTGTATAATCTTTTGTTAGGAGTGCTATACCCATGAAAATATCCTTCTTCCACCTTCTCATTGAACTTTCCTTGCTCATGTTTCTTAAGCATTGTGCATGGAGCACCAAAAGGTTCAAGATACTTAAGATTTCGCTTTCTGTTATGGAGTAATTCAAAGCAAATCTTCCCATGTCTCTTCACAATCAACACCAGGTTCAGAGTATAACAAGCATTAGCAACTGCTTCATTCCAGAACTGCACCGGTAGGGATGAATCAGCAAGCACAGCCCGAGCAACCTCAATCAATGTTCTGTTCTTTCGCTCAAAAACACCATTAATCTGTGGGACATATGGAGCACTAAATTCTTGGACTATACCACGTTCATTGCAGAAAGTCTCCATGTTATGATTCTTAAATTATGTCCCGTTATCTGTTCTGAGCATCCTAACTTTGAGCTTGTAAAGTGATTCAAGCTTTGTAACTAAAACCTGAATACACTCGAACGTTTCTGACTTTTCCTTCATAAAAAATACCCAGGAGTATCTGGAGTACTCATCAGTAATAACCAAGCAGTATTGATCTCCAGCGATACCCTTGCGGTTAAGAGGACCGAACAGATCCATATGAAGAAGCTCAAGTGGAACAGTAATTGAGTGATACTTTTTGAGCTTATGAGGCTGCTTGACTTGTTTTCCCTTCTTACATGAAACGCAGACATCAGACAGTTTGAAGTTCTTCAAACTCACTCCCTCAACCAGATTGTTGTGAACCAAATGATTCATCTTTCGTAGACTCAAATGACCCATCCTCTTATGCCAAAGGATAGAATCCTTCTCTGTTGCCTTAGACTTAAAATGTGACAATCCGACTTTTCGGATTAACCTTGTTAACTGAAAGTGGTTAGATCACAGGCCAAAGAAGGCCCAGTAAGGCCCAAGAAGGCCCAGTAAGGCCAAGGAAGGCCCAATAGGGCCAAGGTAGGCCAATGAGCCCAAAGTAGGCCCAATGGTATTTATGAGGCCCAAAAGGACTAATCTAACCTAACAATGTTCTAACTGATCCAATTAGTGACAATCATGCAATTTCGGATTAAAACCGTTAATCAGAAATTGATAGAAACGATATGAAATCAAGCAAAATTGAACTAGAAGGTGTATAATTAATCCGATTGGGTTTAGAAACATCAAATTTATAAAAATTACACTTGAAATTAATCAAATTGGGGATTTTGACTAGTAAAAGTCAAAATTCGACTAAATAGAGCAATTAAAATCAAAATTTATGTCAATCGGCCGAAATTAATCGAATTAAACATTCCATTAACTCCTACTAATGATATTGGTCAGTTACCATCACAATTAACACCATAATTAAAGAATTATGTCGAGTAATGGTTGAGTTATGGTGAAACCGTATGTATTCTTTATCAAATTAGTATAATTCGACTACAATCCATCAAATTGAAGCTTCATAAATCTTAATCGGGATCTTTAGAGAGTTATTCACACATCAAATCGACTCCAAGTGTTCCAGACAGAAGAACCTAATTGTGGAGTGGCCGAACTCAAGATATTATTCGATCTCCATCAATTAGACACCAAATCAAGTAAGTGTTCACTTATAAACAACCTAAATATGCCGACTAAGATAATCCATATGAGTTTTTCGTGTATAAACATCGAATTAGTTGAACGTTAGCTCTAGGGTTCATATGAGAAACCAATTTGGGGATTTCTATTAAATTGGATTTAAAGATGAAATTAAACACTACAGAGAGTTTCGTGACTCTCTGTATATGGATAATCCTCTTCCAATTTCAGAAAACTATCACAAATTGAGGGAAAATGATTTCTAGGGTTCCTATGTTAAACGATTTTGGGGTTTTCTATTGAAGGGAGTTCAAAAATCAAATTAAATGTTATCATCATCTTCAGAAGATTTCGATTTACTTAAAACCTATTATAATTACATTCAATTACAACGAAGGGCGTGATTTCTATTGATAGGGTTCTTAGATGAAAACGGTTTGGGGGTTTTGACCTAATCATATTCAAAATTTGAAATTAATTGTATAGAAAGCTTTGAAATATTGTAGTTGATGAAAACTCTATGAAAATCCAATTTAAAAACGAATGAATTTAGCAAATTGTAATGATGAGTGCGAGTGTTCAAATTCGAATTGGTTCAGGGTACGAATTGGGACTTTCTGAGTATTCATAATCGAATTAAACTCATTTGTGAATTCGGTTTGGTCCGTGGAACAGAAGCCCTAATGTTTTGGGTTCAATCGGATTCGAATCAGGGGCCATCTGAGTAGTATTTGCTTCGACTATGGTTAAACAAATGGAATCAAACAATTCTGATCTTAAAACAATTAAGTTTTAAAGACTAATGCAAATGTTGAAATGGATCAGGTGGTAGAAGGCGTGTGGTTGGTTCGGGAGGTCAAGGGTTCCACCCTTGCCTCTGCCATTTTTTTTTTAGATTTAAACTAAATTCTAGTATTTGGTTCATAACTCCTTCGTTATAACTCCGATTCGATCCGTTCAAATTTCATTGGAACCAGAATTTCATTCCGAACACTTTGAAATAATAAAATTTATATTTTAAACCGAAAACAAAATCGCGTATAATTACGTTTGTTTAAATAAAATCATAAGCGATGATATGATTTTATTAAACGATTTTAAAGTCACGCATATTCACATATGCACAATTCTAACACTTTAACATACGCGTGTTGACACGTATATGATTTCAAGCGCAAAACAATAATCCGAATAACACTAGGTTATTGTTACAACACAGGTTCTTTGTAGGAGGACTTTCTACACGATTTTAAGTGTGTTTGATCATTCTGCAACAATCAAAGGTGCGTACACGGCCCCTTTCTTATTTTAACTGTTTTGGGGGAGAAAACATGTGCAACAAACACTTTTAGATACATATCACTTGCATGAGTTAGCTGTTTACATGAAGTGCAAACATAGCATTACAAAGCCTTCCATTTCGAACCGTTTAGTTTGCCGTAGTGCAAAGCGTGGTAGTTGAAGATAGATCTATTGGGTTTGACAAACCTCACTTGGTAGATAGGATCTACGCAGGTGTTTGACTGACCAAACACACACATTGCTATTGTTCGTGCTAGACAATAGTGTTAAGGCAAAAACATGCTATAGCATGGCAACTCGTCAGCTTCGGTGTCGACCACTTGTGTAAATAGTTTATATGACTAGCTATCATGACTGTGCATGTGTGATTATGTTATCTACAAACTTGATATTCAAACTGCTGTTTTGAACATTGTGAATGCTTAAACCTGTGCATGCACCAACCATTGTGTTGACTTGATTTACATGTTTTCTCAGGACACTAAGACACAAGCAGGGACTAGGATGTTGAGTCTCATGCATGCATTTCAGTTCAAGTGTTTTAGTTTTGTTCAATTAAGACATGGAGTGTTTTTGAAAATTGTACTTTACATTTTCAAACCGTTACGTATTGTTGTTGGTTTTAAAACGCTTCCGCAAACATTGAAACTTTGATATTATAGTTTTAGACCAACATATGTTTTGAAATTCATATAGAGGTCTTCGTTATGTCTAATGATCTGAGATCCTGGTTTGTCACGTTCCCAAACGGTATAATTCCGTTAGTTGAAAATTTGGGGGTGTGACATAAAACATGAAGCTGTAGAAGATGAAGTCGAAGCTGTGGCCATGTTGAGAACATACAAATCATGTTTTCTTGGAGCTGACATCAAATTCAAGTCTTTAGGAATGGTGACAACTTGCTTGAGAATGTAGCAACTAGAGTCATGTGACACCCCGTAATTTCCAGGTCAGCTTGTTATTTCTTTAAATGTTTATTTAAATGCTTTATGTACACGTGGCACTAGAATTAGTTTAATTTAGTGTGACACGTGGCAAGACAGTACGAACATTGATACACAACATGATAATCCAAGGGATTATCAGAAACCACACACACGTGTCAAAACTCACGAACGTTGGTGAACATCACAACACTTAAGCACAGAAACACCTCACAAGTCAATTATGGCTAGTAATTGATTAATAGAGTCCAAACGACGCTCGAACGATGCTCTACCGTTGAGAAACGGGCGAGAATGGGCCCAGAACAACAAAATAGGCATATTGGGCCTTACATATGGGCCAGGCGGTACGCCTGACCCGAAGCTCCCATCTCAGGCGATGCGCGCGGATGAGGAAGATGGCGCCTCATTCGGCTGCCTCGCGCGTAACGACGGAGCCACAACCACCCTCGCCAGGCGATACGCCTGGGGCGCCAGATTCGCAAAATCACCTTTTTAAGCTCCCAAAACCCATCATTACGGCTACTCACTCATTTTAACCCATTTCAGACGTAATCAACTCGAGATTATCTTCCCAAAACCTCTGGTTATCATCTCCTACCTTCTCTAAACACCATTGAAGCCATAGTTGTGATCCTTGGAGCTTTGGAAGCTTGAGAAGGAAGTTGGAGCTCGCACCACCACCATCATCGTCGTTTCTCTGCGCAAGCCTACTGTCCATAAGCTCTAGGAGCTGTTGGGTGCATCATCTCAGGACCTTTGAAGCTATAGAAGGTAGTCATACACTCCTTGTAGCTTTATATCACCAATACACACACATGCAAGTGTTAAATCACACATGCAAGCACTACACCATCACATGCACGAATTTTCTTGATGTTGAATCTGGGTTTGATGATTAAACTACTGTTAATGATGATATATGATGTTTAGATTTAGTTTTGTGACGATCCATGATAATGTGTGTCATTAGAATGCATGATTTGGTCATTGTCAAGTGAAAAACCCACATGCATGTATGATCCATGGCATGTGGGATGATTTTCAGTGTTTAAATATGCATCTTGATGATATTGGATGGTGATTTCATGATTAGATGATGTTAAAATGGTTTATTGATGACTATTTCTATTTTTAGTAACTTTTATTTTACAAAATGGTGATTTGGTTAAGATGATGAGCATGCATGTATCTAGATATGTTGTTTTAATGTATTTAGAATAATATTGATGATTAGAATATGATTTAGATGTTGGTTATAGTCATTTTCAACATGGTTACTATATTTAGTAACTTTTCGGGTCAAAATATTGTTAGATGACGTTTTGGACCATGTTTGTATGTTTAAATGATGCTAGATGACTTAATATGATGATTTGTGTTATAAAATTTGGTTTAGAAATGTTAGAATGGTTGTTTTTATGAAAAACCACAAAGTTACTATTTTTAGTAACTTTATTTTTACAAAAACCAATTAGTAAACATGTTGAATGAATAGAACATGCTAAATGGTTTATTTTGTCTTAGTATGATGATTAGATGCTAAGTTAGATGGTTTCCGATGTCACGTATGCTATAAATGGAAACTTTCCATTTTAGGAAACTTTTATGTGCTAACATGTTATAAACGATCTATGTGACTTCGTATGATGATGTGTTATGTGTTAACATGATCACGTAGGACTAACGAGCATGCTAGAACTCTAAAACCGTTATGCTTTGTGAACTTTCCAAAAATGGAAACTTACTATAAATAGTAAGTTGTCCATAGACGCGATTTACGCGTTCTGCACACGACGAGCACTTACACGATTGCTACACGATTCACAACCGTCACACGGTTCACCAACGGGTCGTTGACTTGACACGGTCAACTTTGGTCAACTCTAGTCAAACACGGTCAAACACGGTCATTGTGGACCAACACAGTCAAACACGGTCAATGTGGACCAACACGAGCAAACACGGTCATGGTGGACCGACACGGACAAACATGAACAACCAAGGGTTGTTTGGCACAAACACGAGCACTAACACGAACACTAGCACGGTCACTTACACAAACTCACGTACGGTGTACGATATAGGTTACCGGTGACTGACACGCATTTCGACGCAGGAGCTTACGCTTGATTTACACCTACTTCACCAAGGTGAGTTTACGGCCCCTCTTTATTCTTTTCAAACGCTTTTAAATAGGGGGAGAATACTAGTTACATCGAGTCAAACATTTACTACTGTACAAACATTTTTGTGTATGCTGGTTTATTGGACAGACATTAAGTGTTGAACTCGTAACAAGCCCTCACAAAGTCTTACCGTTAATGTACGAACAACGTGGTAGGTTTGGATGGATCCATTAGGGAATGACTAACCCCACGGGGCACCATGTTGATTGGATGTCATAACCCGTGCAAATTTGACCTAATTTACTGTGTGTACGAGACACAGTGGAGGCAAGGACAAACAAGTCTAGTTCGGTAGTGACGCACTGACACTTGGAGCCTAGGGCTCGGTACTAACATTTGATAAACAGCATGACACACTTTTATTACTATATGTATCTATCAAAACCTGTGAACTCACCAACCATTGTGTTGACACTTTTTCAAACTGGTATTCTCAGGTAACTAGCTGCGCATGGAACAGGATGCACATTTAAGGGATGAGCTTTAGGAACCGCATGCATTCTGTTGTGTCTTTTGAAAACAATATTTATTTGTTATGTAATTTCTAAACAATGTGATGTCTAATATTTTAAATTTTCCGTTGCATGTTATGACTATATTTCTCCGCTGCAATACGATTTATAATTCCGCTGCAAACTATTGTGTTATGTGTATGTGTCAAACATGGGATTTGTAAACGTATATAGAGGTGTTCTATATGACCTTGAGCTGTGATTCTGGCCACGTCACATCCACGTGGACTGACACCACGAGTGGGAAATTGGGGGTGTGACAAGTCATTAAAAAGAACCTTGTACTTTTTGTCACAGATTGGTGACACAGAAAGTAGATTGTTCTCCAGCAGCTTGAGAATGTAGCAGCTAGATTCATCAAAAAGAACCTTCTACTTTTTGTCACATATTTGTGACATAGAAAGTAGATTGTTCTCCAGCTGCTTCACATATCGGACTTTGTCAAATGAGACTTGACCATTTGAAAGAATTCCTTCTCCAGTAATGAATCCTCCTTTGTCACCAGTAAAAGCAACATATCCTCCTCTAATTGAATTGACATTTGTAAGAAGCGATATGTCTCCAGTCATGTGCCTTTATGCCCCACTATCAACAATGTTGATGCATGTAATGTCTCTAGTTCCGTATTTTGTATGTCTTTGATTATGTAAAGTTCATATTATTAATGAAATAGACTTTTATGTATTATTCGTATATGTTTAATTGAGTTTAATATGTTTATCTATGTTTGCCTTTGACTATTCCTATCATACAGAACCATTCGTGCGAATGATACCTAAGAATGAGTTCATTCGGATGAATGAACACCTAGCGAATGACTGAGGCGAAGGTTGTTTAAGCTCATTCGGCTGAGCCATTCGCCGAATGAGTGTTTCGTACTACTCATTCGGCCGAATGAGTACAACTTATATATAGGGCTGCAAACAGAATGTTTCAATAACTTTCCGAGCCTCCTCTTTCCCCTGAGCACTCCTCTGTCATATTTCTAGGGTTTTGAGCCGCTCTTTATTCTCCAACTTTGATTCTCACCCCGTGGTGTTCGATTTCGATCAAAACGTTGGTTACACATCGTCGGATTGCCACGGGGCTTGGTGGTTTCGATTGGAAAATCCTTGAATAGGATTCTGCACTATTCAAGGGCTTGTCGAGCAGATCTCTCAAGGAACCGAGTTGTTTCCGAGGGTTTCTTAGGTCCTACAAACAACCCAAGTGCTGTTAAGAGCAGCATTTGGGGCAACCTGCACATACACAAATCATTAATTGAATTTGGGAACCTAAGCCTTTACAGTCTTGGGTTGACCCAATGAGTATAGGATTTTCATTTCAATCCATTGTCCATCTGAGGTCACTTTATTTGGAGTTTTTGAGACAGAAGTCTTTGATGACTTTACCTTGCAGATAGTGTTTTTACTAAAAGATTTCTTTAAATACACAGAAGATGGTTTGGATTGTTTATTAGAAACAATTTTTGGTGTATTTTGATCAATCATTACCCCTTTACCCTTATCTTGAGACTTAATGGATGAAAGATGTTTGGGTTTGATTTGAGGTGAATGATGAATAGGTTTAACCTCTTTAAAAAAATACCGATTTGGTTTTCTACGTGGTGCAAACTGTGGTCTAATCTAATGAGGGCAAGATCTAGCAAAATGCCCAAGTGCACCACACTCAAAACAAGCTCGTTTATTTGTGAAAGAAAACTTGTTGATTTTATTTGGAGATAGTTTGTTTTGAGACTTTGAACCATGGTTTTTATGAAAATCAGTTGATTTTTTCTTGTCTTGTTTGAAACCTAAACCCTCAGTCCCATTAAATACAAGACTGTCACTCTTGTCGGGCTCACTAGCTTCACCCACTTTTGAAGCCTTCACAAAGCCTATGGCTTTGGAGAATTTTGAAGACATATTTGTCTTGGATGAGATTGGGTCAACCTTTTTGACACTAGATGTCTGAATATTAACAGTGGATACTTGAGGTGAAAATCAGAATCATCCTCAGAATCAGAGACCCAATCCTCAACCACTCCCTCCACAAATGATTCCTCAGACAATGAAGAACCCTCATCTGAAATGACTCCAATAGGATTAATTACTAATGGAGTTTTAACTTGAAAATCTTTAATTTCTTTGTCATTAGGTGAATTGACAAAAAAAAATTAAGACTTGTGGAGGACAATGGTTGTACTTTGTTACTTTTCCCTTACCCTTCATATCAGTCCCATCACTGATCATGTGCTCAATGATATATGAAGAGCTTTCATAACTCTTGAGCTTCTGACTCAATGTCTCATAGTCACATTCGACTATGGCTAACTTCTTCTTTGTCTCATTAATGGTGTTGAGATAAGAAGTGATAGCATCTTGCTTATTAAGCACAACGATCTCAGCCTCATGTAATTGCCTGTTTAATAAGTCAATTTTAGCTTGAAAATCCTTTTCATTTGATTTTAAAACACGATTTGCCTCAATGCATTGGTTGAGATCATTGATCAGGTCTGCATTATGCTCCTAATAAGCCAAAACCTTACTTTCAAGGTCAACACAATGAAAACATCTAGAGTTAGGTGATGAACACTCATCATATACCTGACCAGTCAGAGATGAAGCATAAGTATCCACCATCAAAGCAAATTGTGTAGCATGATTTTATTCAGAATCAGTATCTGACACTCCTTGAGTTTTTGAATCTGATGAGCTTGCAGAGTCTGATCCTGAAAATTCATCCAGCTCAATCTTCACTTCTTCTAAACCATTTTCAGAAATGTGATCAGCAACTTCCTGGATTTCTACAACACAAGCTTTCTCATATGCTCCTTTATCTGAATTGAATCTGAAATCCCAGTTCTCCCCTTCATCATTTTGAACCATTAAAGCTTTGTTTGTATTTGAAGAACTGGCATGAGAAGGAGTCTCAATTGGTACTAATCTTCGTTCTGGGTTAGCAGCAGATGATCTTTGATTCTGAAATGGATTCTGATTTCCCATCTTCTGTGGCTTGTTGTATTGTCTTGCAAAATGTCCTTTATCACCACAGTTGTAGCAAGTAACTGAGGACATGTCAAAACGAAACTTTGAATACTTGTTCAGGTTGATGTCCTTCCCAGTTCTTCTGACAAAATCTTTTGCCCTTCTAACAGCACTTGCAAGAGCCCACGTGATATCAATCCTTTCCATATCATCTGGGTCAATTTGTGAGTAATCTTCATTTGTCAAGTGTGGATTTCCGATTTGCCCAGCTAACAACCCATCATAAGAACTCACAAGTGTAGACAAGAGACCCATATGCTCTTTAGCAACCTCTACTGTAACTTTATCAAAAATTTTTGTCTTCAAGTTGATGACATAATGACTATCCTCTGAATGAGAGGTAGAAGTGGCAGTAGACTGACTGAAGTGTGCCAGACTTGAAACAGGAGCCTTTTTGGTCTATGAAACAAAAGCTGTCTTCAAAGGTGCATGTGATGAATGTGATGAATTATTTTCCACTGTAGGAGTAGAGTAATAGATGGAAGGATCTTGAACTTGTGCCACTCTCTTAGCTTTCCACTTGTTCTCTATCTCCTGTTCCTTCAACTTTTGAATGAAATCATTAATATCCACAAAGGCAAGCATCTCACTTTGCTTCAATACCATGAGAAATGATTCCCACTTGGGAGGTAAAGCATCTGCCAGACACTGAATCTTTTCTTGGGTAGTTGTCTTGACTTGTTGGTTGAAAAGCTCACTGAGAAGATGATAGAATCTCGCAATCAGATCATCTAAGAACTCGTTTCCCACATACATAAAACTGTTAAACTATTTCCTCAAAGCCTTAGACTTAATGCTCTTCAGTGCATCATTCCCTTCATATCTCTGTTGCAATGCATCCCATAGCGATTTGGAAGAAGTGAACTGTCTGAACTGATGAAATATATCAGTAGCAATGGACTGAGACAGGATTGCATAAGCCTTCCTCTCAAAATCATATAACTTTCTTTGAGGCTCAGTCATCCATGTAACAAGCATAGGTGATCCATCCTCACTAAGTGGTCTTAAATACCCACCCTCAATCATCATCCATAAGTTGGTGTCCTCCCCATTGATGTGTATCTCAAATCGATACTTCCAGTGTGGATAATTATCCAAAGATAGCAACTTTGGAGCCTTGTTGGAGTTCCCAGTCTCTGTCTCTATAAGCAATAAATTCTGGATTCTGTTGTTCTGGTTTGCCATTAGTGCAAGTTCCTCCATAATAGCAAAGACAATCTGATTTGACACTTAGAAAATTTTTTACTCCTTAGGTGCGAATGAAGCTATTTGACGCGAATGACGGGTACGAACGAGACAATATCACACGAATGAAAGGACGAATGAAAGCCAACCACGAATCAATGTCTGATGCTAATGAAAACTGAACGAACTAACAGCTTATGCGAATGGGAGAGTCATTCGTACGAAGATGGAATGAATGAAAGTCTGTTCGTATGGAGTTTGAGCGAAGGGAAGTCTCTTCGTGCGAAGTTGGGATGAAGGAATCAGTTCGCCTGAATATCTATTAGTGTGAACAGTTATTCGCCCAAGATCTCCATTTGTGTGATCTGAATTTTCAGCAACAAAAATTCCCAAAACTTGATTTCTAGACCGAGATTTCACTTCAAATTTGGTATACACTCGCACAACAACCTTCCTTAGGTTCGTGAATCACTAGAACATGAAAGGATATCCAGAAACACAAGTTTTATCCTAGAAAATTAAACTTTAGGAGAGAAAAACAGCGTTTCTTGCAGAAACTCAAAGGATCAATCTCAAAATCAGTAGTTTTGTTTGAAAAAAAGCAGAATCAAGAGCCAAAGCTCTGATACCACTTTGTAGGACCTCGAAAACGGGTAATTTCCCTATGGATTCTGTTTGATAGCCCTCCGAATAGTGCGGAATCCTATTCGTGGGTTTTCCAATCGAAATCCTTGCAGCCCGTGATGATACGATGATTGGAGATCAACTTTATGAGTGAAATCGAGCACCACGGGCAAGAACACAAATTGGAGATGATAGAGAGGCTCTGAAAACGAGGAGGATACCTGGGGAATGTTCAGAACCCTAAAACATTCCGTTTGTTGGATATTTATAGGCAATAGTCTGTCATACGAATGAGTTGCACGAAGCACTCATTCATACAAATGACGATACACGAACGAACCTTTCACACGAATGAATCAGATTTCTGATTCATTCGTACGAACAAAGAAGAGACCTGGTTCCTTCGTTTGAAAGGACATTCGTTAGTCCATTCGTTCGAATGAACTCATTCTTAGGTTCATTCGTGCGAATGAGAATAGATTGTTATATTGATTCAAAATTAAACATGTTAAACATAAACAATCATAAACAATATTTGATAATACTTGTATATCATTCATAGTAAAAGCTTTACATACATTCACAGAATACTATAACTGAACTAGGGACAAAACATGTATCTACAATGACTCAGCCAATACAAGTTCTATCTTAGCAGTTGTTAATCTTTCCAAAAGGTTGTTTATTTGACACTATTTGTTAGTGTCTTCATGTTTTAGACTGGAAATTGTCTTTTCCAACTCTTCAATCTTTTCCTTATAATTTCATTCAGCTTCAAAAAAAATTGTTTTAACAACATGTGTTGACTCAAGTTCATCACAGACTTGAGCATTGAACCGTTTATATGCATTTAATTTTTCAATACATTCAGGAGTACACATGTCATCTATTACCTTGAATGTGGAGGTGGAGTCATTCGCCATCAGTGCATTATTTGAGCCAGATGCTTCCTCCACTTGAAAGCTCCAGTCAGAGAAGTCATGCTGCTCCACAATGTTTGCATTGTTTGACTCGCCTGAGGTTTTGGATGTTTGGTAGTTTGGCTGAGCTGAGGTAGATGGCTGGGAGCTTGGAGACTTGCATTCTCTGGCAAAATGGCCCAGTTGTTGACATTTATAACATTTTAGCTTGGACTTATCCAGACCAAACCCAGTCTTCATGTTGTGCTTCTTGAACTGTCTTCCGGTTCTTTGGTAAAACTTCTTTGCTCGGTAGGATATCATGGCCAACAGATAGTTGATGTCCATTTCTTCTAGATCATATGCAGGTATACCATCTAGATCTTCTTGACACAGATGAAAATAGTTTGTGTCTTCAGCCATGAATGCTCCCTGACTAGAGGTGAGCAGTGGGGTTGTACTAGAAAATGGATTTGTGTGTGATAAAGATGGAGTTGGTGTTTCTAGGAAGGTGATGATAGGTGTGGAGTTTGAATGGTATGTGGGCTAATAACTCTGTATACCAAAGAGGAATGGAAGATGATTGTTTAGGTTCTTGAGCATCAATCTCTCTTTGGTAAGCACTCAGTATACCAAAGAGTTCTCATACCTTCAGAGTTCTAAGATTTCCTGTTCTTCAGATAGTAACAGAATAAATGTTCCACGCATGTGGAACATTCTTAAAAATTTCCTGATCACATCTTGGTTCTCCATGTTCTCAAACTTTTGTTTCAGCATGTTTTTCTTGTTTTCCTTCACATCATCAGACCCTTCATACATCTGCTGTAAAGAGTTCAACAACTCTTTAGTAGATTTGCATTTCTTGAATGCATGTATGATGTTCGAAATGGACATTTAGATAAACCATAGTGCATTTGAGTCAACTTCCATCTTCTTGTAGTCTTTATCTGAATATAAAGATGGATCTTTTGGAACAGGTGCTCCACCAGCTACAGCAGCAGCAACCGTTGGAATGAATGGTCCTTCAAGAACTGACTTCCAAAGTTTGAAGTCCTAGTTCCTGATGAAACCTTCCATGTACCGTAGTCATCAGGTGTGAACATGGGAGGTTTTTTGAGAGTTCCATTCTTGGTATCGTGCTTACTAATAGTAGTCATTATGACTTAGAGAAAACTTGGAGTAGTGAGTAGTAGAAGATGAACAACTGGTAGCTTAAGAATGGTTAGTTGCTTAAGTTGAAGTGCCAAAGCTCTGATACCACTTGTTGGATCGGGTTCTGTAATTCAACACAACACTTTCACAAGCAATCTTCTACTGAGCTTGATAGATGCGGAAGATTCTATCAACTCAACTTACTCACACTTGCAGAACAAATAAAATGCACAAATAAAATTGATTTCAAGGTCAAAGTATATTTCGTTCAAATGCAAAGTGAACAAGACTCTACCGCTCAAGCACACACTTGTTCCTTGCTAAGTTACAAAGGAAGGATTATATACTAAGACCTATAGTTGTATCCTCGTAGGGATGCATGGCTGGACAAAACACTAAAAACAAATGAATGCTAAATCTAGTATCTATTATGGTCTTGACAGGCCAAACCATATTAATTACAATTAATACAAAAGACTCCATTGACTTTTACAATAAATACCTAAATAACAAAAGGCATTAAATGATTCGTATCTTTGTAGCTCTGACAAATCTTCTTTGTTGTCGACTATCATCTAAATGTATTCTTTGATGGTCTGGATGTGAGAAAGCAGCTCTGATTATTTATATAAGTGTCCGAAATCTTTGTCAGAGAAAGTCTTCGGAATTCTTTGTCTTGAAAGCAGCTGATAGTCGTTCGGAAGCTTTGATTGTCTTGAGCTTCTAAGTGCTGAGGAGGGATTCGGAAGCTTCAGGTTGCTATATAGCTTTCAGAAGAAGACAATTATCCTTCGGAAGCATTAGGTCCTCCGAAGGTTAATTCTTCTCTTTTGAAGGCTGTTTTTCTTCTGAGTCCAAGACTGGTTTAAAAGATGTTTTGGTGAGCATCAGTCTTAATTGTCCTTAAAGTGTCTATGCTTTATTTATAAGTATTTTGGTTTTAAAAAATTACACGATTGTTTAGAATTTAAAGTAATTTGAATATACTTTATTTGTCAAAAACTTCCATTTCTCTGTTAGAAGTAATTTTCTTAGAGTCGTTATATAATTTTTGAAATGAATTAATATTTTGTTTTCTTTAGTTATAATCATTTTGAATAATAAATGAATCAAATAATAAATCTGGAAGCATTTAAACTGTTCAAATTTGATTTTATGAATTTCTGGAATTTTCCATGATTTTTGATAAAAAAAATAAAGCTGAAATAATTTAAAAAGGTGAAAAAACAGCTTTTTGGTACCGATCCCAGGTTTCGAGCCCGGGTCTCCAGGCCACGCACGCGGCGCCTTACCGCCGCGCTGGCTTTGGATTCACTAAGGGTCTCTATTTCCCATTGTACATATATTGTTCTTCATTTCAATCCCAAATTAGATAAAACAATAGAATAAGGTTTGATCGAATTCGGAGGATGTAGGGAACGTGAGTGCTAGATTTCTTAGGGCTATTGTTCCCTAGGTAAAACCTAGTAGAATGGGGTGAGAAGTACCTGGTATTGATATATATTGGTATAGTTTGATAGCGAAGCAATGTTGGGTGTTCTTGAATCAAATCTGTGCTCTTGGAGAGCTTGTTTGTTCATGTTTGATACACAGAGTTTCGAAAAGATCAACGGAAAAGATTCCCATTGTTTAATTCGATTTTTATACTGAGTTTAATCTAATCGAGGTCTCGGTCAATTATATATTTTGGAAACTTATTGACACAGCTTTGAGTGTTAATCCCATTAATTTTTGATTGCGGATGATTTGGATGTTCGAATCCTTACCAAATTTGTGAGGGTTCGAGCTGTCAATGCGTATACAAGAGTTGGGATCATTCCGGGTTGTTCTTCGGTTGTGGGTCGGGTCTGACAGGTTTTTGGGTGAAGAAGAGGATAACTTGGGCGTTTTACTTGTTTTATTATTTTTGTTTTTAACTTCTTGTACCAAGTTTTTTTTTTAAATTTTCATTTAACACTTATGGTCCTTCTAGATTTAATTTTATTATTTTGTGTCTAACCTTTCATAAGTATTTGTAAAACTTTTGATTTAGATTTTCTAAGTTTATTATTTTTATAAACTTTTAACCTAATTTATTTTAATTAAGTAATATTGAATTAGTTTGTTTCTTCATAATAAAAATGATGATAATAAAGATGACAACAACAACATCATCGTCGTCGTCGTCGTCGTCATCGTCATCGTCATACTCATCATCATCATCATCATCGTCATCATAATCATCGTCGTCGTCACCATCATCATCATCATCATCATTATCATCGTCATCGTCGTCGTCGTCGTCGTCCTCGTCATCGTTATCGTCATCGTCATCGTCATCGTCGTCGTCGTCATCGTCGTCGTCGTCATCATCGTCATCATCATCATCGTCATCGTCATCATCCCATCATCATCGTCGTCATCGTCATCGTCGTCATCCTCA
This sequence comes from Mikania micrantha, assembly GCA_009363875.1. Taxonomy (NCBI): domain Eukaryota; kingdom Viridiplantae; phylum Streptophyta; class Magnoliopsida; order Asterales; family Asteraceae; genus Mikania; species Mikania micrantha. Next base: position 21,944,646 of record CM018686.1, read on the forward strand.
TCATCATCATATTTATGTATACACACAAAAGTCATCCTAAGATAATTAAAAATTTTAATTCCTTTATTATTATCTTTTTTAAAATATTTAATTTGTATTGAATAACTATACTTATATATTTATATGTACTTGTATATGTGTGTTCTACAACTGTAAATATTCAAAAAGAATTTCCTTTTTTTATTACAATTTATACACAATTACAAATTAAATTATTCTCGAAAACCGTGGGGAATACATTCTAAGTCTTTGAAAGAAATGTAATAATATGGTTTGATGATGTAGGTTCTTGAAATCCTTACGAAGACATCTCCGCCTAGGTACTAAGATCCAACCTTATTCAAGTGAGTTTTAGATGCCCTATTTTAAATGATCACGTGCCAATTTTATGCTTTAAATTGGGCTGTCAAATATGCTATGGTTATATGATGATGTGATGATTCTATGATGTTATTATGATATTATTATGATGATACTATAATGCAATGATAAAATGATAATGTTTTGATGTTGTTGTTATCATGAAATGACAATGATATTACTTAAATGTTAACATCATGAATTGATTATTATGTGCAGGATGATAGTATGAACTACGTTCCTGTACTTGCTGCTAGTTAACTATGAACGATGCTCTCGTACTCGTTATAGGGTAAGTATGAACGAGGCTCCGGTACTTGTTACTAGGTAAGTATGAACAATGCCCCAATGCCCATTCTTGGGTAAGTATGTCTGATGTTCTTGCACTCGTTACGTGGTAAGTATGAACGATGCTTAGTTCTCGTTATTGGGTAAGTATGGAATTGGATCTGTAAATCGCTTTAGCGAGTTAGATCACGGACTGGGAGCCTTTTGTAGGCATAAGCCCACTTCCTACGCCTTGTGACAGTGGTTATAAGACGATTAATGTGTTATATGCATGATCGATGTGAACTAGCATGTGTTTCTTGACAAAAGTTGGAGCATGCGTTTTGGAACTTAACCATGGTTGGAGCTGATCATGCTGGATATACTGATCAATTTTATGAACTGGCAAAATTGGTCCCACATCTGGTTACACTAGAAACCAAGAGGATTGATCGTTATATCAGGGTACTTGCACCTGAGATTCGAGATATGGTACAAGCAGCTAAACCTACAACTCTTCAAAGTGCAATTTTGAAAGCTGCTGCTCTAACTGATGAGATGGTGAGAATTGGGAAGCTAAGTAAAAGCAGTGACCAAAGGAAGCAGCCTGGGAACCCATTTAAAAAACCTGAGAAGAAAGCTAAAGTAGTACGGAATTTTGTAGCTACCGTTCAAGACCTTAGAAACAGTATGGGGGAAATTACCGAAATGTGACAAATGCAATTTTCATCATCAAGGTCAATGTTTTACTTACATCATTTGTCATAAATTAGGACACGTGGCTAAATTTTGTCGGAGCAACAATCAAGGACAGGCTAAGCAGAGGGTATGTTTTGAATGTGGTAACCCAAACCATTTTCTAGACACGCGCCCACAATTAAATCAGACTGCAGCAAACAATAATGGGAATCAAGCTCCGGTTAACAACGGGAACCAAGCTCGGGGTCGTGCATTTGTTATTGGTGCGAATGCTGCTCGTTAAGAACCTCACGTTGTTACGGATACGTACATTCTTAATAATCTTTACGCTTCAGTATTATTCGACACTAGAGCCCATACATGTTTTGTATCCACTGAATTTGCCTCGTTACTTGATATTGCTCCTAGTTGCTAGAACAATTCATTTATTGTTGAATTAACAAATGGGAAATTGGTTGAGGCTAGACATGTTATTAACGATTGTACCTTGCAATTAGAAGATCACACATTTAGAATAGATCTTATACCGTTTGAACTAGGTAGTTTTGATATAGTTGTTGGAATGGATTGGTTGTCAAAAGAGCATGCCGAAGTAGTATGTCACAAAAATATTGTTCGAATTCCACTACTATACGGAGATGTTCTTAACCTTTAAGGAGAGAAACCCGATATGAAATTGAAGTTTATCTCATGCATGAAGGCTCGAAAATATTTGCAAAAACAATGTTACGCATTGTTGGCTTATGTAATTGAAAAGAAAAAGGAGGAGCAACAAATACATGATATTCCAATTGTTCAAGACTACCCCATAGTCTTTCCAGAAGACTTAACTGGACTGCCTCCTCAATGTCACGTGCAATTTTGTATAGATCTAGTTCCAGGAGCAGCACCTGTGGCCAAGTCTCCATTTCGACTAGCACCTTCGAAATTACATGAGTTGTCAAGTTAGTTACAAGAACTCCTGGATAAAGGTTTCATCAGATCAAATTCTGCACCTTAGGGAGCACCGATCTTATTCGTGAAGAAAAAGGAAAGATCTTTTCGTATGTGCATCGACTATCAAGAGCTAAACAAATTGACAGTTAAGAAAATATATCCACTCCCAAGGATTGACGATCTTTTCGATCAATTGCAAGGTGCTACGTGTTTCTCCAAGGTAGATCTTCAGTCTCGATACCATCAATTGAGGGTTCATGAGGATTACATTCCTAAAACTGCTTTCAGGACTCGGTACGGTCACTATGAATTCTTAGTATTTCCATTTGGGGTAACTAATGCACCTGCGCTATTTATGGATTTAATGAACCGAGTTTGCAAACCATATTTAGATAAATTCGTGATTGTTTTCATTGATGACATCCTGATATACTCAAAAACAAAAGAAGAGCATGAGCAACATTTGTGATTAACCTTGGAATTACTCGAAAAGGGAAAACCTTATGCCAAATTATCTAAATGTGAATTTTTGGCTAAATAAAGTACAATTTCTTGGACATGTAATTAACGACAAAGAGATTCACTTGGATCCTAGTAAAATTGAAGCTGTCAAGAAATGGGAAGCACCAAAGACACCATCTGAAATCCGCCAATTTTTGGGACTAGCAAGGTACTATTGCCGATTTATAGAGAATTTTTCTAGAATCGCTCAACCTTTAACTCAGTTGACCTAAAAGGATAGAAAATTTTATTGGGGAGAAAAACAAGAAGAAGCATTTAAAATGCTAAATCATAAGTTGTGTAATGCACCAATTTTAACATTACCAAAAGGAACTAAAAATCTTGTGGTATTCTGTCATGCATCTCATCAAGGGCTGGGGTGTGTGTTAATGAAAAATGATAAAGTCATTGCATATGCATCCCGAAAACTCAAAACCCATGAGAAATATTACACAATTCATGACTTAGTGTTGGGAGCTGTAGTAGTTGCCTTAAAAATTTGGAGACATTATTTATACGGTACTAAATGTACGGTATACACCGATCGCAAAAGTCTTCAACATATTTTTGATTCGAAAGAATTAAATATGCGTCAATGACGCTGGATTGAATTACTCAGTGATTATGATTATGATATTCGATACCACCCGGGTAAAGCTAATGTAGTAGCGGATGCACTAAGTTGAAAAGAAAGAATCAAACTATTGAGAGAACGAACTTTGGGAATGTCAATACAGACGGACCTTAAAACTCAAATTCATGAAGCTCAAAAGCAAGCAGCATAAGAAGAAAATATGGGAAATGAAGCGTTACATGGATTAGACAAATAATTTGAAGTTAAACCCGACGGAGTCCGTTACTTTGTCAACAGAATTTGGGTACCTTACTTCTACAATGTAGGAGAATTGGTTATGTATGAAGCCCACAAGACGAAATACTCCATTCATCCAGGATCTGACAAAATGTATCATGATCTCAAGGACATTTATTGGTGGCCTGGAATGAAAAAGGATGTAGCCACATACGTTGGGAAATGCTTGACTTGCTCCAAGGTCAAGGCTGAACATCAAAAACCATCTGGATTACTACAACAACCTGAAATACCAGAATGGAAGTGTGAAAACATTACAATTGATTTCATAACAAAATTGCCAGAGACATCTAGTGGCTATGACACTATTTGGGTTATCGTTGATCTAATGACGAAATCAGCACATTTCTTGCCAATCCGTGAAGATTACAAAATGGATAAACTGGAAAGAATTTACCTAAATGAAATCATTACAAGACACGGGGTTCCTGTGTCCATCATTTCTGACATAGACATTCGGTTCACTTCTAGATTCTGGCAGACACTATAAGAAGCTTTGGAAACGCGATTAAATCTCAGTACAACCTATCACCCACAAACTTACGGACAAACTGAACGAACAATTCAAACACTCAAGGACATGCTTAGAGCTTGTGTGATCGACTTTGGTGGTAACTGGGATACCCATTTACCCTTAATCGAATTTTCTTATGACAATAGTTATCATACGAGTATTCAATGGGCACGATTTGACGTGTTGTATGGACGTAAGTGCCGATCACCTCTATGTTGGGCAGAGATTAGAGACAGTCAACTAACAGGTCCATAGATTGTCAAAGAAACTACTGATAAAATATTTAAAATCAAGGACCGATTGAAAGCTGCAAGAGACAGACAGAAAAGTTACGTGGACAATCGAAGGAAACCATTAGAATTTCAAATTGGAGAAAAAGTTCTTTTGAAAGTGTCACCTTGGAAAGGGGGAGTACGCTTTGGAAAAAAGGGAAAACTAGCTCCAAGATTTGTTGGACCTTTCAAGATTATTGAAAGAGTTGGACAAGTGGCTTACAAATTAGAACTTCCACAAGAACTCAACAGTGTTCATAATGTTTTTCATATTTCAAATCTAAAAAAGTGCTTAGTAGATGAAACTTTACATGTGCCTCTTGAAAAAGTTCAGCTTGACAATAAACTACACCTCATAGAGGAACCAACTGAAATTATGGACCGAGAAATAAAGAAACTAAAACAAAGTCGAATACCAATTGTTAGAGTCAGGTGGAACTCCAAGCGAGGGCCAGAATTCACTTGGGAACGAGAGGATCAAGTGAAACTCAAGTACCCACATCTCTTTGAAAGTCAACCTGTTAAAAGCAACACCATTTGAATTTCGGGACAAAATTCTTTTAACGGGGGGAGTCTGTGACATCCACTGCAAATTTCAGGTTTGACTTTGACTTTTTATTATGACTTTAAACATTATCTTGACTTTGACTTTGACGGTGACCAAGTTGTGACAAACTGACTTTGTTTATGTAGAAACACTTTACACATGTGTCAAACTTGTTCTAAATAATATTCGTAGTGTTTTTACATTTAAACGAAAAATCGAAAATAAACAAATAATTGACAATCGGACATGTATTATGGTTTGGACATCAGGGGCGACGAGCTACGCTGTCACTTGATCCTCCAGTTCGCAAAGGGTTCCAACGTATATGGACGGTGTGCGAAATTTAGAAAGATGCACTTTGAGGACCAGAAGGGAATTGACTCGGTTTCTTGCCACGTCTATGGAAAAAACCGTGAGTAGTGCACTTTACATGATTTTTTACCTATACTGTTTGATTACATGCATTCCCTACTAGCTCGCGTTGCCTTGCATAATATTTGTGCGACTTGGGGAGATCTGGTTCCCTCCCCCGTTACAGATGATGGACATGGATGGGGTGGGTGCATGTGGAAATGGTGAGGGCGCAGGTGGAAGGGGTGGGTGTGATGCCTTCTTTAGTGAGGGAGCAAGTGACGAGGGGGTGGAGGTGAGGGGCCGGAGGGAGGTGAGGGACCGGCCAAGGGACCGATCAAAAGTCCTCATGTCACACCCCGACCGATGGAGGAATACGTCGGGGCGGGAGCTTGACTGTTCATTAGCTCATGGTGCTATTAATACATTGAATAATTAAAGCATTCATTATTAACAATACAAACATCTCATTCATTACACTCAAGTTACATTACAAGAATTGAATAAACAAACTATTACAATTGAAATTCTAAACATTGTTTTAAAGAATTAACTAGGTCTACTAACATGAAACTTATCCTATGTCTTCGCCAAAGCCTCCACTTAACCTGTTACATATGCAAAATAAAGATTTTGTCAACTATTTGCATAGTTGGTGAGTAACTTATACAGTTTATATAGTATACGTAAGAGAACTGATGCAATTCAATTAGACTACAAAGTTTAAACTCTAGCATGCATATCCTACTAGTTTGCAATCAAGTTTATAGAATATCTCGTCTCCAAACTCGTATCAATACTTAGCTAAAAAGCTTAGTATATCTACAAGTCTGCAATAGATTATATCGTCTCCAAACTCGTTCAATACAAAGCACAAGGCTAAGTATATTCACAAGTCTGCCCATGATTGTACTTTTCGCCCTTTTTCACATTTGACCTAAGTCAAAGAGAAGGTGGTATCTAACACACCTTAGGCTACTCGGTATCGAATAACATAGAATAACATAGAATAACACAAAATCACAAAGCAAGTAGTATCACATAGCAAAGAATCAAACCAAATAGACTAAAGGTATTACATCTATAGAATTTGAATCTAGAATAACTTGGATTTTCAATACTGGCATATGTAACATCCCAAAAGTACAAAATGTAAAAGAGGGAGTATACAATTACTCACATGATGTCCTAGCTTTGTCACTTGAATCGTTGCCTAGGATTTACAAAGTCGTGCTTGCACACCTTAACCTAAAGGCAATAAAATTTCTTAGTCTATGTACTTAGAGTTCAAGTTTTGGCATCCTAGTTTCTATGGCATACTACGGAAGTCCTAATTGATATGTCTAAGTTTGAATGGTTTTCATTTAGGATTATTTATTTATTTATCAATTAAATAAATAAATATCCTAATTGATTTTGAATGATTATGTATTTATTTGACTTTGAATAATCAAATAAATAAATATTATAATTGATTTTTGAATAATCATTTATTTATTTGATTTCGAAAAATCATAATTGATTTAGAATAATCAAATAAATAATTATTCTAATTGATTTTTGAATACTTATTTATTTATTTGATTTTCGAATAATCAAATAAATAAATATTCAAATTGATTTTGAATAATTATATATTTATTTGATTTTGAATAATCAAATAAATAAATATCCTAATTGATTTGAATAACATAATTTCCATCCTTTCGTATTTGATTTATTGTTTAATGTTTTAAGAAAGAATATATCTTAAATGAAAAGATTTATGTTTACTTTAAAACAAAAGCCTTTTTATTTAAAATAATTCTATGCATTTGTTTTATAAAGTTTTCTTTTTAGAATAATAAGGTTTTAATATAATAAATTCTTAGTTTTATAAAAACAACCATTTAAAGTTATAGAATTTTATTGAACAAGATTGATTTATAATTAAAAGGATTCATTCAAATATATGTATTTTATAAATCATTTTATTATTGAAAATAATAATAAAATAAAAGATACACATGTATGTGTTTTATAAATCATTTTATTTTAAATAAATCAAATAAATAATAATTGACTTAATGCATATATGTATTTTATAAAGATTATTTTTAAAAGAATAAAAAAGGTTTAATTAGAGTTTTCTTAGTTTGATTATTTAAGTTTAAAACAAGTGTAAATAATTAGTTTTCTTAATAAAAATAACTTTAACATTTTCTGAAATTAATTAATCATCACAGATTAATATAAAATGATTTTAGAATTTTTAGGATAAAAAAAATTATGGAAATAGGCTAAAAATGGGCAAAACCGGTTCCGGTGCCCACCCGCGAGGTTCGAACCCGGGTCTGGGCGCCCAAAGCAGCGTGTCTTACCACTAGACTGGGTTTGATTTCAATGTTCTTCCTCGTTTCGATTTAGTGTTAACCACTGTTATAGATTAGGCCCAAAACCGTATGAGCCCTAGTTTGGGTTTTTGACCAAATTCGTTCTATGCCGTAACAGATCGAACGAAAGGGGATGGGGCTTTTAATCCTAATCAAAAACCGAGTGGAATGGAGTAATGACCCACCTGGATTGACTTGTATTCGAAGGTGTTCGAGTGTGATGAAGCTTTCGGCCGTGACCCATGATCTATCTCGACTTCAGAGGCTTTGGGATGGGATTGGATAGCACAGACAACTTCGAATGGGTTGTAGGAATGATTTGTATCCGTTTGATTCAGTTTTTATAGAGGATTAATTCGAATTCTATTTTTGGTTTTGGTTTCGGCATAAATGGAGATCGAATCTCCTAGATTTCGATTTGATTTTGTGAAGTTAATGAGTTGATACATATCTCGCACTCGTTTCCCTCACGAATCTGTTCCTAATTTGAATCGTACACGCGTGAATGAGCTGATTGGGTGAAACGGGTCACGAATTGGGTTGGTGGGTAGGGTTGGTGCTGTTGGGCGAAGAAGAAAAGGAAAGAAAGAGATAAGGTTTTAGGAATTTGCAATTTCAGTCACTCAAGTTTCCTATTCCTTAAATCTTTCAATAAACTTTTCTATTCTCTTAAGAAAGTTTATAAAAATTGAAATTTCAGCCCCTTAAATTGTATAAACTTATTTTAGCACTCAAAGTGTAATTTAAAAGTTTATATAATTATTTTTAAGAGTTTAAAATAAATAAGTTTGTAAAATCTAAAAATTTATAAAAGTATTTATTTGATCTTTGTATTATCTACATAAAACTTTACTTAATTTTTTATTTTATTTATATTTATAAATGTATTATTATTATTATTATTATTATTATTATTATTATTATTATTATTATTATTATTATTATCTTGTATAATAATTCTTATTTATATTATAAAAATGTATTACACATAGATTTATGTAAAAAGAATTTATTTTGTTATACTTTGTTATAGATATTATTATTTGTCGTAAAATAAATCTAATTGAATTATAAACGTTTTGTAACACATATAATAATTCTATCAACTTGTTTATTGAAAGTTTCAATGAAAGCCCATAACTTTATTTTATTAAAATTCGAGCACGATTATAAAAAAAATCGACACTAAAAATCCTAGGGATTACACCTCACTATTTGCCGTAGCATTCCCTACGTCTATACCGCACTGTGAGGCTTTTGGTACGTGTCGAGACGTTACTGCAGGAGGTTACTACCCGATTGTGACACCCCCTAAAATCCTGGTTAGCAACGATATATTTTATTTAATATTATTCAAGACTGAAGATATTACGTGGAACTTTATTTATAATAACTTAGTATGACACGTGGCACATGATTCCAAACACAAACAATTCGAAATGGTAATTCAAGGAATTACCGAAAGTTTCGAAAACACACTCGAGTTTTGAATCACGAACGTTGGTGAACTAACAAAGAAAGATTTCGAACATACAACAACAACCTATACGTGAACACATGATGAAACAACTGGAAACGCTCAAGTAAAAAAGATAAAGAACTAAACGAAAGAAAAACCGAACAAACAAAAGTCAATATCAGGAAGACAAATTCTTTGCGATACGCCACAGGACCAGCGAAACCCCTCAAGGTACGTGATGGGTTAAGCGGGAAAACTTGAAATCAACTGAAATGGTCGCGGTACGTGACGACGGTTAGTATTCCCTTGACGGTACGTGGCGTGTCCCTGAACCAGAACTTGACTATTTTGTCCTTGGCGGTACGCAATGAGCCCTAGAACCCAAAAATCTTATAAATACCACCCCATTCCACCATATTCACCCTTTACCTATTTTTCACCTCATCTGAGGTATTGCTTGACTGAATACATTTGTAAATGCTATTCCAACCTCTGCAACCTCTATCCAAGCCTTGTTAAAAAGCCATTGTGGAGTTTGAAAGCTAAGGGAAGTGTTATGGAGCCCTGCAACCTAACACTCGTCATTTTCATCCTCTTGACACTAGGGAGAACCCTTTTCTAGCAACAACAAATGTTGATCTAAGCCACGTCCCCAAGTTTAAGCTTGGAGGTAGTTGTTTACTTGATAATCTATACTTAAAACCTAACATGCACACACATAATGTCCAATATAACTCCAAAACCAATTTAAACCACCAACATCACACTATAATCTATCAAAAACAGTAAGATGCATGCTTGCATGTGTGGATTAGAGATTGTGTAACATCTGTGCATATAGTCATAGCAGTCATAAACAGTGTTAGTGCAATGTGTATTTGATTCAGTATTTACAATGTGATTCAAGTGTTCATCATTGTGTTTGTGTGATCTAGGATCTTATTTATTTAGGAACAAGTATATATTATTTATTTACTGTCGATTTCGCTAGGCAAGAACAGTATCGTATTATATCGAAACAGTGGTGGGACGGCGTAGATAAGGCAGTTAGCTGGACTCTGGGTATGCCCTATACATATACTGCGTTCGGTGTAATGGGATAGTGTTAGTGCGTAGTGTTATGACGAATAGTATGACAAACAAAGTAATCAAACAAGAATCGTAATACGTAAGATAGACTGAGTATAATTATGGGTGACGATCCATAAAGATACGAATGTTGAACTTATAATTACGAGTAAACGATAATAAATAATACGACTGAAAAACGTACGCGATTGCGGGTATACACGTAATTGTAGTCGTTTAACAGTCTGACAACGAACGAAATGTAAAAATAATAAAACATTTTATTTTACATTTTTACAATTTTGAAACTCATCAAAAACAATTGAAGAAAACTATCTTACAATTCGAAAATATTACTTTCCGTAATCGTAACAAAACGCGCGCAAAAATGCGCGAAGCCGAACCCGATCGAGACCGAACACGCGGGGAAACATCCGGAACATTTAAAACCATAATTCCCTTCATTTTTCTTCAAAAAATTCAGTCAAGATCTTCTCTCTCTCTCTCTCTCCATCCCGTAATATCTCTCTCTCTAGAATTCTTGAACAAAAATCGCCATAACTCCTTTGTTTCTTGTCAGAATCGTGCATATAATATATCAAAACGACCGGCTCGACGAGAGGAATCTAGGAGTAAAATGAATCGGAGCTAACTCGAAGTATACTGGCCGGAATCGTGGAAAGAAGTGGCTGATCTGCAGTTATGTTACTGTTCATCGTCTTCTTCACTGCAGTTTTCGATTTCCAGCCCTTAAAGCTCACGATTTTGACCTGTAATCAGCATAGGAACATCTAGATTGACTTGTATTAAGATTATTCATGGTTTTTACGGATTGATTGGGGCTGTAATCTTCAAAAACGGGGCTGCCATGACTGCATATGCAGCCCTCGACACCCATCTGCACCAAAACAGCCCTAATACCTTGTAAATGGGTGATGTTTGAGCTGAACATGGATCGTGTCTGGGTGGCCATGGTCGTGGAGGCTGGAAGGAAAGGATTCAGGGCTGATCCAATCCAGCCCTGTTGATGTTATCCTGGTTTGGAGCTGCCATGACCGAAACTATATATATATAGATAGTATTAATGTAATTGGAACCATGTTTCAACTCAATGGTGTTTAATGCAGCCATGCAACCTTCTAAATCCATTTTTTTTATGCAATAACATAGTCTTAACCAAGATAAATCAAGGAGTTTAGGATGAGGAAGCATGGGTTCTAAACAAAAGGGGCTGTTAAACATCACACATTATTGAGATTTCAAGTAGTCATTTAAGCCTCATATCAAAAGGATAGTAAGCCATCGATATTACTAATGCCGATGGGCACCCCTTGAACCTTGTGCGATTGGTGTGGTTAGTCTCGACTAACATGCCATGCCAAGGGTGAGGAGGTTGGTTGTTAAGTCCATGCATGCGTTCTAAACCCAATCATCACCATGAGAAACTCATGTATGATCAAATAAGCCTAAGGGTAATCTAATCCTAATTTGATTCAAGTGATTGTGGATTGACCTCATTCTAGTTAAGTTTAACTTAACTTAAGAATGAGGTTATATTATGATCACAAGGACTTAAATGCATAAACCTATTCAAAGTCTCATGAGAAGCAATGAGTTATCAATTTCATTACTACGTGTTATTTTGTACATAACAATTTATGTATAAAGTAACATGACACATGCTTTACATGGATCAACCATTATTCTGAGAAATCAAAACATGTCTTTTAAATTAATACGACAAATTTAAACATAAGAACAAGTTATACAAGAGGAAATCACTAACAAGTCAACATAAGTCAACCAAGTCCCATAAGTCAAACAACAAACCAAAGTCTAAAGCATTATAAACGAAGTCTTATATTATATGTATGATGACAGTAATATAGGAATCAGTCAGAAGTCTCGTTGCGTGCTACTTGCTACTTGTGTAGGACTGAGTCAACTGCTGTCAGGTGAGAACATTAGCCCCTCTTTTACTATTTTACAACTGTTTTGGGGTGGAACACGTGATCAAATACTCTTATTACAAGCATATTTCATTATACAGGATTTATGTTACTTTACAAACATTACAGGTTCATTGTACAAATTCAATGGATTTATCAACTGTTCTAAAGGATTTATCAATTGTCTTAAAGGATTTTATCAACTGTTAAACTTTTTCTACTAAAGAGGTTTTATAAAGGTTCTTTAAACTGTTTTATATCAGCTTTACACTAATGGTTTTATAAATGCTAAACACTTTTAAATAATGAGATTTATAAACTTTTTTACTATAAACTTGTGCTTTCGATAAAAATAATATGTTATAAACATTGTTATTACACAAGGACACTATCTTTGGTATTCAATCAAGGGTTTCAATACAAGGTTTTCAACCAATGGTTTTCATAGTGGTATTCAATCAAAGGAATTCAAATCATGTTAATCAAGCAAGGTTTTCAAAACATGGTAAATCAAATAAGGCATTCAATCAAAGGTTTCAAATCAAAGTATTCAAAAGCATGGTGTTCATCGTTGTGAACAAACTTATACACACATTAAGTTACACATCTCATAGTGTTAGTACTGGGTGATCACAACAAGGGAAAGCGGACACATTTGGTTACGCCAAAGCTGGAATTAGCTTTTAAATTTGTTTTAAAAGCTAATTGCAGAATTGGTTGCATTACGGTAATATGAAATTGCTGCTAATTTAGTTTACCAGTATACGTCATATTTACCGGGTTACGTCAACACAGAGTTGTCTTCTGAGTAAACTCGTTAGTACAGCTCGTGTTGATGTGTTGCTGACTAATTTTCTGACTCCAAACGTAGTTTGGGACTTGATTATATGTTGGTTTTCGACTGTTTGGACACATTATACATACTTGATGTTAGTTTGGGTTGCAACCATCCATGCATTTTCAATTACAGTTTTACACATATGCCTTACATTGCAGATTCATATTTACAAATGTTAAACCTATTGTTCTCACCAACTACTTTTGTAGTTGACAGTTACTTTTCACGTGTTTCAGGTAATCAGATTTAAGACAATCTAAAGGACAACTAAGGAGACCGTTGTAAGATAGAACAAGATGAAGAAACAAGCTAGGATGGATTTAGAAACACACTTAATCCTAATTGTTTACTTGTCTTGTTTAAGTCTTATTTTGTAAACACTATTTTTGGGTCTGTAGTTGTCATTCTTTTGGTAACATAGATAGATTGTCTGTAACTAAAAAATGGTCTAATCTTTATGGAATTTAGTAATGCATTGTGGTTGTTCTTATTCAATACTTGTGCATGATTCAACCATTGATCGTCATCGCGCCGTGGATTCTGCACGCGGCGCAGGGGGTGTGACAGATTGTTTCCGTGTTCTAAAGCTTTTGTTCATATATTACTATGTATAGAAACTTTGTTGGAAGAAACCTTAGATTGGGAGCATGATAAATGTGATTTTTGCTTGAATGTGATGTTATAATGGTGTTAGGAGTTATACTAACATATTAGGATGGTTTATATGTTGCGAAATATATTATATTGCATAGCTTTCCATTTATGGAAACTTTATTTGGGCATTCTGTGAAACATGGATATATATATATATATATGCATGTTAAATAGTGAGATTTGATAGAAAATGTCTTATTAAGATGATTTGAAAACTTGAATATGATTAATTGGGTGAAAGCATGATAAAACGACGAACTTACTAATTATGGAAACTTTTGTATAGTAGAAATGGTTAATAACAATATTTGGATCATATGATGTTGTATTTCATGATAACATTGACGTATAAGATCTCTAACATGATGAGATATGATAATAAGTAATTTTGGTGCAAACTTACTAAATCTAAAGATGAACTCATAATGATTGTGAGATGCAATATTTATCTAAAATGATAAAAGGAAACTTTATATGCACACTTGCTAAACGTGGAAAGTTAGTATGAATAGAACTTGTTTGATGAAAATACGTGACAACTGCCATGAATCGAAACATGATCAATAGAGACACATTTTGAAGGATCACACATTTAAGACATTGGAACAACATTATGAATTTCATTTAAATGTGTTAAGACAAACTTACCTTTGTACAAGCTTCCGCAACATTACTTATTTCCGCTGTAACTTAACACTATATTTTAGGATATTCTTTGCTGATATCCACGTATTTCAAATTTATATAGAGTCGTTCTGTATGACCAATGTACCTGATCCTGCCACATCACACCTAGCGGTATGACTCTGCTAGTGGTAAATTTGAGGGTGTGACACCGATCCAGGGAGCAAGACGTCTTATTGCAAGAGCTTGCTTACCAGCATGACACCTTGCGTAGGATGGCCGATCGGGAGCTGAAGCAATCGAGGCAGGCTGGCATGGCCCCTCCCCCTGGTGCCACCACCAGCCTAATAGGATCCATAATGTGTTTGTATTTCATTATTTTGTTTTGTACAACCACTTGTTATGTGTGTGTGTGTGTGTCTATATATATATATATATATAGTGTTTTGTTTGTTTGATTGTTTACATACGTAATATGTGTTGTATCATTTTGTATTTATTAAAACGAAATAATATTAAAGTTGTTAGTTTAGTCATAATAAATAGCAAGCGTTATTAACTTAAATTACAAACATTATTGATTTAAATTTTTTATCAACAAAAGAAATAATATTAACGTTGTTAGTTTAGTAATAACATTGACAAACGTTATTAATTTAACATTATTAAAAGTTATGAAGTTTATAAATTTTTATCATTTTAAAGTTTACAAAAAAAAGTTAATTTTTTAAATCATACATGGCGTAGAGATCCATACGTATCAGCTTACAATGTTGGGAAATCCAGAGCTCATTTTAATTGAAATACATATATGCTACGTAGAGATCTATACGTAGCGTATCACACGTAATATTATCATTAATGTCAGGGAATTTAAGGTTACGTGTGTCAGACCTTACAAGTCACATAAAAAAACGGTACGTGACGACAACACGCACGGCAACGATGTGACTGCCTCTGTTGTACACGTCGTAGAGGGTTATACGACACGTATAAGGTCGGTAGAGTGTTAAATTAAACAAACTGGATGTGTAGATAACCAATTCCTTCAAAAATTAACTTTAAAATAGATAATTTTAAATAAAGAAATATAAAACATTAATTTGGAACTTGGGAAAAAAAAAAGTAACATAAAAAATAGTGATGAATGGATGAGCGTTTAGTCTTGTGAGAAGTAACGTGACAAAGAAAGGTTAAAACCGGAAATAATGAAGTGTTTGTACTTTCCTAATGTGTCCTCATAATTGGTGGTCCTCGTAGGGTACCCACCTTTACCAGACATTTTTTCTTAAATATGACATTCTTGTCCCTACTTTCTCTTTCACACATGAAACATTTTTAAACTAAGCGTTCTTGTTGAAATCATTAAACAAATAAAATGGTCGTCCCGTGCTCTTTGAAGTGAACCTATGATATCTCAGACATTATCTACTAAATTAATTGATATTCTACTTTCACGTCGGCAATCTACCCTACACCCCTTCTTTTTCTTTTTTTTTTTTAATTGAAGTTGATTTTGAAGAGAAAGATTATAATAAAGTGACAGATAAACGTGTCACTAGTTACCCGCAACCCTTTTAAATTGCAAAATCCCTCTTCTAAATTTTTAAAACATTTGTTAATGCGTATCTCTTAATATTTCATTTGAAAAGTTTTTCTTTAGATGTACTTCTGGGTTGGTATCAAGTTCGAATCATACTTAATGCATCAAACATTTGTGATGATTGAAATCATGTCACATGAGTGCTCGAAATTAGGCAAGTGTGGTGTGCCAATTGTTATTAGAAAACAAATTCAAACATTTTATATCAATATATAAATAGGAATACACAGTCCCAAAAATTATAAATATTTACATATATATGTTATATAATCACGTTTTTCAAAGGTTTAGAAAGCTTAAATTTAACAATTTATTATCATACATACATACATACATACATACATACATACATACATACATACATACATCTTAGTTTTTTTTTCCCAAAATAATAAGTTTTCTTTTAAACTATACTCTATACATACACACACAAGTATGTATATATATTACAACAACAAACGTGCGCAGTAAAATCCTACTTAGAGTCGGGTCTGGAGAACATAAAGACACACCTTACCTATATCTACAAGTATAATAGAGAGGCTTAGAGTCTTAAATAAACCAAAATACAAATGGCGAGAAAAGTCACCTGTCATTTGTAACCCATGATTACTTCCATCACTAGCTGACAGTGGCATTCTGGCTGGGAAACAAGAAGGTATGGATATGAACTCCGTGCACTTCAATTTTCATTGTATTTTTTATTTTCCAAATAAAAATATTATTATAGTTGTAAAAGAGAATAATAACATTTTCAATTTATTATAAATTATAAACTCACGTAAATTCAATTTCTTTATCAATTTACTTAAATATTAGTTGTGCCCTTGAACAATCCAAAAAATCATGTGCCAATTATAAGCTGAGTAGTCGACCAGAAGAAGACACCAACTTTTAATTTGTAAATAAAGGTGAAAAGAGAAAAACTAATAAATAAATAAATAATATAATTTTATTAATAAAACAAAATTTTCTGTTTTTGTCCAAATTTGTGCATTAGACAAAAGAAAATCTATAAAGAATAAATAAATAAAATAGCAGTTCTGCCTTGAAGATGTTATATAAAATGATCTATTTATCCTTCTCCACAATATACATACTTTTTTGTGTATCACAACTTAAATCAACAACATTCATGTCACAAAATTTAAAGCTTGAAGTGTATACATCATGTACACATATAAATTGATATATCATTTTCTTTATGTATTTTACTCTCTCTAACTCATGAGGGTGTTGCAGGCTGGTGGTGAGAGTTAGAAGATGGTGGCGCGCGACCCACCGGGAAAATTAATGGCACTGGTTTTGTAGAATGATTTAAAGGTGTTGTGGTGGTGGTGGTGGAAGGTAGCGGAGGAGAGGTGGTGGCAACACGCTCACACGACGGACACATGGTGAGGGTGGTGGCCGGAAGTTGCATGTAAAACGGATTTGATGTAGACTTTAATGCTCGTAGTTCTTGAAGCTCTTTGTGTAGCCTTCTGTTTTCATCGGTTAAGGTTTCACAACACCTTTTCAAGTACTCAAAGTCCACCTCCGTTTGCTTCAATTTTGTCCTATTTTATATACATATTTACCACACACTTTTTAAAATATGATCTAAACTTTTAAAATTACATATAGTTTCGCAACTCATGATTAAAAAGCGTCAAATATATTCTTTTAAAAACCTATAATTTAAAAAAAAATATATATGTAATTTCACATGCTTGATACTTAAAACATATATAGGTGTCCATTTAAATATTGAAAATAAACATGTAATCTATATTAAATCATACTTTTTTATTTAATCCCAGTTTTTTATTTAAGTTAAAAGTAAATAACATATTTATTTTAAAGATTTCAAATGAACGGCACATATAAGGTTTACGGGTTTTTTTTTTCGATATCGAGTTTTCACGTGATATACTGTGCATGACCTTCTTCGCCTACCAATCCAAAGAAAACCTACCTAAAACGTACTGTTTCAAGTAAGTCTTGAACTCATGATCTTTACATTAAAAAGTTGCGTCCTAAAAACCAATTGATCTAAAGGTTTAAAATGAAATTACTGCCCTATAAATCTATAGACAGACAAGAGTACAAATTAAATTTAAAATATATGAAAAAATTAGCTTAATAATTGTATGTGCATATTATATAACCTATGCAAGTGTATTTAGAGCTGTAAACGAACCGAACGTTTAGCGAACAGTTTATGAACCTTTCGGAACCGAACGTTCAGCAAACAGTTTGTGAACCTTTCGGCTGTAAGTTCATTTATGTTCGTTCATTTATTAAATGAACGAACACGAACAAAAATTCCGTTCGTTTAGTCAAATGAACGAAAACAGAGGTCGTGTTCGTTTATTTGCGTTCTTGAACGTTCGGTAACATGTTCGTTTACGTTTGTTTAGGTTCGGTTAAATTCATCTATTATATTTATTCCTTATATTTTTTATTTTTAATTTTTACTTTAATACCATAATATTTAAGTTATTTTTAGTTTAATATTATAATATTTTGATTTATATATTTATAAATGATTATCTACAATGCTTGAAATTAATAATGTTTTTTTTAAATAATATGTGTTCGTTAACGTTCGTGAACCGTTCGTGAACAAGTTAAATTTCTTAATGAACGAACACGAATAATAATTTTCGTCTGTTAGCGTTCGTGAACCGTTTGTGTATAAGTTAATAGTTAAACGAACAAACATGAACAATGACTCGTTCGTGTTCGTTCGGTTCGTTTATGGCCCTAAGTGGCTAAGTGTGTTTAAAAGTACAAAATCTATAAATTATTAGCCGTTGAAAAAAAAATGGTTTAGATTTGTTCCACATAATTAATGTTCTTGCATAAATTTATTGTTTTAAAATGATATTTCATGTATATTAAAAATATTTGTATATATATACCTTGCTCTTCTGTTCTGAAACCAGACCTCTACTTGCCGAGGCCTAAGATTAAGCTGTTCTGCAAGTGCAAGCTTTTGTTTCTGCTCCATCAAAAAGTAATTAATTAATACAACAATAAAAGATATATATGTTGGTTTCTACACATTCTTAAATCTTGTATTACTCGAAAAAAAAATAGTAGTAAATAAACATGACAAAATAAGCTGGTTGGATAACGAGTTAGAACCAGTATGAGTCAGGGTGAGTGCGGGTTAAAACGGGTTTTAAGCAAAATCAATTTGGGTCAAAATGGATTGTTTTAAAAAAAAACATCAATTTTGTTTAATTTAAAATGTGTCTGAAGTAAACAAATAGTCCAAATTTAGGATAATTTTTAATTATTTTCTAATCAAGTATGTTATTAATCATTTTTGAAAGTTTGAATCCATTTCATTCACATAGTGTTTAGGTTACCCATCTTGACCCGTATTATGTTAAAAAATTACTCATCTCAACATATTTTATTTTATACTCCATTTCAACCCATTATATAATAAGTTTTCGCCCAAACTATCCCATTTGTTTTGATTTGGGTGAAGATTGCCGGGCCCCTCAAGTAGTAAACTAATTACGTTTTTTTACAGACAGAAATTAAATAAATAAAATATATGAATATAAAACATTTACGAAGAACACTAAAATCTAAAGAGATATAGCCATAATAACCTTTAGATGAGTGGGTTAGTGAGGAAAACACTTTTTGCTTGAGTAAAGCATATGGAACCAGTTCTTAGAAGTAATTAAAAGAAAAACCTGGAAACTAGCTAATTTAAAATGATTATTATATAGAGCTATTAAATAAAAAAATTGTTTAAACATGCAAAAAACTTTTTTTTTACAATATTTGATTTTTGTTTATTTAATTTAAAGCGTAATTACGGTTTTGGCCAATATGGTTTATTGTTTTAACTATTTCAAACCAATATATAATCTTCTATTAACGTAACCCCTATGGTTTAAACAATTAACGGTTTTGTCCCCCAAACCTAACTATTCTACGGTTGGGGTCAAAATTGTTAGTTGTTTAAATCACACTGACTGAACCGTTAGTTGATTAAAGCACATGGGATACATTGATAACTGATTATATTTTGGTTTGAAATAGTTAAATATTTAAATCATAAGAGACAAAACCGCAATTTACTCTTATTTAAAAATACAGTAAAAAAGATAAATATGATGCATAAATTATATGTTTATATATTTTTAGGCAAATTGTTTTACCGGATATAATCCGTGTGTATATATGTCACATATAATAGAAAAGATGCCTACCCTTCTAAGAGAAACAAAATTTTTTTCCTTAAGAAATTAAGGTTTCTTCTTCTTTTTTTTTTTTTTTTTTAAATCAAGTGTATTTGAAGTTGTGAAAGACTGAATTGGTTGAAATAACAAGCTGGCTTTATGATTTATGTTATAAAAGAAATGGTGTATATCTTACATGTCAAATTAATGGAAAAATATTTGGAATTGATTTCATCCACAAAATAATTAAAAAAAATTACAAAACTATATTGTTTTTTTTAAACACACATAAAGATGGATGTGTTTCCTTACTGGATTTAGAGTACTATGTTCCTTGAAGCTTTCTTCCAAATAAGCAGATTGTTCCTTTGACAGTCTCAATTTCTTTCTAGACATTCCATTCTCATCTTCATCACTTGCCCTAGAACAGGCTCTTTCCACCACAACGGTGTCGTTTCCAATCTCAAAACCCCTCTTATTATCTCTTCCAATTCTACCAAAACCCATGAATTCCAACCGGAAAGATGACGTCGCTTCCTCCATCCCCACCGGCGACCGCTTCACATTCGCCGACGAACCACCCTCTGAATTTCCTATCCGATCCGGCAAGAAATATATATTAATGTATTAAGGATTAATGGGCCTTTAATTAAAGTAGTTGAGCATGCTAGCTTAGATAATTAATTAAACATAACCTGTTTAATTAAACGATTTAAAGAGTTCAATCCAGGCACGTTTTAATTTTTCTGATTTTCAAATAAAGTTTGTAGCTTTTCATTACACATAATGCCATATTTGTTTACATTTTTCTCATTAAATTTACATAAAAGATGTATGTAAATGCACACAAATATGATGTTTGTATACGTGTGTTTACACACTCACACATACACACACACACACATATATATATAGAGAGAGAGAGAGATGAGAGAACCGTTGTTTGAAAACAATGGAAAAGAGGGATGACGGGGAACCGGATCAGAAGGGAGTAGATCAAGCTGAACCGGCGGATTCTTTAAAGGGATTCTTTGACTACTAATAGTTACATCTTTGGCCCCTTCGTTTTCTTTCAAAATCTGTTCATCGTGTTCTTCAACATCATCATCGTCATCATCATCAGATTCATCACCATCAGCTTCATCATCTTGAGCATGTGATTTGTCCATGTGTTGATGACTGGTTCCATTTGATTGGTTCATCCCTAAGTCCATGCAGAACCCTAAACTCATTTTTACTCCTACGGTGGTTGTGGTGGTGGTTTCGGTGGTGGTGGTGGTGGTGTTGGGAACGGTGGCTCCTGCGGCGGCGGTAATATTTGAAGGGGTTGCATCACCTAAGCTTAAACCCAATTCCATCTCTCATCTGCAAGATTACAAGTGAATTTAAAACATTGAGATAAAAAGAGAGATGAAAAGAGAATTTTTTTTTTTTTGTTTTTTTTTATTTTTGTAAATAGCAGATGAAATGAAAAGTTAAACTAAAGATTTGGAATTGAAACTTTGAAAGCAATAGAAAGAGTCTTTAATGGTGACTTTAAGCCACGCTTGCCTAAATTATTTCTATAACATTGTATAGTCAATTAAAATATTATTTTTAAAATAATAAATTTTAATATTATATTATTTACTATGACAAAATAAGATTAGTCCACGGCAATAATTAATATAAAGAAATTTTAGTAGTAGGGGCAGGGGTGGGCCGAATGTTGGAACTAGAGAATATTTGAAACAAGTTCTATTCATGTCCATGTCCTTGTGTATCCAATTTAAATTAAGAAATATAGAATTATATAAATCATAAAAAGTAATGTTAGTGGTTTCACTAACACTGTTATTATACATATTAATCTATATATATGTTATTTAGGGATTAAAACTATATATATATGGAAGGGTTCAATTGTTAACTATTTTTTATTGCGATAACTGAATAACTATATTCTATTATTACTTTACGGCTCACATTAAAGTAAATATAAAGGTGTAGGTTTTTTTTTTCTATTTTAATTAAGTAAATGGGTCCCACATTAATTACATTAATTAAAAAAATAAAAAAACCTACACCTTTAAATTTATTTTAGTGTGGCACTCAAGGTAATATAATAAAGAAGAGTTAACAATTGATCATGTCTATATATATATATATAAACACACACATACTTATAACCGTAGGAGCTCGCTTACGTGGTGAATGCTCAAGTACTCCTTGACACCCGACCAATTGGGAAAACAGGTAAAAAATGTGACCGCAAGGAACCGTGTCGGTGCCTCCAAGGAAAATCGCCCCAAGTCTAAATTGAAGTTAAGACATCTAGATTGTATATTAATCACTTTAATCACTACATAACTTCTTTGGAGGTTATAATTAGTTGACATTGTTGATTTAAATTAAAGAAATATATAAATCATAAAGAGTTATGTTATGGTTTGACCAACACTTATTAGGATTATTTAAACATTTATTAAATATTACTCAAACCTTAAAATACAATCACATATTTCCCCTTGGGATGAATAATTATGTAATTGACTAGATTTTTTGGAAAAGAAAATATTTTTTAAAAGAAAGGAGATAAATATATCAACTTTTTTGGATGAATAAACCAAAAAGTCAAAAAGTTGCAAAAAAAAGTCAAAAAAACTGAATTTATTAAATGTGATGATTAATTAATTATATCTCGTTAATTCGACTTAATTGTTATATATATGTGTGAACTAGTAATATTATGTTGTTGTTGTTGGTGCTGGTGCTGGTGCGGGTGCTGGTGCTGGTGTCGTGGTTGTCGTTGTTGTTGTTGTTGTTGTCGTCGTGGTTGTCGTTGTTGTTGTTGTTGTCGTTGTCGTCGTAGTTGTCGTCGTCGTCGTAGTCGTCGTCGTTAATATATGGGTTAACATATTTTTTATGTTATTTACTTTTATTTTTAATAGATGAAAATTCATAAAACAAATGTACTTATAAGGTAATCTTACTACTATAATAAACAAAAATATTCATTAGCCACTTGTCACATTTTAAGACCATTTTGACAATTGTCAAATTTTTATACACTCACTTAATTATCTTTCTTATTAAATAAATATATTATCTCTCTTATTAAATAATTATAATAATAATAACAACTAATGATTATATATATCTTTTACAAATTAAAAATAGTTTGTAATAAATTGAAAATCAAAGCATTTTTTTAGAAAAACATACATTAAAAAAGTTCATATATTATAATTTTTAAATCAAAATTAAAAAAAATATTTCAAATCTTTAATTTTAAAAAATAAAAGTTACTTGTCACATTTTAAGACCATTTTGACAATTGTCAAATTTTTATACACTCACTTAATTATCTTTCTTATTAAATAAATATATTATCTCTCTTATTAAATAATTATAATAATAATAACAACTAATGATTATATATATCTTTTACAAATTAAAAATAGTTTGTAATAAATTGAAAATCAAAGCATTTTATTAGAAAAACATACATTAAAAAAGTTCATATATTATAATTTTTAAATCAAAATTAAAAAAAATATTTCAAATCTTTAATTTTAAAAAATAAAAGTTACTTGTCACATTTTAAGACCATTTTGACAATTGTCAAATTTTTATACACTCACTTAATTATCTTTCTTATTAAATAAATATATTATCTCTCTTATTAAATAATTATAATAATAATAACAACTAATGATTATATATATCTTTTACAAATTAAAAATAGTTTGTAATAAATTGAAAA
This sequence comes from Mikania micrantha, assembly GCA_009363875.1. Classification (NCBI taxonomy): domain Eukaryota; kingdom Viridiplantae; phylum Streptophyta; class Magnoliopsida; order Asterales; family Asteraceae; genus Mikania; species Mikania micrantha. The sequence continues at coordinate 21,968,463 of CM018686.1, forward strand.
TCAAAGCATTTTATTAGAAAAACATACATTAAAAAAGTTCATATATTATAATTTTTAAATCAAAATTAAAAAAATATTTCAAATCTTTAATTTTAAAAAATAAAAGTTACTTGTCACATTTTAAGACCATTTTGACAATTGTCAAATTTTTATACACTCACTTAATTATCTTTCTTATTAAATAAATATATTATCTCTCTTATTAAATAATTATAATAATAATAACAACTAATGATTATATATATCTTTTACAAATTAAAAATAGTTTGTAATAAATTGAAAATCAAAGCATTTTATTAGAAAAACATACATTAAAAAAGTTCATATATTATAATTTTTAAATCAAAATTAAAAAAAATATTTCAAATCTTTAATTTTAAAAAATAAAAGTTTTACAAAAAAAAGTTTTCATAAAAAACAATTTTTTTCAAAAAAATGATAATAAACCGAAAGTAATAAAAATGATAATGCAAGTTAAAATTTTTTTTTTTGTCTTGTATGTTTAAATATAATTGCAAATTGGGTTGTTTAATTTTAATAATTACAAAAATATTAGCTTATATTGCTAACTTGAAATAATTAGTTTTTGCCGGAAAATGAACTTAAGTTTTTAAAATTAATTAGTTCAAAGATCTCAGATATTACAAATCAAGAATATTAAATGATATTTCTATTGCTATTAAAATTTTTAATTATTGTTTAATATGTTAAAAACCATGTGTTACATGGGTTGAATATATCAAATATGTTATAAACAACATTTTTTATAAAGATATGTGTGTTTAATATTATTAATTGTTGATAAATAATAAAGGATGAATACATAAAATAATAAATTACAAATAATAAAAATTTAGGAAATATAAAATTACATTTTAAGATATTATATAATTGAAAATTCTTATAGGAACATTTATATATTTGATATTTAATAGCATAATTTAATTATTCAAAATCATTAAGATTTAATTTATTTAATATAAAAGATAATTAATAAGTATTTAATATGAGAGATAGACGAGAAAATTTTTTCTAAAGTTAATGAGGTGATGACATTTTAAATGTTGCTATTCTTTTATTAGAATAAGATTACTTAAAGTAATTATTAATACGTGATTTAATCATTTTATATCAAAATATTGTTTTAGAATTTTAAATTTTATTACTAACTATTTAATATTGTATATGTAATCCGTGTTACACACGGGGTAATAACCTAGTGAATAATAAAGATAAAAGAATGAATAAATAAATATACGAGACTTTAATAAAAATAGTAGATTTCTGACACTAAAAAAATTAATAACTTAAATCAACAAAACCATTTTTACGAGAATCTTGAAGAACAGGATCACCTCGTCTTTTTTGTTACGATTTCTTAATGCTTGAATATATATGTAATAAATGATATTACCAAGCGGAAATATGTAATTGCATCTACATATTAATCTCTATATTTATTATTTAGGAAATAAAACTATTTTTTTTAATCGTGAGAAATTAGGGTTAAGAGTAATTGGTGTTTATTAGATTTTGTGAAAATGAGGGTCGTAGGTTAAAATTTAAAACCCTTTCGGCCTTTCATATTTATTTTTTTCCAATTTTTTCTTTGTCTAATTTTATAATATAAGTCTTTTTTTGTTTATTTTGAGTGAATGTTGCAACGTGTTTTTAATAACTACGTTTCGACATGAACACATTTAGGAGATAAACTCTATACTTTACAAAAACAAGCAGTTATAGTATAATATAAGTTATTTTAATAACTATTATTTTTTATTTTTTAAATATGCTTTCAGGCTTAGTAATTTTAATATTTACAACGACATAATATTTTAGCTACATTTCGATTGTTTTCGTTTTCTTAATATTTTTTACAACGATGTAACTTATTTTAGATTCTCGAATATACAATCATCATGTGTTTTTTATAGTATATATTTTATCTCCTAAATTAAAGACGATCTGACTTTACAAAATAATTTTTGTTTCTTACTTTTAAATTGTATATATAATCGTGTGTTATATCAGCTGACGATAAATGTTGTTCATGAAAAATAAAAAGACACCCATACAGTCGAACAACACATCTACAATAATTTTCTACACTCAATTAGCATATGTGAAATATCAGTTAACATTTCTTTTCTAACATGCAAACATATTGAAGAAGAAATGAAACATAAATGAACACAATATTAAGCTTTATAGTATATTTCTCTTCGTAGAATACGAGCCTCACCAAATGCATGCATTACAAGTTACAAATGAGAGGTTGTATACTAAAATATATAATTGTATACTTGCAAGTATAACATGATGGATTTTGCTAGTATGATATACAATTTGACAAGCCTAGCTGTATTAATTACATTTAATACAAGCTAATAAAGCTACTAAAATTTGACTTCTCAATAAAAGTATTTGATTAAAAAGGTCTTGAGATAGTATCCATGTTGTTGAAGATAATATTAAGTATTCCGAACTTTTTACTTCTAAACGTAAGTAGTTGCAAATTTACCAACATTGATATACCTTCTGCATTGAACAATACTTTGAATGTGAACTTTGCACCATTTTTTTGCAATTCATCACTAATAGAGAAATGTTGGTTGGAATCATTTTAGGAAAGGAAAACTATAGAGAGCATCCAAAGTGTTTGGTTGCATGGTAATTTTGTAGCTTCTTTGTGCATCAGAAGCTGTCGTGCCATGGAAGCTTCTTCTTCATCATCGGAAGCTCTAGTACTCAGAAGCTTTTTTCTCATCACCTATAGCTCTTTTGATTTTTTTACCATAAAAGGATAACTTACTCTTCAAAAGTTTTCTGTCTTCTTAAGACTTAGTTATTCCTTCCAATGACAGTAAATGATGGAATTATCCTTTCGAAGACTATTTAGACTTTGCGGATCAACTTTTATCATGTCTAAATTGTTTTGGTGAGCATGAGCCTTAAACTTTCACATGAATGTGGATTCTCCTCAATGTCACCTGTATGTGTTCTTACAAAAACTTTCACATGAATGTGCATTCTCCATATTAACATACGAATGTGATATTAGATATACCTTCACATAAATGTAAATCCCCCCCAATGTCACACGAACGTGGTCTTACATGAACTTCCACATGAATGTAGATTCTACGAATGCCACTCGAATGTGATCTTACACGAACGTATACACGTATGTGGATTCTTCCCAACTTAAAACAAATGTGTTCTAACATGAAGTTCCTTACGCATGTGGATTATGCTAAATACCACCCAGAAGTAGTCTTACTTCTAATGTGATACTAAACAACAATTATCATCACAACTTAAGCATAACATTTTCTAATGGGTCCTTTTACCCAAATCACAATAAATCACATAGTAATCTACCATCTCGAAGTGGACTTCAACATAATTATGCTCATATATCTATCTTGTCACACCCCAACAGATGGTGAAATAAGTAGAAGCATGATTGTGATTGTTAAAAAGCTCATGGTGCTAGTATTAAAGTTTAAATATTTAAACATTAATATTAAAGATTTAATGGAAAAACCAAACACCCAATCAAAAAAATTTTCAAATCCATCATTACAAATATGAAATTCAACATAATATAAATTGTTTAATTTATAAACTAGGCCCACTAATCCTAGCTTATGTCTTCACATTCTTCAATTGCATGTCACACATGTAAAATATATTTTGTCAACTATTTGCATAGTTGGTGAGCACTTATACAAGTTATAATATATATAAATAAGTAGAGGAAATACTAAGTCTATGTAGCAATAAGCTTAAGGCTATGTTCTTACAACTTTTCTATAAGGCACGCTAAATCTAAAGAATTCATCACAAGTCATCATAAAAGTCATATATGTATTTTTCGTTCATCATGTGTAAGCAATCAAAGTTCTTTTCAATGTCCTTTACAATTTCCTTTACAATTTTCTCAAACATGTATAACAACATAACTTGTAAATCAAAGTTTGCAAGACCTTGACTAAGTTAGTTAATCTACAAGTTTGTTGTAACACCCTAAGATTTAATGCAAGTGAATTTTCACCAATGTATTGAGACTAGGTAAAGAACTGTTAAGAGGGTGTTCGAGAAAGGAAAAGTATATGTATCAATAGGTACTGAAGCTGTTCAGGAATGTATTCAATCGAATAAAATGGCAAAGTACTCGAGCACTTGTTGTACTTACCCAAGAACTTACAATTCTTAGAAGTAGGAGTACTTGGAGCAAGATCTTGAAGTTCTCAACAAGAACTTGGTATCAAGTAATTGCCCCTATATATTGGTGTACACTGGGAGGTTTCAGAACTTTTGGCTGGTATCATTTCTCCAGTTCGATCTAAGGAAGAGAAAAAAACAACAAGGAAGGAGGACAAAAGAAAGATATAAATGCCGGGTAAGTCTCGGGTTCATCGAATGATGGGTTAACACCCCAAATGACGGACTTATGAATCAAAATCTTTTTCTTTTCAGATTCATAAGTGTTGGTGATGCCCCACGAGTCTACCCAATTTCTTATCTTGCCGAAGATTATTTCTGTGATCAAGGCTAGTAATATGATGAGGCGGTGATGCGGAGCCTATTTGACCTATGCGATTGAGGAATGAATGGAGATGAGACGATTGATGATGCACCGTTGGTGTTTAATTTCCCTGATTTATTCCCTGAGGAATTGCCTGGAATACTACCTGAGTGTGAAATTGAATTCCAAATCGATGTAGTGCCTGGGGCTTAACCCGTTGGCAAAGCAACATATTGTCTGGCTCCTACTGAAATGAAGGAACTGATGGCCCAACTATAAGACCTTATCGACAAAGGTTACATATGACCAAGAGTTTCACCATGGAGATCACCGATGTTGTTTGTAAAGAAGAAACATGGAAGCATGAGGATGTGTATCGATTATCGGCAACTAAATAAACTAACCATAAAGAACAGGTATCCTCTACCCATAATTGATGTTTTTTTATCAACTACAGATGCAAGCTGGCTCTCCAAAATAGATCTCCGATTAGGTTATCATCAGTTGAATGTTCAAGAGTAGGATATTCTTAAGACTTTATTCCAAACACATTATGGACATTACAAGTTTCTCCTCATGTCATTTGGATTGATGAATGCTCCCGTTGCATTTATGGACTTGATGAACCGAGTATGAAGATTGATGTTGGACCGATTGATGATAGTATCTATTGATGATATTTTAATTTATTCAAAGAGCAAGGGAGATCATGCTTGTCACTTATATGAGGTGTTGGAGACCTTGAGGAAAGTGAAACTTTATGCTAAGTTTCCCATATGTGCCTTCGATCTGGTTATGAGAAGTGCAATTTATGGGTCATGTTGCTAACCCATAAGGCAACATGGTAGGCCCAACTAAAGTGGAAGTGGTAACAAAATGGTGCCCTCCTAAGTCACCGACAGAGGCACGCAGTTTCCTTGGTTTGGCTAGCTATTATAGAAGGTTTATTAAAGATTTCTCTAGAATAGCTACATCATTAATGAGGCTCACAAAGAAAGATGTAAAATATGAGTGGGGCCCGATCCAAGAACAAGCGTTTATAGTGCTATAGAAGAAATAAAACCAAGCTTCGGTTTTGAAATTGCCGGATGGAAATGATGATTTTGTTGTGCATACATATGTGTCATGACAAGGGTTAGGATGTGTACTCATGCAAAGCGGAGGGGCAATTACTTATGCCTCGAGCCAATTATAAGTTCATGAAGCTAAATACCCGACTCACGAACTTGAATGTGCACTGAAAATTTGGAGGCACTACTTGTACGGGGACAAGAGTACTATATATACAGACCATAATAATTTGAAGTATTTCTTCAAACAAAAGGATCTTAACATGAGGTAGAGATGATGGTTTAAGCTACTAAAATATTATGATTGTAATTTTCTATATCACATAGGGAATGACAATATAGTGGCAAATGCCTTGAGCCGTAAAATAGAACATCCTATCATACGGGTTAAGTCATACAGTTTGGTGATAACACCCGACTTTATGGATGAGCTCAAGAAGGCACAATGGGAAATTATTAGATGTAATTAATGTGTATTTTGAACGTGTCTTTGGACAACTGAAGAACTTAGAAGAAAACGATTACGGTGTCAAGGTACGATTCGGTCGAATCTGGATTTTTAGAAATAGTGCATCCGAATGAGTATTGTAGATGAAGCCCACAAGTCATGTTACTCGGTTCATCCTGGTGCTACAAAGATGTATCAAGATCTATGAAAAGATTATTGGTGGCTAGGGATGAAGTTTAACATGATGCATTGCGTGAGCAAGTGCCTTACTTGTGCCCAAGTAAAGGATGAGCATCAGAAACCCTATGAATACATGCAACCTTTTGAGGTTCCGGAATGGAAGTGGGAATACATCACCATAGATTTCATTACTAAGCTACCGAAAACAACTATGTGTCATGATACCGTTTGTGTGATTGTGGATCGTTTGATGAAGAATGCTCACTTTCTTCCCATTCGAGAAACGTAAACATCTGATAGGTTGTCTGAATTGTTTTAGGCATGAAGTTATAGTCTCTGGTGTATCAGATCGAGACACGAGGTTCACTTCCAGGTTTTGGAGGCCATTTCATGAGACGATGGGTATAGATAAAACATATGTGCCGCCTATCAACCACTAACAGATGGACAGACTAAAAGGACTATCCAAACGTTAGATTATATGCTTAGGGAGTACATTATCATGTCAGTATCAGGATGCCCCGTTATGAGGCATTGTATGGAAAGAGACTCAGAACTATGGTGTGTTGGGGTCAAGTGGGAATGAAGGAGATGAGTAACAAAGTGGTTGTGATCGACACAGAAAAAAATTTATGATAAATAAAGGCAAGCATGAAGGCTGCACAAGATCATCAGAAGGCGTATGCCGACAAACACAGGAGACTAATTGAGTATAGTGTTAGCGATAAAGCGTTGTTGAAAGTGTCACCTTGGAAAGGAATCATTCGATTCAGAAAAAGAGGAAATATGAGCTCGAGGTACATCGGACCATTTCGAATTGACGAACGGGTGGGGAAAGTGTCACACCCAGGGCCTGCGGGTTGGAACGAATTCCTATCGAGCGGAATAGTCCCAGTGCGCGATTCAATCGGGATGATCAGATTGTTTACATAGCAGATGATAAAATGAGAACACTACTTTTCATTGATATAACAAGGTTAAATTACAACTCATTTAATAATTTTAACTTTGCTACAACATGAAATGATTTAGACATCCTGGACATGAGCTAGATGTTCACAAAAATTGCTTGCAAAAGAGCAAGTCTTGAATCTTGTAGCCCTTAAGGCCTTATAAGATTTCATGCACAAGTTGGAGGGTCCTCTAATCTGGATCATATCTTTCCCTCTCTAACAAGCATAATGCTTACACATGTTCGTCACCAGAGAAACATGTAAAATCTGTCAACACTAGGTTGGTGAGTTCATGCAGGTTTTAAAATAATTAGGTTTTGTAAAAGGCTTGACACATTTGAACAAGCTCACTCCTTAGACTTTTTTTATCAAAACTATCTCAGAATGTCGAAGGTATTTATATGTAGGTCTTACGTATAATAGAAACTCAGACGCTTAGCCCGACACACCTTCGACATCTCGCGATAGTAAAGTAATGATAAGTGGGGAGTTCACTTGTGCTGGAAATGAAAATGGATTTTCACATTTGTTTAGTAAATTGACTCAAAATGTATGTTTTATCATGTTTACTTCTAAAATCGGATGTTTATACCTTGTGTTGAAGTTGTGTTTCTGCACAACGATCTAGAAATGTCCTTCAAATCATTCCTATTAATCGTCTGCGAATTGACCAGATAGAGTTTTTGTAAATCTGACTGCACAGCTCTCACCTCGTTCAATCAATCACGGTTGATTTCCTCCCCTTTCTTTCGAGGTTTCTTCCTCGATGGTGGGAGTGTCTAAATAATCTCTTATGACACTGTCATAATCGTTAAGGAGTTTGGTCTTTGCTCTTTGTATTTTGAATCTCACTCCCTTTTACCGAAGGCAAGTTACAACCTTTCATGATCATTATGAATGACAAACCTATTCTCGTGCGAGTAGTGCTTCAGAGGTCTTTACTACAGGGTTTATTGATCCCCTCTTTGGGTCTAGGATACAGTAGTTCTTCCCATGAAATTGAGTTTTCAAGTTGTGTGGGAGATGATCCTATCTCACTGTGCGAGAAAGATAATGGTTCCCTATTGTGAAGTCGTGTTGAACGACCTTCGCACCTCTCTAGGGTTGGATTTTGAAAACCCCCCAATAAGGTGATGAAAATTCATTGTGAATACATTCTTGTTTGTTCTTCTCATGTGTATGATTTGATTTCACTAGTTTAGTGTGGTCAGGAATCAAATCGTCTTAGTGGCGTATCAGATGAACCTTCAATATCGTAAGCCTCTGGTGATCATTCTTGACTTCAGGCATATATGATGGTTTTCCCAATGAATGTTGTCATGTGCTCCCCATGTTCATTCGAAGTCTTTCGTGATGACACCGACTAATTCGGTTCACACAACTTGCTTGTGCATTCATCCTGGAGGATTCTAATATGCTAGAGTTATACTCTTGAGAGCCAAGGAATTGTATACTCAGCATTGTATAAGTAATGCCTTCAACTTTCTAAAGAAATTTCTTTCGTTCCCAAATGCCATTAATGTGTTGGATAGCCTTACCTGTTTACCTCGAGTTACAGTGATGTGTAGGCGTTAGCTTTGCCTTTTGGGTTCATCACACCACTGAATATCCTATGGAAGTTCAACGATTACATAATAAGGTCATCGTTATCCATTTAGAAGGGTTGGGGTTGTGTGTTAGTGGGGGTTTTCCCTTCTCAATAGTCTTGGAGCCACTTTGAGTTGTCGCACCCTTCCATTTTCTGTCCTATAACTAAATTTGGTAAGTTACAGGGTATTGTGGCAGATAGTTTTATTGGAAGATATTTGGCTTTATGAACCGAAAGGTGGCATTGAATGAATCTTAGAGGTGTACGACATGGAAATCAAGATTAAACTGTCGTGGTAAAATGTGAACAAATTAACCAGTTCAACAATGTCCAATATTGAGTTATGTTTCTTGATGGCTGAGTTTCCGTGTTCCTTGTAGTCAATACAGATCCGTATGGACTCCTTTATTCCCACAAAAGGGGTCGGAGTCCTTAACGATGAGAAACTCGATAGAATGAATTTGGTGCTTTAGTGATTTCTGTAACTGTTTGAATAACTCCTGCTCTTTCAATAGTACTAGCCTGTGTGGAGGTGAGGCTATCAGAGTTACTCACAAAAATCTAGATGGTTAGAGGCTCCGTGATAGTGTCATTGGAGATTCCCGGTACTTTCGTCAAAATATACGTCGTCGTAACTCTCGATCGACAGAGACGTTTTACATCTTCGTCCCTCTTTCTGTCCTCATTACCTTGTGGTTGCTAGAGTCAGCAACACATCTTTCCTTCAGGTACTACCGTACCTTTCAGATTATATTTAATTTCACAATTCCTAAGGGCTGAGTGTTATCTTAAAATTTGGAAGAGACATACACCTAATAATATCTATATCAAACGGTATGCATGTACTTATTTTGGATTTAGAGGTCACACATATGTGTCATTTTTCAGCTTTGACGAGTAGTGGGAATTGATGAAACAAAAGTTCCAATGAAAGACGTCAGGTCGATTGATTACACTCTCTTGGGACAATGCTTTGCTATATGGCCAGGTTCACCACACATGTAGTAGCTCTTGTTGTTGTTCGATGGAGGATGTGCTTCCACAACACCACTCTTGCTCCGTGCCATCATAGTTCTGCAATTTCGGATCCCATGACCATCATTTCACAATTTGTGGATTGTTTACATGGTTTACTCGTAGCATGATGGTATCAACACTTGGCACATGAGGGTAGTGTGCCAGCGCACCGCCTGTGGGTCGGGTCCACCGGTGATTTACAATGATGCACCCAGTGACCCTGCTTCCCACAGTTGTAGCATAGTTTGCATCGATTACTAACGTGATGGTGGTTCCTGGTAGTCCTTCGTTTCTTGCTAGGAAGGTGACTGGATTCTTCAGTCGACTCTCTTTTGGTTGCTTCAGCATCCGTCCTTAGAATCTCGGAGGTGTCTCCTAGGTAGTGGGGGCCATTGTTTATTTGATTCATGATATCGGGAATGGCTGCGATGAGTTGTTCCGCGATGAGATTAGCTAAAGCCGCAGTCTCTGGGTTGAGGCGTGGTTGTTTCTTGGGAGACATTCTGATTACCTCCGAAAAGATATCGGTTAGTACTCGTGATCGTACGCAGAAGACATATGCCATTTTCCTATCCTATTTCTATATAACCATGGGTCTGATACCAATCTGTCAAACCCCGGGTTGGCGGGTTGGATCGAATTCCATAGGGCGGAATAGTCTCGGGGCACGATTCAATCGGAATGATCAGATTGTTTACAAAGCACATGATAATATGATAGCAATACTTTCCATTGATATAGCAAAGTTAAATTACAAATCATTCAATAATTTTAACTTTGCTACAACACAAAATGATTTAGACATCGTGGACATGACCAAGATGTTCACGAAAATTGCTTGCAAAAGGGCATGTCTTGAATCTTGTAGCCCTTAAGGCCTTGTAAGATTTCATGCAGGAGGTGTAGGGTCCTATAATCTGGATCATATATATTAACAACCATAATGCTTACACTTGTTCATTACCTGAGAAATATGTAAAATCTATCAACACTAGGCTGGTGAGTTAACTCAGGTTTTAAAATTATGAGGTTCTGTAAAAGGCTTGACACATTTGAACAAGCTCACTCCCTAGACTTCGTTATCAAAACTCTCTTAGAATGTTGAAGGTATGTGTAGGTCTTACGTAGAGTCGAAACATAGACTCTTAGCCCGACTCACCTTCGACATCTCGCAATTAGTAAAGTAATGATAAGTGGGGATTCACTTGTGCTGGAAATGAAAATGGATTTTAATATTTGTTTAGTAAATTGACTGAAAATGTATGTTTTATCATGTTTACTTCTGAAATAGGAGGTTAACACCTTTGATTATTTGCAAAATCTCAGAAGCCTTTTTCCTCCTCACCGACATAATCTTACCAAGTCAAGTAATGCTTATGTATAGGGTATACGTACCAACAAGTGGAGCCGCCAGCCCACCACACACTTGTGCTGGAAATGAAAATGGATTTTAATATTTGTTTAGTAAATTGACTGAAAATGTATGTTTTATCATGTTTACTTCTGAAATAGAAGGTTAACACCTTTGATTATTTGCAAAATCTCAGAAGCCTTTTTCCACCTCACCGACATAATCTTACCAAGTCAAGCAACGCTTATGTATAGGGTATACGTACCAACAAGTGGAGCCGCCAGCCCACCACACACTTGACAGTGCATGACTTTACCTTCGATAGGAAAAATGAGACTTATTTCATCTCTCTTGTTCTTGTGCCTCGCGCCGTTTGTCTCTAACCAGTTTTAATCTGGTTCTGATGTTGTTTTGAAAATCATTTGTCAAATCTCAATTGAAAACATTGAATTTAGGTTATTAGTGAAATTTGTATGTAAAGTCACACATGTGATCATTTACCAAACCTAACTTGAATTGACCTAGTTGATCAGGTCCCATGGATCTGACCCAAGACAAAACCTTTGTGCTTGTTCCCGTAATGTTCCAGCCTTAGTGCTGGAAGTTTGTTAGACTTATGGTACCATCTATGTTATCGTCAGTTGACCCCTATCAACTAATGGTAAATGACTCTTGAAAATGGACTTATGTGAGAATTCCTACTCGAATTCTTGATGTGTATGTTTTTCGGCACATGCTCTTGTGAATTACCCGAGACGGAAACCCTACTAAACTTTTTGTTTGTTTGATATTGATACCTTTAAAAATGCAGAGTTTTGATTTGTAATTAACACGAGTTCTCGGGTTGTGACCGTTCACCTCTTGGTTGGGCTCAAAGCCTCGAAACGTTTTGATCAACGGACACTTCCTTGTTGAATTGTGTTTGAGTCCTTAAAAGTCATTATTTCTTGAGTTTAAAAGGTTGTGATGATGCGCTGAATGCTCAGTAAAATATGTTTAAATATACTTATTCGAATAACATTCAAATAAGAGGTTTCAAAATAATTTCTTCATCTAAGTGGTTTGAAAATAAATCTTATTTGAATATCATTCGAATAGGAGGTTTCATCTTCTAAGCCCCAAATGATTTGGAAGGCAATAAGTTAAAGAAAAAAAAGGTCTATGAACTCACTTATGGTTATGGGTCGTAGGTCATCAAACACACGCTCAATGTGTTCACTCCATTTGAACCCTGTGTTTTCATTTGTTTTCTGATTAGTTGATGTTGGATTTCAAGTGTATTATTCCTAATGTGATTTTGGAAAAATGTGTTTGAAATTTGTTGTTTGTTATGATTAGATTTAAATTTGGTCTAAGGATCGGTTCTGCTAATACCTTTATTATCAAGAGAATGTTCAACTCTTAGCCATTTTTGGTCTCCTCTTTGTATGAATGGCCTATTTATAAGAATGACCACTATTCGTACGAATGGTGTTATGTGAATGTATTCTCCCATTCTGATTTTCCATTCATGCGAATAGGTTTTCATTCGTGTGGTTCTCTCATGCGAATGGGCCTTTTCCACTCGTTCAGGTATCCATTCGTTCAAAGATTCCTTCTAGTGAGTTTCCCAGACGAATAGGCATCTCGTTCGCACGAATAAGCCCTTTGTATGGTTCATTTGCTTGCAGATCTACCAAGAATGCCATTTTTGAAATCTTGAGGTGTTTGTGGTGTTTTCACGGCCAAAAATGATGCCAAAATGTTTTGGAGTGTTTTGGTGCAAATGATTGGTGTTAATACTCACTAAACCGTTCGTATTTGACCGAAAGGCTTGAGAAAGGTTGAAATCTTGAAATGAAGATGTTGAGGTTGAAATACATACGATTTGGAAGCTCAAATAGTCTGATTTCTAGTGGAAATGACAGAAATTTAGTGAGTTGGATGAATAATGAGAATGAAAAATGTAAGTGTTGCTTTTATACCTATGTTGTCGCACGATTATGTCATTCGTATGAATGAATCCCATTCGCACAAATGGCTCTATGGCTAAAAAGCTTCACTACTGGTGACTCATTCGCACGAAAAAATGTTCATTCATATGAATGGCTGAGTGTGTAATAATTTTATTATTTAAAAATTCTAATTATCTTCGTTTAAATTCGTTTATTTAAAATGTTTTGTGAAAAGTATTTCAAAACAGTTAATAAATTATATTAGAAATATCACACTCACATATGCATTTGTATGAATCGTCATTCACACAAATACCATGTTCGTCTGTTCTTCTGACTTTATTATTATACTGTAAAGTTATCATTTGGAGAATCTAGTCCCACGACATATTCATATAGATCGTCACCTATCTGAATATTCCGTTAGATTGATATCCAAAAATGTTATCTATTCAGTTTTTGATTTATTGTTTTCCCTCACAAGACATTTGTATTTTCTTTTGCTTCATGCTTGTGTGATTCCTAAGATATCCCTTGTATTGATCTATGTATTTGTTATCATATTCGTAACACTCGCACTATAGTATTCTCAGCTATTTTCGTGTACACCCTTGGATTTCAAAATTACTTCCAGCACGTATACTGGTTGTCACAGAAAGTAGCGCATCGACTAGACTTAATAGAAGAACTGAATGGGATCCACCCTACCTCCCACGTGTCACATTAAAGGAAATGTTAGGCGAATAAGGAAGAGCATTATAACAGCCAAGCCAGCTGCACCTAGATATTTTCCATTTTACCCCCAATGGGTTGCCCATCTAGGAACTCACAGTTTTGTTTTCACCCGACGAGTCGCTCGCCCAGGAAAAATGTGTCATGATAGGGAAGGTATCCTCCTCCTTATAAAGAAGGCTTTTTTTTTTCTCCCTTTCAACCAATGTGGGATATTACATACATGTTCCTTTTGATGTTATCGAAGTGGAGGAAAAGCTGAACTATATTTAAGAAGTGATTGCAATCTTAGACACAAAGGAGAAGCAATTGTGAAACAAGACTGTTCAACAAGTAAAGGTTTAGTGAAAGCATTAGAAAGGGTCAGACACTACTTGGGAAGTAGAAGAAGAAATGAAGAGGTTGTATCCCCTCTTATTTGAAATGTAATGTGCCAGGTTTTGGGACGGAACTTAATATAAGGAGAGGAGACTTGTAACATTCCAAGATTTTATGCTAATGAATTTTCACTAATGTTTTGAGACTAGGTAATAACTTGTAAGAGGGTGTTTGATAAAGGAAAAATGTCCATATGAATGGGTTCCAAAAGTATTTGGGAACATATTCAATTGAATAAAATGGCAAAGCACTCAAGAACGTGAAGTACTCGTCAAAGAACTTGTAGTTCTCAGATTTAAGAGTACTTGGGCTCAGGCTTGAAGTTCTTGATCAAGTGAAGTTCTAGACGACACCTTTGTTTCGAGTGCTTACCCCTATATATAGGAATTCCTTGGGAGGTGTGAGAACTATTGATTGGTTTCATTTCTCTTTGAAGTTCTCTGAGGCGAGGAATCTTCCAGATCTCAAACACGCTCTGGTTCGATCTATGAAAGAGAGAATGAAGACAAGAAAGGAGGACTGAAAAAATCTATAAACGCCATGTAAGTATCAGGCTCACCGAATGGCTGGTTAACACCCCAAATGATGGACTTATGAATGAAAAATTTATCTTTTTAGATTCATAAGTGTTGGTGAAGCTCCACAAGTCTACCCTAATTTCTTATCTATCCGCACCAGCTTCGGGTAAGTTTACAGACCATTTTAATTAAAGGGTTCACGAAGATATGTCAAACTGAAAATTTTGTTTGGGGAAAAGAGAACTAAATGACTAGATGAACTTGAAAACGAACTGGGAAAAGGGTTAAGAATGGAGGTGAACCTCGAAAACGATGAACGATTCGATAACATGAGCGATGGAGAACTAATATTGAGTACTTTGAACCGCCAAGAACTTGAGGTTCTCCAAGAACTTGTAGTATTCCTAGAACTTGGAGATTTTCGAAGAACTTATGTTAGCCTAGAACATAACCACGTTCGGGAATTTAAGGGTGCTCGAGTACTTATGTGTGTTTGAGAACTTCGCTTAATCGAGAACTTTTGAAGGTTCGAGTACTTGTGAGCCCAGTTCAAAATTAGGAAATGAACGAGAACTTATAGAAGAAACGAGAACTTAGCTTAAATTATAAGATTAAGAATGAATATAATGAGATGATGTCATGACGTAGGTTCATGAATCCTTATTAGGACATTTTTGTCTAGGATCTAAGAGCCACGCTATATTCAGGAGAGTTCTAGATGCCCTAATTTAATTGATTATGTGCCTATGTGTTTTTAATCTTAAATATTTGGGCTGACATACATGATATACGATGATGATGAAACTGATATGATGTTATAATGTTGTGATGTTATGATGCTAAGATGATATGTTGACGATGTTATGCTGTGATGATGCTAAGTTGATATGATGATGATGTTATGATGTAATGATGATTTTATGTTAATGATATGATGTTACGATGATGCTATGATGAAATGATGATGAAATGATGATAATTATGATGAGATAACAATGATATGTTATATCATTTGATTGGGGTCAATGGTTGTTTTATGGTCAGTGGTTGTTTGTAAAGCGGATGGTTCAGTGGTTGTTTGTACAAAAGTGGGCATGTCCTTCTGTACAAGGAAGGCTGTTAGGATGGCCCTATGGGTTTGGTATCAGCAGGTTCTAAGGCTTTGGGTTTGGGTTTTCATAGTTGTACCAGTCATGCTTGTTTCCATATGAGAAGAGGCTTCCTTCTCTTTTCGAGCAAGACTATCCCTGGTAGCTTCAGTTTGAAACTTTTGATCCAGAGCAGCCTTAAAAAGAGCCTCTTGGTTCTTTAACTTTTTGAACTTCATTTTCTGCCGCTCAGACTCATCTGCAGCCATTTTGGCCTTCTGTAAAGCAGATAGGAGATTCTCAATCTCCCCTGTTTTGGATTCATCATCCTGTTCTTTGAACCAACAGGGAGGAGGAGTTATTTCTGTTAAGAAATTCAGGTAAAGATTTTGGTTAGTCACCTCATGTTTGTGTGACTTGATCTTGGAGTCAACTGAAACTTTCAGTATGTCCATCTCCACCTTAGGGGTGTTCATCGGGTCGGATAACGAGTTATTCGGGTTTGAAATTTTGTTAGGTCTATCCGAAACCCGACCCGAATTTCGAAATATATTATCCGACCCGAAAAACCCGAATTCATCTATTCGAATAATCCTGTTTTTTTTTTTGGGTTTTTCGGATATCTGACCCGAAAAAAAGTTTTTGCTTATCCAAGACCCGACCCGAATCTAAAATCATATTATCCGACCCGAAAAACCCGAAATAGATTTCGGATAAGGTTTTTTCGGGTTTCGGATATTTTGAACACCCCTACTCCACCATGTTGGAGTGAAGAAAGTTCTGTGTGAAGGATGGAAATAAGGTGTTGAGATGGGTAGTAAGAAGTGGGTTTGAAACTGCTTGAAGGACAGTGGGTCAATGGTGGGAATATTTGAGGTAATTGAAGTGTTCGGGCAATCTTCAGATGAAGATGCTTGCATTGGGTTGGATTGGGCTTGGAGGTCTTTTTCATTCAGCACCATTGTTACCAACTCAGTGAGTGTGGCTACATTTGTGTGAAGACTTTGTACATTTGCGGTCAATTTCTCAATTTTCTGGTTTGGTTTGTCAATCCTTTTAAGGATATCATCTAAATCCCTGACAGTATTTTCAGTTTTAACATGACGTGAGTCCACCTCAGTAGTTTCATGTACCACTTTTTCTTGGTCCTAGGGATTTTTGGCCTTAGTGTTATGAACTTCATCGACCATTTACATAGTCGGAGTCTTATTGCCTGATCCATCCTTGTGATGGCCACTTGGACTATCACAGGGACTAGGTGCTTCATCAATATGGTTTGAGTGCCCACGTGGACTGAGCACCCTTACCTCATCCTCATCTCCATGGGATGGAGATTACTCCTCATTTGTTGTGGTGAGAGGAGAACCAGTATGCCCTAAAATTGTATCAATCTCAAGGAGAACCTGGGTTATTGTGTCAAGGGCAGGATGGGTTTCAAAAGCAGAATTGTCCGTGGGAGAGTGGAATGTTGTGTGAGTATCTAGTGATACTTCAGCAGCTGGTGCGTTTCTTTTTTGGATACAACATCATCCTTTTGAGAGGATTGATGAAGAGCTGGTTGATAATGAGATTCTGGATTCACCAAAGAGGATGTCGTAGGTGGATCATTTTGTCTAGTGGGGACAATGACATGTTAAGGGATCTCAATTTATTGAACAGTCTTTTTACACCATTTGGAGGGGGCTTTGGAAGGTAGTTTTTTTGGGCTGTAACTTTGCAGATGTGGAGGAGGAGGTGGATGTGGGTTCACCTTGGACGACTGTGTTCTCAGTGTCATCTAATACCTTGGCATCAGTATTTAACCTAGCAAAGGTTTGTTTGTCAATTGTCTTGATTTGTGAAGGGGGGGGGGGAATATGACAAACATTGTTTATCTGATTGAACAGACATACCATTACAAACCTACGGTTAATTAGAAACTTAGGGTCCTTTTGCTGTTGAACCAAATGATCAAAAATGATTTGGAACTTGTACTTAGGGTGAAAAAAAGCATTTTAAAAAGTTCATTCTTTAGACACCTTGATAATCTCATTCAACAAATGCAGAGTGTAGGAGACAAAAAGAAAAGTTTGATAGAGAGTCATAATCAAGAAGGTAAAGGGCAAAAGAAATCAAGGAAGGGGTTATAGCTATATGTTGCTCAGAAACCACAAAGGTGATGCTTTCAATAGTGTTCTCTTTGGTCACTATAGCAGAGTTTGCCAAAAACTAATTTAGGACAGTGACTGAGATGGGTGGATTGATGGTAAGAGCAATGTGAACGAAGGAGTTCGAAAGAAGATCTATTATCTCATCATTCTCAGTATACTCAGACGATTTGGTCAGATAAGAGATCAGGTTGTGAACTGGCTTGATTTTCCGAGAGTCTAGCGCCATGGAAGCTTTAGAAAATGAAACTGAAATCGGAGTGGTTATGAGGCTTGAAAAGTTCTATACATCTGCCCTTTCTCAACGCACCCTTTCCAAGTGTGATTTCTATGTTATGTAGAAAATCGGACTGATTTAACCATTGAAAATAAAGAGCGGATTTACAAGGAAAATGACTGGTATTTATAACTAACAGTGGAGGGTCTGATTAGTTCAAAATCGAAAAAGGTAAAAACGGTAAAAAGGAAGACAGAGTCAACTAAACGACAAAATAACATAAAAAGACAAAAATTATATAAACGCAGACAGTGTGTTGGTGCACATTTTGGGTGTCCGCTGCTGTTCGAATAGATTAGATTTGTGTTTGACTATTTGTAATCACTTGTATGTATTTGTATGTTGCTTATCTGGAAACTGAGTCGTTCGCAGGAGCATCTGCGAATGGAAATCATGTAAAGGGACCCATTCGGCGAATGAAGGGCCAAATGGCTTCATTCGGCCAAATGGGATACAACCCTATAAATACCAGTTTTCCAGATTTTAGGGTTTAAGGTTTTTTAGGTGTTCTTGGGTTTGAGCACGAAAGGGGGAGAGATCATGCTCGATCTCTCCCCGGCAACACTATGTTCTTTTATGATGTGAATACAATCATGTAATCATTCGATTCTATCAATATACCATTTGATTTTGTTCATCATCTTCATCTTCGTCGTGTGTCAAAACCCTAACCTTCCGTCCAAAGTGAAATCGCCGGTCCTATCACGTTTTTACACAGTGGTTTGACAGGAATGAAGCCTGGTGTGATTCCGTTACTCTAAATCATCTTAAGCTCAAAGATTAGACGATATGATTAGTGTAAATGCATTGAGACAAACGCCATTCCTCACAAACAACTATCTTTAAGGTTAAATAGGGAATGATATATATAAATTAGGGTATGTGCAGACGATGAAAAAGTTGGAATTGGGAACGACACACATAAATAGGGAAAAAGGCGGAGGGTCAACGTAGGTCATAGGGTGAAATAGTAAAAGAGCGGATTATTTATAACCACGGATGGGTATATCCACGATGTAAATACAATTTTGGATGATCATATCCATGAACACGAACACAATCGCAGATGATCATATCCACGGACAACAATACAAGTGCGGATGTCTATATATCCATGGACTAAAATGTAACAACGGATAAGGAACAACCATAAATAGATATAAGCAGTGGAATATAACAACCGGTTGATATATCCAAGGTTTATATTCGCATTTAGGTATAACTACGTAAAAATGAACAAATGTTATTTTTTCAGTGGTTATTCCTTTTGTCTGTTGTTAGGTCAATCAGTGGATTGACCTTTAATTTATTTTAATGAAAGGAAGGGTTAAAAGAAGAAAAATAAAAATAAAATTTATAAATTTAAAATCAAACATTTTATTTTGATTCAGAGGTTGCAGATTAATTAACTTATATCATCAATACTAATTTAGTAACAAATTTAGAAAAGTGGCTGAATCTAGTGGTTTAGTAAAAATTTCTGCAACTTTATCATTTGTTGAGACATGTTCGGGAACATTTAGTTTCTTTTCATAATATTCTCTTGAAAAATGATGTCTTATTTCTATATATTTGATTTTAGAATGATAGACATGACTTTTTATGATATTTTTAGCAGCTTCACTAGCTATCAAAAGAGGAGTTTTCATCTCAATTACTCCAAAATCTAGTAACTGATATTGAAGCCATGGAAGTTGTGAAGTACAATGAACTACGACAATATACTCAGCTTCAGCTGTTGAGTTTGAAACAGATGTTTGCTTCTTGCTTTGCCAAGGTACCAAGCAGTTTGCAAAGAATTGGCATCCACCTAATGTTGATTTTCTTGTAAGAGAACATCCTACATAGTCACTATCTGAAAAAGCAACAAGCTAGCAAGGTTGATTAGCAGGATACCACACCCCAAGTACAGAGGTACCTTTTAGGTATCTGAAATTCTGAATGTCATCTCCATAAAGGATAAATGAGATTGCTTTGGTAAAGATTGGTATCTTGCACAAAAACATGTGGCATACATGATGTCTGGTCTTGATACAGTTAAATACATCAGTGATCCAATCATGCATCTATAGAGGTTTGATCTACAGGTTCACCATTTTCGTCTGGTGTTATTCTAGGTGCTATTGCCATAAGGGTAGAAATTGTTTTGCAATAATTCATTTCGAATTTATTCAAAAGATCTTATGTACTTAGACCGATGAATGAAAATACCATTTGGTTTTTGTTGAATTTGAAGGCCAAAAAATGTTTTTAATTCTCCTAAGGCACTAATTTCAATTTTCAAGACATAAGATTAGAAATTTGTTCATATAAGAAAGGATTAGTTGATCCAAATCTAATGTCATCAACATAAATTTGGAGTAGTAGAAGGTATATTTCAATCCTCTTAGTAAACAATGTTTTGTATATGGTTCACCTTGTAAATTCATTTGAAAGAAGAAATTGAGACAAAGTGTCATACCAGGCTCTTGGAACCTGTTTCAATCCATACAATGCCTTGTCTAATCTCAATACCTATTCAGGATGATGCACATTATCAAAGCCTGGTGGTTGACAAACATAGGCCTATTCTTTTATTGATCCATTCAAAAGGGCACTTTTGATATCCATTTGAATAACTTTTATTTTATGGGAAATACCAAAAGCAAGAAGTGTCTGATGGCTTCTAGTCTAGCTACAGGGGCAAAGATTTCATCATAGTCTATGCCTTCCTCTTGGCAGTAACCTTGAACTACCAATCTGGCTTTATTTTTGACTACAATGCCTTTGTCATCAGCTTTAATTCTAAATACTCATCTAGTTTCTATATGGTATTTGCCTTTTAGTAATGGACATAGGGTCTATACTTTTTGTCTTTTGAACTGAAGCAGTTGTTCTTGCATAGCTTCCACCAAATTATTATCTTTTAGAGCCACTTGGTATGTAGATGGCTCTATTTGAGATAGGAAGACTCCATGAAGACAAAAGTTTGCAATTTGGCTTCTACTTTGGACACCGTTGTTTAAATCACCTAATATTTGTTCAAGAGGATAGTTTTTGTCATAGGGAATGATATCTAGACAACTATTTGAAGAAGCATCATCAGATAAGGAAGGATTCTCAATTAGAGAAATAGGTTTATCGAGTGTTGGAGCATATTCGTGTACAAGAGGAATTGTTGGTGTATTGTCAACAGTTGGAGTTGAACATGTTGACACCTACTCAACATGAATTGGAAAATTTCTTAGATGAGAGGTGATAGGAAATAAGGAAGGAGAACCTGAGAAATATTCAATTGATGAGAGATCTTTTGAATTTTGACAAGACTCAGAAGAGCTATGAGACAAAAGGAAAATAAGATTTTCAAGATCAAACAATTCTTTAGGAGTGTCTGGAAAAGAAGGAGATGAAAATTCATTGAATTTAGCAGCGATGATTTCTTGAACAATCTTTGTTTTGAAAGCCCTATAAGCTTTTGAGGTTTGAGAATATCCCACAAGGCATCTTGAGTCCACTTTTTCACCAAACTTGGACAGAGAAGCCTTTGTGTTTAGTATGAAACAGGGACATCCAAGAACTCTGAAGAATGAGATGAGAAGCTTTATTTTATGAAGGACTTCATAAGAAATCTTATCATGCCTTTTCACAATTTGAACTTTGTTTAAGAGATAACAAGCTGCACTCACTACTCCATTTTGAGTAGGAGTCCTAGGAACACTATATTGTCTGAGGAATCCCTTAGAAGTACAGAATTCATCAAGAACTTGGTTCTTGAATTCAATCTCATTATCACTCCTTATTACTTTGACTGAAATATCAAATTGTCTTCCAATCTATGTGTTTAGGGCTTTTTTTATCAGCAATCTCATCTTTGCTGAACAGAAAGAATGTACAATAGTATCTTGACTAATCATCTACAACAACTGAACAATACTACCTTCTAGCTAAGCAAGCAACCTTCACTGGACCAAATAGATTCATGTGAAGCATATGAAGACAAGTTGTTGTTTATGATTCCTTAATAGATTTATGTGATTATACATGTTGCTTCCCTTAATGCAAGAGTCACATTGACCTTCAAAGTGAAATTGTTTGAAATGTAATCCTCTTACAACTGAAAGAGTAGAAAGCTTACGAAGGGTTTGATGATTCAGATGGCTAAATCTTCTGTGCCATAAGGTAGTTTCAGAAGATGAAGCCTTGGCAACAAAACAAGTGGGGTTTGAGGACTGAGAGTCAGTTGTCATGTCGACAACATATACATTTCCACTTCTCTTGGCATTCAAGAGAGTGTGTTGGTCAATAAGGACCTTTATTCTGGAGTTTATTTCGGGGGAAAGAATTTTCTAACTGTCTCTAGTGAAAAATGACCTTTAATTTTTGTCAACTAATTGAAAAACACTCAAGAGATTAAACTTAAGGTTTTCAACTAAACTAACATCATTAAAGTGCAGTTTTCCACTTGAGACAGAATCAGACGCTACTATCCAACCCTTTGCATCATTTCCAAAGACACAGATCCTCCATTCTTGGGAATGAAGTTATTGAGAATACATCTGCATCCAGTCATATTCCTATAGCCTCCACCGTCCACATACCATAGACTATTAAACCACGGAGAATCTCGCTGCATATAAGGATTAAATGCAATAGGTTAGATATGGGTCTATTATTTTTAGTTAGAATAAAGAAGGAAATTAAGAGTTAGTTTATTTATGCACATTATTCATCAGTTGTTATTGTTGATTTTGACTTAACACATAAATCTATGAGTTCAGAGATGGTGTGTTACTAGTTGATGATGGATAACATGGAATTGTAACCATTGGAGAGTTAAAGGAAGAAGGTCAACCAGCTGTAGGCCTAGGAATTGGTGATAGAGGTTGTGGTGTATGAATGGAAGGATGTGGCAATTGTCTTTGCCTAATTAGTCTTCTTGACCATTTTCACCTTGCTTGGAGGTTTTATTTTTAAAGTTGAGGTTTTTTCATCCTTTATTTTGTTTCTAAGCTTTTCTAGAGATGTTTTTAACAAACACTCCTTAGTAGTGTGGTTATACTTAAAAACACTTTGTGCAAGAAAGAGAAAGTGCATAGTAGTTAGGGATGAAAGGTTGGTTATATTTCATTATAGGGTAAGGAGGATGAGGGTAAGAAGGAGGAAACTTGATATTGATCATAAGCTGATACTCTTTGAGGATAGCATCCTTAAATATATTAGGTTTTTCCTGAAGTTTGGTATCTTTAGAGGTTAAAGATATGTTCATTGATTGAACAACCTTCATTAGTTCTAAAGAAGCTTTTATGTTATCCACTTCTGAGGAATCTTTATCAGATTCAGTGGGATACACAAATTTTCAAAGTATGCTAGAAGGATACACCTTAGGAGGTGAGTTAAAGGATAAATAAAAATACTTTTTTTTTGTTTGAAAAACCTATTCTTACTCTTTTTTGATGTCTAAAAGGAAGGTTGGGAAAGTAGTTTCTGTTTCAGTAACTTCCTTCTTATTTCAATCGGTGTGTAATCAATAAGAGGATAGGTGTGATTATATCCAACACCAAACTTGGCCTTCCTGTGAACTTCCTTCTTTATAAGCAGTTGAATTTCTTTGCATGATTCCACCCACTTTTCACAGATGACCTTGGTTTCAGATGTTTAGATTTGCAGGCTATGTATTTTTCTTGTAACAAATCAAATTGAGCTTTCAAATTTGACTTCTCAGACTTTAAGGATGAAATCTGATTATTTTTTATCCTTTATTACCCTCTCAACCTCTGAGTTTTTATTGGTTTGAAGCTGTTCAAGTTCTAAGCTTTGTTCTTGTAGTAACACATTTTCCTTCTTTATGCTAGCAAATGCCTCAATGCATGATTCAGAACATAGCTTTTCAATGAGTGAAGGAGATACCTAAGAAACATTGGAACAAGATTCAACAATAGGTGGAGAAGGGGAGTTAGTGTAACATCACTGTACTTCAGGTTGTCCGTACATCCGTACGATTGTACTGTTACGACCTGAGATTTATTATTATTAATGATAATGGATTATTTATTGATATTATTGATTATTATCACTGTTACTGGTATACATGATTATAACACATATTATACGTGTAAACCATGGGAAGTTTAGTTGTAACCCAACTAAACAGAACCAGAGAGTTTATCGCAGTTATATTATTGAAAATAATGATTGTTGGTTCGGAATAAAAATGAATATGGGTTTTGGTTTGGGAATTTTAATATTAAAATTTATAAAATAATGGAACTGATTACGCGATGGTGAGGTTACGAACGTTATTTAAACACGAATATTAATTCAGAAATATTAACTTGATAAATGTATTCGCGTGAGTGACGATTCACACGAATATAATTATTAGGAATAATATTCTGCAACGATATTCAATAAATCGTAAATCGAATCGAGATACGATACGAGCGACGAATTCACAAAGGTGACGATCTTTACGAATACGTACGCGAGTGACGCGTTTCGACGAAATAATTAAATAATATCAAACGATATTAAAATTAATAAATGAAAACTGAAAACGTTTATTAGGAATCACAACCTAAAGCAAAACCGAATAAATCAGTTATTTAAAATAATTAATTTAGTAAAAATAGAACGAAATCGTTTTACGAAATAAAATTATTTAAACCATTTTAATTAATGAAATCCAATTATTTAAACATATTATGTTTAAATATGTTTTCGTTAAAAACCAAGCATAACCGACCATTTATATGATTTTGAATAACCGACATCTTTTATTTTAAACCGTAAAATACGCGCGTTACGTTCCGGAAACGTAACGAAAACGCGAACCGAGCAACAAAAACGAACCCGAACTCACTCGGGGTATAAATACCCTTAAATGAGTCATCTTCTTCATTTTCTCTCTTCCCACTCTCTCTCTAAAACCAAACCACCGGAACTTTCTCTCTCTAGAAACCCTAACCTTCTCTCTACCATATCTCACTCATCTCTCAACGAAATCGAGCCATTCTTGAGCCTAGACGAAGGTATTGATCCCCTCTACACGGAAGTACAAAGGATCTACTCTGAAAACGACCAAAACCGAGGTAAAATCGAGATCAAAGTAGCGATTTTTAGGGTTTTCTACAAACCCGACAAAAACCGAACTTTAACCGGTTCAAAACATCACTTTTTCGACCCATACACCTTCTAGATGAGTTTACTCACCTAAACCCACTCAAAACGACTATATATACGACTATACCTCGAAATCATCTTCTCCCATGACTGAAAACCCGTTCGGGCGAATGGCCCATGAGTATGAACCATTCGGCGAATGAGTCGGGAGAATGAGTGGAGTATGAGTCGGGAGAATGAGTGGAGTATGAGTCTAGAGTATGAGTCGAGAGAATGAGTGGAGTATGAGTCGGGAGAATGAGTGGAGTATGAGTCGGGAGAATGAGTGGAGTATGAGTCGAGAGAATGAGTCATTCGGGTGACTCATTCGGCGAATGACTCATTCGGGATTCATTCGGAGAATGACTCATTCGGGACTCATTCGGGAGACTCATTCGGAGAATGACTCATTCGGGAGACTCATTCGGAGAATGACTCATTCGGGAGAATGACTCATTCGGGTGAAAACTCATTAGCATGAGCCATTCTTATGAAAATCACAAGAATGAGTCATTTTCACTACACCAACTCAATTAACAACTTAGATTTCAAAAAGAACAATCAAATAAGGGATCATAACTTTAGATAACATTTAATCAAACACAGGACTGTGAATACAACATCAGTACGACAACGGTGAGCGCGCATAATACGAGAACACTGATACTAAGGACTTCAGGTGAGTTCTCATAACCTCCCTTTCTTTAAACTGTTTTGTTTTAAAACTCGGAGGTGAAGCATGTATACCAAATTCAAATATTATTTTGATAACTCAAGGTTAATACCTGTTTATCAATATGATACTCACAATATTGAATTATCATTAATTATGGATTATCACTGATTAATATTTTATAACCGTGTAAACATTGTTATTGACTTTGGTCAATAACAAAGATTACATGTATTGTCGCAAACTCCGAGAGTCATCGCTCTTAACTCCGGTTAATTGCTTTGACATCATGTATTGCCACGTGGATTGTTTCCACTCTGTGAAGCATTGCCTTTGACTTCGGATAAATGCTCTGACTTCATGTATTGTCACGTGGTTAGCGACCACTCCATGAATCATGTATTTAACTTATGTTATTTACATAATGATCATGTATAGTCACGAACATTATTTGAGAATATAATTGATGAGATTGGTTGATTAGTTTGTGGATTGATTATCTATGTTTGACTATGATTATTTGTGACTGATTATGACTGATTGGTTATGTGATAATGTGATTGTGTATGTGTTTGATTGTTGAGTTTGGAGATTGATTGGATTATCTCATACAGGTAATATTGTGGATTTTCCCAGAAAATCATAAGAATTTATACTCATTTTATCTAAACTTTTTATAAAACCATTTTTAAACTTAAACTTTTAAATTCATTTTATAAAACTATTTTAAGTATAAAACTTATGATTACTCACCAACTACTTTGTAGTTGACACTTGATTTTCTTACATGTTTCAGGTGATGGCGACAAGTAGGATGAAGAGGATGATCTCTTCTATTTTGGACATCATCATATAGGATCTTGGACTTAGCTAATTGATTGTACTTAATTCATAATGAACATGATTTTTGTGTAATTATTTTGGTTGATTGAATGATATATGATGATTTGATTTAGATGCCCACGAGCTTTTGAACAATCTACACATCCCTCGTGGCATCCCGACGTTTCCGCCGCCGGTCGGGGTGTTACAGTTAGAACGTTCATCAATGGCCATAAGAGAAAGATTTTCAGGCTTATTGACTATAAGGGCATCGCTTACCTCATCAGGTAAACTACTCCAATCCACATATTCTTGTGAAAATAGAGCAGGTTGACTTTGTTATGTGTTTGGGAGAGTTGAGTCTAGAATTTTCACTTGAGAAGAAGGTGTGACACCCGACAATTTCACATTCATACTTGTTACATTTCAGTTAATTATTAATTAGATGAGCTAAACAAAAACAAATGCAAAGCGATAGTTCGAGGAACTATCGAATCATACATTGCACATTGGTTTTGGAAACCAAGTGTGGCAAACACAAACACTAACGCAAAACAATAATTCAGGGAATTATTGAATTGTGCATTACACGTTGATTAGGATTAATCAAGCACGCAAACATTTCGTAAAACACAAACACAAACGATCACCGATAATTCGAGGAATTATCGAAACACACACGAGTCTTACGAACGTTGGTGAACAAACCATTGAACAATAATAAAAGTTCAAACAATGATAAACGATGAGTTATAAACGTGAAATAATCGAAAAACGAGTCGAAACAACTAAATTGGGCCAATTGGGCTCATTCTGCAAGCCAAGCGGCGCGCCTAGGACCAAGGTTTGGGTCTAGGCGGTACGCCAGGCACCAGGCACTACGCCCAAGATGCTACTCCCACTCGGGGCGATACGCGCGGATGAACCAGAAGCCAATCTGATTATTTTAATCTAGTCACTACGCCTGGCCTCGCGCACGCACGCTAGGCGGTACGCCTAGCATTCACAGATAGCCAAACTAGATTTACAATCAACCTATCTCATTTTTAATCATTTTAATCCTATTTCTCGACTGAAACACCTCCAACTCTAGCAGAACACCCTGTTAACTCTGTCATAACAACAAAAAACTCCATTGGTGATACTTGGAAGCCATTTTTCGAGTTCTTGGAAGGTTTGAAGCTTGGAAGTTTGTCCTTGTCAACACCATCATGTGAACCTCCTAGGAGATCATTCCCAAAATGTTTTAGAGCTGCTAAGCACCTGTTCCAGCTTCATTTCTGTAACATCAGTGCAGAAAACGTAGCCGGAACAGTGATCTCAACAGTAACGTGAACAGTAATCAGGTACAAACTATACGTAATCCAGTGTATTTCATACTCACAGCATATTTCATTACCATTTTGTGTTATCAAAGAGCAAATTCAGAATCAGTTCAGAAAACAAAGTTCAGAACTATGGTTCATCAGTCAGATAATTATCTGGCATTACAGAACCATTATGTGATTATGTGTTAGGATTTTATTCCGTATAAATGTATGTGAGGCTTTACAGAACAAAACAACAATGGATGTCGTTACGTGAATGCTAAACCGACGGATTATTCGTATAGGTGACGATCTGTACGAATATATCTGAAATTTTAATGTTCTGAATGATGTCCAATAATTAGAAAACCATATTGAAAAGTGTAGTTATCGCAGTGTTCGTACGGGTGACGATTCGAACGAATACGCGCGACGACTGTACGATTCGATTTTAAACAATTAATTAAATATTTCTGAAAATTTAATATAAATGGAAGATATTTAGTTAATTTACTAGGAATAATCACCTAAAATAATTTTCTTAACCTTATTTTAACACCGAGTCGTTTCGTTACGAAAACAACGGAAAACCGACGAATCACGCGAAATCGAACGAGACCGAACAACCGGGTGAGTGAAAGCCTTTAATGAGTCTTTAATTCCCTCATCATCTTCTCCAACTACCCATCCTCTCTCCTCATTTCCGCCACTTTCTCTCTCTAGTTTCTCTCTCTAAGAATTCAAACCCTAACTCTCTCAAAATGTCACACCCCCAAATTTCAACTAACGGAATCATACCGTTTAGGGCGTGACAAACCAGGATCTTAGTCATTAGACACAGCGAAAGACCTCTATATGTTTTTAAACATAATTCAGTCTTAATTTGTAAAATCTCAGTTTAACAATTGCGGAAGCGTTTGAAAACCAACAACAAAGTGTAACACTTGCAAAACCATAAATACAATGTTCAATGTTTTAAATCAACAGTCATTATAAACTGTATGCATGAGACTCAACGTCCTAGTCCCTGCTTGTCCTTGCTTGTGCCTTAGTGTCCTGAGAAAACATGTAAATCAAGTCAACACAAAGGTTGGTGTATACACAGGTTTGTATGAGTAATCACAAATGTTTGAATCAATTGTTTGAACAAGCTGTTTGTAGATCACATAATCACACATTGCATAGTCATGATAGCTAGTCATTGTACTATTTACATAAGCGGTCGACACCGGAGCTGACTGTTTGAATGTTGGTTGCCTTTCCACTATTGTCTAGCACAAACAATAGTAATGTTAAATTGGCTAGTTAAACACTTGCGTAGACCTACAATCTACCAAGTGAGGTTTGTCAAACCCAATAGATCTATCTTCAACTACCACGCTTTGCACTACGGCAAACTAAACGGTTCGATATGTAAGGACTTGTAATGCTATGTTCGCACTTATTGTAAATAGCTAACCCATGTAAGTGATATGCATCTAAAATGTTTGTTTGCACATATTTTCTCCCCCAAAACAGTTAAAATAAGAAAAGGGGCAGTGTACGCACCTTTGATAGTAAACAGAATGATCACGTGTTCGCGAAATCACGTAGATAAGCTTCTACGAAGAATCTGTGTTTTAACAATAACGTTGTGTTATTCGTAAGGTCCAATTCGTGTTTGTAGTCACATACGTGTCAATACACTTATTTTAAGTTGTTTGAAATATTCATACGAGAGTACACATGATTTTTGAGTTCGTTTGTTTAAATGTATAAGCATATACATCTTCGTTTAAACTCGCGTTCCTATACATGGTTATGATTTCGGTTCAAAATATCAATTTTATCATTTCATTTTGTTCAAAATTAATTTCTGGTTCCAACGCAACTCGAACGGGTTAAAACGGAGTTAAAACGAAGAAGTTATGGTTTAAAAACCAAAAATGGGTTTTAAATATTAAAACCGGCAGAGGCAGGGTTCGAACCCCTGACCTCCTGGACACACAAACAAGCCCAAACCAGTAGCCTTTGCTCTACAATTGCAACATATTTGGTTTTCTCATTGTTTTAGTCAAGACCCACTTGGGTTCCTTTGATTTTCTTTCAACCGAACACATAGAACTCAAATTAGCTCACAATTCGATCCCGATTGAGCTCAGAACCATAGGGTTATAATTCCAGAGATCCAAACGAGTTCACATGCATTTCTAATTTCTTTATTTCATCGAATTCTTAGGGTTTTATAACCCTAAATCGAATTTAAACCCAAAACCATGTTCTTTGATTCAAACCCTCAAATTCGTTAATGTTATTCAATAAAATCGTATGGTTTCTGTTACATAGGATATTTCTATACTATCAGTGTGATTGAATTCGATTTTCATGTCCATTTGCATCAAAACTCGAAAACGTTTTTATCACATAAACCCTAATATTCAAATTCGTAAAATTCGTTGTTATTAGATTAAAACATCATAGGGTTTTCATTTATAAAGACCTTGCGACTCTTTCTGTTATTCTTAATTTGATTTTTACACCCATTTGAATGAAATCCCCCAAATCGTTCCATGTTATGAACCCTAGAAATCGAAACCTCATAATTCGTTGTTTTTTTATAGAACTAACATAGGGTTATTCTTGATCGGGATTTTCTGAAACTAGTGGTACCATTTAATTTGATTTTTAAACCCATTTAGATCGAAATCCCCAAAACCGTTTGTTTCAAAAACCCTAGAATATGAACTTGATCAATTCGTTATAATGAGATGCAATTGTCATAGGGATTTCTTTTAAAATGATATTCCGAAGCTGCTTATGGGTTTCAATTTGATTATTGATTTCAGTTTCTTAAAAATCCCCAAATCGTTTAATGTGAAGAACCCTAGCATTCGAATTCAATCAATTCGTTGTTAGAACCTCAAATTAGCATAGGGTTATGCTTAATCGGATGTTTTAGGTTATTTAAGGATGAATTCTTACTTGATTGAATGTCGAATTGGAGTATATCGACTAACAAGTTGATTTTCGGCCAAGCCTCAATCCAAATCTTCCTCTCGTAACTTCTTGGTTCGAATTGTTGGACGCCACATATGCTAAAGGGGCCGAATAAGGTATATGTAAGTTCAATTCGATCTGTTCAATTCACATTATATGTTTTTGATGATCACTAATGATGGTTATGAGTTTTCAAGCTTCTATGAGTTTAATTCGATTATTAATGAACCAATAACGTATTCTAACGGTTAATCATCATTAATATGACGATTATTATTAGTTTATTTCGATTAATTACTGGATTCTAATGCTAATTCGAATTTTAATTTGATTTTTAAACGAATTTTGACTCTTAAAAGTCAAAATTGTGTATTTTCCTTTAATTACATGTTAAATCCTTACAATTCAAGTGTTTATACACTTGCTTTGTTCTATTCTAACCCTTGTAGTTTGTTTTTGTTCGATTTCGTATTATTTCGGTTAGTCTTGGGTTAACGGTGTTAACCTGAAATCGTTGGATTGTCCCATCATACCCTTGTTGAAGGAATTTTCGTCCCGAAAATTGTTAAACGTTAGAAGTAGTTAGGACACTACTTGTGAGTTTAGAATGCAAGTGCTAGTGCGATATTTGATCATTTTGTGTACTTGTGTGTAATCACACACAAGGTTCAACGTTTGCAACATCACACCTAAGTGTGATCGTTCTATGTAACTGTTTGCGTACACACTAGTTAGTACACCTAACTGTGAATGTTTGTGTTTGATCATACTGTGCTATGTAACCTTACACATAGTGAATGTTCGCAACTGTTTGTACTACCATGTAATGTAACACATTAAATGTAGCATATAAAATGTAACACATCAATTGTAACTAATCATGTTTGAAAGTTTTTGAATTCTACAATGTTCGCAACTATTTGTACTACCATGTAATGTAACACATTAAATGTAGCATATAAAATGTAACACATCGATTGTAACTAATCATGTTTGAAAGTGTTTGAATTCTACAATGTTCGCAACTGTTTGTACTACCATGTAATGTAACACATTAAATGTAGCATATAAAATGTAACACATCGATTGTAACTAATCATGTTTGAAAGTGTTTGAATTCTACAATGTTTGTGTTCAGCACAAATGTTTGTAACAAAACCAATTGTATAAAAGAATTTGTGCTTACAGTTTGAAATCTGAAGTGTTGAACTGTGAAATATCACGTCATCCCCTTGTTGAAGGAAATTTCGTCCCGAAATTTAACGTGCTTTCTCAGTGTTTGCAGTTGTCGTTTTGAACAGATGAGGATACTTCTTCATCATTTGATCTTCCCTTTCCCATGTGAATTCAGGTCCATGTTTTGAATCCCACCGGAGTTTGACTATCGGAATCTTGCTTTGTTTGAGTTGTTTGACCTCTCGGTCCATGATTTCAACTGTTCTTCAATGAACCGTAAGTGTTTGTCCACTTGTATATCTACAAGTGGTACAATCAATGTCTCATCAGAAATACATTTCTCTAAATTCGAAACATGAAACACATCATGAACAACGCTGAGCTCATGCGGTAATTGTATTTGATATGCTACCGGACCAACCCTTTTCAGGATCTCAAAAGCTCCTACGTAGCGTGGGCTAAGCTTCCCGCGCTTGCCGAATCGTATCACACCTTTCCAAGGTGATACTTTCAGAAGAACTCAGTCTCCTACTTGAAAT
Organism: Mikania micrantha; assembly: GCA_009363875.1. Classification (NCBI taxonomy): domain Eukaryota; kingdom Viridiplantae; phylum Streptophyta; class Magnoliopsida; order Asterales; family Asteraceae; genus Mikania; species Mikania micrantha. The sequence continues at coordinate 22,001,305 of CM018686.1, forward strand.
TCCAACGGTTTACGACGTTTGTCAGCGTAACTCTTTTGTCGATCCCGAGCCACTGCCATACGGTTCCGGATTTGTACAACCTTCTCTGTCATTTCATGTACATGTTCAGGTCTTGTTATCTGAGTGTCACCAATTTCAGCCCAACAAACAGGTGAATGGCATTTACGACCATATAATGCTTCAAATGATGCCGCTTGAATGCTTGTATGATAACTGTTGTTGTAAGAGAATTCCACTAACGGTAAGTGGTTTTCCCAGCTATCACCAAAATCAATGACACAAGCTCGTAACATGTCCTCGAGCGTTTGAATTGTACGTTCACTCTGACCGTCGGTTTGTGGATGATAGGCGGTACTCATGTCTAAATGAGTTCCCAAGGACTTATGGAGAGATTTCCAAAAGTTTGAAGTGAATCGAGCATCTCGATCTGATATGACGGAAATTGGTACGCCATGCCGCGCTACCATTTCCTTGATGTAAATACGAGTCAACTTCTCCATTTTGTCAGTTTCCTTAATTGCTAAGAAATATGCAGATTTCGTTAAACGATCAACAATTACCCATATCGTATCACAACCACTTGATGTACAGGGTAACTTAGTAATGAAATCCATTGAAATCTGTTCCCATTTCCACATAGGTATTTCTGGTTGTTGCAATAAACTAGATTGTTTCTGATATTCATCTTTGACTTTAGAGCAAGTCAAACATTTGCTAACGTACTTAGCAATGTCGGCTTTCATGTGAGGCCAACAATACAGTGCCTTTAAGTCATGATACATCTCGTCTGACCCCGGATGGACTGAATATCTAGATTGTGTGCTTCATCCATCACGAGTTCCCTTAGGCCACCATGCAAGGGTATCCAAAGTCGGTTCATGAAACAACGAGTTCCATCAGTCATGACTTCCAATTTTTTTTTCCATTCCTCGTAAGGATTCCAGTTCCAGATTGTCCTTATCTAAGGCTGTGAGTTGAGCACTACGTACCTTATTAGGTACATTGGTATGTATTGTTAATTGAAGTGCGCGAACCCGTCTTGTTGTGTTGTATCCTTTCTACTTAGAGCATCAGCTACCACGTTAGCTTTTTCCCGGATGATACTTGATCGCGCATTCATAGTCATTCAACAACTCGACCCTTCGTCGCTGTCTCATAATGAGCTCCTTCTGATCAAAGATATATTGCAAACTCTTATAATCAGTGTAAATGGTACACCTGGTTCCATATAAGTAGTGCCTCCAAATTTTCAAAGCAAACACCACCGCTCCTAACTCCAAGTCATGAGTAGTGTAATTTTTTTTTCCGTGTAGTCGTAGTTGTCGTGAAGCGTAGGCAATCACTTTATCACGTTGCATCAACACACATCCCAAACCCTGGGCAGATGCGTCACAATACACCACAAAGTCTTCCGTTCCTTCCGGTAAGGACATAATTGGTGCACTGCAGAGTTTTTGTTTCAGTAGCTGAAATGCAGCTTCATGTTTATCCGTCCAATCATACTTCGTCCCTTCGTGAGTAAGGGATGTAAGTGGTTGAGCGATCTTTGAGAAACCCTCAATGAATCGTCAGTAATAACCCGCTAAACCTAGGAATTGTCGTACCTCGGTAGCGGTCTTTGGTGCTTCCCAATTCTTAATCGCCTCAATCTTCGCTGGATTAACATGTATGCCCTTTTCGTTGACTATATGACCCAAGAATTAAACTTCTCGCATCCAGAAGTCACATTTTGAGAACTTAGCGTACAATTTGTTCTTGTTTCAGTAATTCTAACAGCAATCGAAGATGTTCAGCGTGCTCCTCCTCAGTTTGAATATAGATGAGAATGTCATCAATGAAAACAATGACAAACTTATCAAGATAAGGTTTGCAGACTCGATTCATGAGATCCATGAATACTGCTGGAGTGTTTGTCAACCCAAATGGCATGACCAAGAATTCGTAATGACCATAACGCGTTCTGAATGTTGTCTTTGGAATATCTTCCTCCTGGACTCTGAGTTGATGGTAACCCGATCTGAGATCAATCTTCGAGTAGTAACTCGAACCTTGTAACTGATCGAACAGATCGTCAATTCGAGGTAACGAATACCGGTTTTTGATGGTAACCTTGTTAAGTTCCCGGTAATTAATGCACATACGGAAAGTCTCGTCCTTTTTCTTAACAAATAAGACTGGAGCTCCCCACGGTGAAAAACTAAGTCGTATGAAACCCTTATCCAACAACTCTTGCAGTTGTGTAGATAACTCTTGCATTTCAATTGGTGCATGTCGATAAGGCGCTCTAGCTATCGGTGCTGCGTCTGTTGTAAGGTCTATTCGAAATTTCACTTGTCTGATAGGAGGTAACCCCGGTAGGTCTTCTGGAAGTACTTCAGGAAATTCACAAACTACTAGGATGTCTTCGATCTTCTTCTCAGCTACCGGCTTCTCATGTATAAATGCTATAACTGCTGTATGACCTTTACGCAGACATTTGTGTGCCTTCATACAAGATATGAAATGCAGTGGCGTACTGCTCTTCTCGCCTTGTACATACAGTGTCTCACCATGTGGAAAAGGTATACGAACAATCTTTTCCTAGCAACTATTTCAGCCTGGTGTTTCGACAACCAGTCCATGCTAATGACTACATCAAAACTGCCTAATGCGATAGGCATAAGGTCAATGTACAGTGTTTGACCCATCAAGTCAAGAATACATCATTTGAGAATATGTTCTACTGCAACGAACTTACCATCAGCTAGTTCTACAGTATATTCAACCTCTAATGGTGTTGGGGTTATGGAAAATATTTCACTAATTTCGTTTGATCTAAAACTCTATTCAGTTCCAGTATCAAACAACATAAGAGCATAAAATTCGTTTAGCATATATGTACTTGTGGCGAGGTTGAGATTTTCTCTATGCTTCTTATGATCATGAAGGCTTGTCCCCCTCATACCATTGTTTTCGTTCCTTTTGTTGTTACTACCAGTGCGCTTCAATTGAAGTGACCTGGCTTTTTGCATCCGAAGCATCCTTTCGGTGTCTATTGTTGTTGTTGCGGCCATTGAGAACTCTACTCAGTAGACACATGAAATCAGACTTCGTTCTTTACTTGATAGGGAATCTATACAGATGCTCACAAGTAGATGTTTTGACATACACATGAAGTTATCCACGTGAAGTGCAAAGTCTCACTATGAGAGTTTCTTGAATCACATAGTAACCAGTACTACAGCTGGAAATTTGATAAATGTTACGTTGGAATCTCGATATGTTAACTGAAGTTGTTACAACCACCAGAATGAAGGATAGGCGAATATTTTATGTATGTGTTTCGAAAATAGGCTCACAATAGAATTTTCCAAAATTCATGCGTACCTGTAAATTCACGATTACGTTGCGCACCATGATCGTCAATTTACCTTACATAAGAATTCTAGTTCTTCCTACCTTGAACTATTTGGTTTTGCGGGATTCAGGGTTTATTCAGGACATCAAGATTCAAACAATAGTCACATGATGTATGATTGGATAGCCTATCGAAAGAAATACTTAGGGATAATTACTCGAGTTGAATGCTACTATAGGATCTAGTGTAGATCCTACAAGGATAGTTATTTTACTTGCGTGTATTTTTTTTCTTATCCAACCTGGTGTCGAGACACTCATTGTGTGAGTGTTAGTGTAGCTATTTGGAGTTGACCACCTTGTAGTCAATGTATCTCCCATAAGTTCCCAAGTTGATAGTTGACTCACAATAGAGGTCACCAAGGGTTTTCATATAATGTAACGTGTCTTCACGTATGCACTTGTAACGGAAAATCTTTCCCGCACGATCACTATAGTGTCCGCTTGATGGTACTTCAAGCGTGATAAAGAGTTGAGTTTGAATTCTCACCATACAGTTAATGAGTTCATAAAGTGATCCTTGTAAACCGTATATGTAGAAGTACCAAGAGTTACAAGAATGTTGTCTAGGGGTTAGAAAGAAAATTGATGTTTTCCTATCAAGGTTGAATCCACAACCTTACTAACTGCTGTCTGTGTTGTAAAGAATAATGGATCACTGGTCAAAACTAGAAATTCAGTGGAACTAGAAGATATAGTCCCGAATTAAGGAATGGTTTTTGTTTGAGTACTTGGGTTTATTTCATCCACCGACTTGTTCGAGTGAGTCATAGGATCTATTTCATCCCTTGACTTGTTTTATTGAGTCATAGGGCCTATTTCAACCCTTGACTTGTTTTAATGAGTCATAGAGCCAATTTCATCCCTTGACTTATTATAGTGAGTCACACACTACAAGAAATTAGAGTGTTTACCAACACATAATTTACCTACACTTGTAAATGTGTAGATAAATTACCTACATATGTGTGTGTATGTGTAGGTAATGGTTGATCATATATTTTAATAATAGACAACACTTAATATGTGTTGGTAATACACTTTAGTTACACTTAAAATTGGTGGGAAATTTCCCTCCAAAAGTTACCATCAATTAAATGTTTAATTACCTACACATGTGACAAATTTATGTTATGTGTAAGTAAATTATCTACACATATGTTAAAAAAACTAAAATATGTGTAGATAATTGATTACGTTTTACCAACATATAATATGTGTGATTATTTATATTATAAACTATATAAAAAGTGAACATTGGTGAACAGTAAACTAATTTAATAACAATAATATCTAGATAAGTATCTATTCTTTCAAAAAATAAGCACATATGTGGATCTGGCATGATGGTTGAAGTTTATGTTAAACATTCAAACGATTGGTGTTCGAATACTAGCCGCAACAGGTTTTTATTTTTTATGTTTTATACTATTTCAATCATATAATAATAATAATAATGATAATAATTATAATAATAATAATAATAATAATAATTATTATTATTATTATTAAATAATAGTAGTTAATGTTATATACATAATAAATAAACAAGTGTTTTTTCAGTTTTATTTGTCATTCTTATGTTCGAATTTCTTACACTAAATTTAGCGAATGCAAAAGCCTTTTTTGTTATTTTTGTTTTATAATTTTTAGCATCGCGTGCTTATGATGCTCGAATGTTCGTTTTATTGTTTTGGGACCGATTGATAGCAATTGCAGCTGGTTTTGGGTCTACGTTTTAATATTCGTGATATTGTTACGGATGTCGTGATCAAGTACTCATATCGGCAGAACAGTATGACTCAATCTTTTTTTTATTTGGATTACATTGCGTGAGACGAGTTTTAGTTTTTTTTTACTATTATTAAATGTTTACAAATTAACAACATTATTATTTAAATAAATAATAATTATTACCTTTTTCCAATTTTATTTGTTGGGCATATGTTTGTATTTCTTAATGTTATCTTTTACGACTAAGAACGACCTTTTTTTTTAGAGCGAAGGAAATATTTACGACAAATACACTTTGGGCTTAGACCATGCGCAGCGCCCTTGCCGTTGGCCTTGCGGGATAGCGGGCTCCGGCGGGAACACCGCCCCCTCCCCCGACGGGAACGATTTTGTGGGTTCGGCGGGCACCGCTCTCCGCTTAAACCCTCTCACACTGATTTTCTCAACCCCTCTCTACCCCTCACAAATGGGGATGTTTTTCCGGTGGGGTGATCACTGTGGGGTTTTAAGATTTTCAGTGAGGTAATGACGTGACAGGAAATTTCGGTGGGGAGGGATTTTCAGTGGGGTGACCACTGTAAATAGTCTTATGTCGAAATGACAATCGTTGTGATGTGTTTTTATATCTATATTTTGATATACGAGATCATGACTTCATTCTGATTTTAGGGATCATAGCAGAATTCCCGCCGTAACGCGCGAGAAACAAACCGGTATATATTAAAAGAACAATGGCTTATGAATAGCATAAATACATGAATTTGAAATTTGACCACACAACCATCCCAACCATCACAACAATCAGGAACCCTAAATGAAATCTACAGTTCTACACCTCCTTCTCAAGTGACGCATCTGGAGCTACCATCGCTGTGTAGCGGCGACTCAGCGAGGAGTTAAAACCGTTGTCGATCGAGAGTTTCTAGAGATTGAAAGACGGTTTTGTGGAGGCATTGTTTGTCATGAAAGCAGATGATCGGAGTAATGGAGGAACTTTGTTTGCTGACAATTAGGTTTATCACCACCGCTACAAGAATCGGTCGCAACTACCAGCGTCATATGTTATGAAGGTACAACATCTAAAAAAAACCCTAGCTTCACGTAATCTGAGTTTCCCCCGCTTCTGTCCTGCTTGCTGCTTTCATTGGAGTTTGTTTAGGGTTCGGTTAAGATTTTGTTGGTAAACATTTTGTTAATTCTTTTTAAGTTATATGTTGCAGGATTACAGACAAATCCCAAGTTTATACTCAACATGCCTACATGAGACCACTTGGAGTAGTCTGTTTCTTCGCTTTCTGGGAGTAACTAACGCTTTATTGTTCTTTATTTTCTACAACTTATCATGTAATTTAACCCATTTCTTAGTTAGTTCATCTAGATATATTAAACTGTGATATTAACAAATACAGCTTCTGTCTCTCTTAGTCTCTCCTGCCATCATCAACATTGTTGTATTAGATTGATACTAGTTAAGTGGTCAAGTTTTATTAAAGGGTCGTATGGTGGTGGTTTATTTATGAACTCATTTCCATACACATCATTGTTTTGGTGATTTTTTTGGATTTTTAGATGGGTTAAATTTCTGGCAATTTGGTTAGGACTGAATTCATGCTTAGTTAATTCCTCTGTCAGAGATGTTACTGTGAACATTATTTTTGTTTTTGGCTTCGCTATTCGTTTGTTTAGTTTTAAATTTGTTCATGTTTCTAGGTATTCAGGTTAAAATCTAATTGAGATTTTATGTGGACTACGAATTCCAACTCTAATTTCTGTGTTCATGGTGGATTTGACTTGTGAAAAATCTTGCAGGCAAGAAGACTATACCGTATTCAGGTGACTTTGTTATTCAACCCACTTAACCCGTTTCATTTTTCATAAAATTATTAGAATAGAAGGTACCCTTTTATACATTTGATCTGCTCAACCCTTTTTTTAGGTAGGTTGCCTAAATGCATTCATATTTAAATTTATTTCTATTTAACAACTCGACCTGACATGATCAGTAATTTAAAGAGATACCAAAATTCATTCGACCCAAGCTAGACCTACTCTACTATTGTTATTGACATAAAAAAATAAACAACATAAGATAAATCATTTTTACATATGTTGGATAACGAGCAAGAGGAGCCTATGACCCACTATACCTATTCCATTTGAGCTGTTTTGTTTTCCAAAAGAAAAAAAATTCACTTTCAATTCATTGGATTGACTTTACCCATTTTACTTTGATTGACAGGTTAAAATACTTTCACTACTCTTTTTTTCATACTTGATTGCAAGGAATGCTAACAACTAACTGCAATTCAGATTTACTACATAGATTCATAAGTGAGTTCATGGTAGCCAGCATACACGAAGGTAACACATTAACATAACACTCGCTTTACTTGCTCTTGAAAAGAACACAACTTTGATGCTTTGACTCTTTATTTCTTTCTTTCTGTACATAAGAAAGAGTTTTTTTTTTCAATTTTATTTTTTTATTGCAATGGACTGTTCATCAGGGCGGCTATGAGAGCAAAGGAATTAACTCAAACTCATGTTCTATCCACCACTTTGATGCTGCGATGGACATTAACAAGTAAGATTTAAAGGCAATTGATTTTCAGTTTTCATGAATTCTATTACTAATTCATTTATTATTTGCAGATGAACCATAAATTCACACGTGCAAGTTAGAATATTAACAATTTAGTTGATTTAAAAGCATAACAATATTTCATTTATTGATTTACCTCTTGCTATGTAGATTATGAAATTATATAGATGGTAAAAACTATCCAACCTTGAAAGTTCCCTGTTTTCCAGAGTAAACCTAGGAGCACTTTGGAACAGCTCCTGCATGCTACACATTGCCTATGCTTTATATGATCCGACTATATTTGATTGTCACCTAATATTTTCTTTTAATTACACAAGGTACTATTTGAATGCAACGATTTTTGAATGCAACGATTGATGACGAAACAACAACAAATGTGGTGTTCTTCAACGATTGCATGACAAACTTACCATGTACAAGCTGCCACAACATGGTCAATCTACATGGACATGATAGACCCAAAGATACCACCACCACAGTTGCTTTCAAAGAGAGGTGAGTTCATGGTATTCAACCTAACCATGAAACCTGACCGGTCAATATTTAGTTAATATTATGGTTTTGTTGTTTAAATCTATTTTAGTTTAGTGTATTTTAGAATTTTTATATAGTTCTTTGTGATTTTGAATGCAATCTAACATCTAATGATCTTATGATCTTATCTTTTGGAATATTTTATTTTTCTTTTAGTGGTTGCCTTGGCAGGAGAATCTCCGTATGAGTGTTTAATGAATTCAAAACGTCCTACTTTGAAGAACTTGCGGATGTATTTGCAACACTGAAGGGTACAAGTGCAATTATACAACAAGCACCGATTGTGAATAATATCATGTCACCTCCACCAAGCACATCAGAACAATTTTAAAGAGATACATCACAGTGATAAAAATATTAATGAGTGAAGTAGTTTTGGTTTTATCTATAAACTCGTTGTGACTTATGAATAGTTTATGTTTTGTTAGTTTTAAGTATTTTAGTTTCAATGACAAGTACTTTAGTTTTATGGTTTGAAGGATAATGTTTGAAGATATTTAATTAAGTGTGGTAATTTTGGTCACATATATCTATTTGTATATGTAATTTGTATTTGTTGGTATGGATTTTAATATAATTACCTACATATAAATCTATTTTTACCAAAACATATTACTCAATATCTACACATATACCACTTTTACCTACACATAATTTTCTTTTTACCCACACATATATGTGTAAGTATAGTGTGATATATACCTACATATAAGTGATGTGTGAGTAATGATCTATATCAACAGTCCTGAGGCAACACATCATGACACTTAATTTATGTTTAGGTAAAAACAATTACCTAAACATAATAGGCTTTTACCTACACATACTAAGTGTGAGTAAAGACTCAAATTTCTTGTAGTGACAGAGCCTATTTCATCCCTTGACTTGTTTTTGTGAATCATAGAGCCTATTTCATCCCTCTAGTAATCTAGTGATCTATCTAGCTGCCTCTCCCATGTTGTGAATCTCCCGATTCATACGTGCAACAAAAGCTGCAAATGCTTGCTCTTGTGGGTATCTTAGAGTAGGTAATGTCCAACTACTAGTAGTAGTGCCAGGAGTAGGTGGCGGAGGTACTCGCTCCTCATGCACCCAACTGCGAATGAGATCAGGGAACCACTGCCAATACTGGTTGTTCTCCCTCGGTCGTATTTGTATCACCTCATCGTGGTGAATTGTGTCATCCACTGGCTCAGGTCGTCTCTTCTTGGATTCTGATGATGATACGACTTGCTGTTACTCGTCATGAGTAGGTGTGGATGGTTATGCCATGTCTGCTACATAATACCATATGTAGATGCTATGCAAAACTATCGTGTAAGCAAGTGTGTCTAATGTCCAACAGTTATAGTCTAAGTCTACCAATGCAAACCTAGTTCGCTATAACCAATGTCTCTGATACCAATCTGTCACACCCCCGGATTTCAACTAACGGAATCATACCGTTTAGGGCGTGACAAACCAGGATCTTAGTCATTAGACACAGCGAAAGACCTCTATATGCTTTTAAACATAATTCAGTCTTAATTTGTAAAATCTAAGTTTAACAATTGCGGAAGCATATGAAAACCAACAACAAAGTGTAACACTTGCAAAACCATAAATACAATGTTCAATGTTTTAAATCAACAGTCATTATAAACTGTATGCATGAAACTCAACGTCCTAGTCCCTGCTTGTCCTTGCTTGTGCCTTAGTGTCCTCAGAAAACATGTAAATCAAGTCAACACAAAGGTTGGTGCATACATAGGTTTGTATGAGTAATCACAAATGTTTGAATCAATTGTTTGAACAAGCTGTTTGTAAATAATGTTTGTAGATCACATAATCACACATTGCATAGTTATGATAGCTAGTCATCGTACTATTTACATAAGCGGTCGACACCGAAGCTGACTGTTTGAATGTTGGTTGCCTTTACACTATTGTCTATCACAAACAATAGTAATGTTGAATTGGCTAGTTAAACACTTGCGTAGACCTACAATCTACCAAGTGAGGTTTGTCAAACCCAATAGATCTATCTTCAACTACCACGCTTTGCAATACGACAAACTAAACGGTTCGATATGTAAGGACTTGTAATGCTATGTTCGCACTTATCGTAAATAGCTAACTCATGCAAGTGATATGCATCTAAAATGTTTGTTTGCACATGTTTTTTCCCCCAAAACAGTTAAAATAAGAAAAGGGGCAGTGTACGCACCTATGATAGTAAACAGAATGATCACGTGTTCGCGAAATCACGTAGATAAGCTTCTACGAAGAATCTGTGTTTTAACAATAACGTTGTGTTATTCGTAAGGTCCAATTCGTGTTTGTAGTCACATACGTGTCAATACACGTATTTTAAGTTGTTTGAAATATTCATACGAGAGTACACATGATTTTTGAGTTCGTTTGTTTAAATGTATAAGCATATACATCTTCGTTTAAACTCGCGTTCCTATACATGGTTATGATTTCGGTTCAAAATATCAATTTTATCATTTCATTTTGTTCGAAATTAATTTCTGGTTCCAACGCAACTCGAACGGGTTAAAACGGAGTTAAAACGAAGAAGTTATGGTTTAAAAACCAAAAATGGGTTTTAAATATTAAAACCGGCAGAGGCAGGGTTCGAACCCCTGACCTCCTGGACACACAAACAAGCCCAAACCAGTAGCCTTTGCTCTACAATTGCAACATATTTGGTTTTCTCATTGTTTTAGTCAAGACCCACTTGGGTTCCTTTGATTTTCTTTCAACCGAACACATAGAACTCAAATTAGCTCACAATTCGATCCCGATTGAGCTCAGAACCATAGGGTTATAATTCCAGAGATCCAAACGAGTTCACATGCATTTCTAATTTCTTTATTTCATCGAATTCTTAGGGTTTTATAACCCTAAATCGAATTTAAACCCAAAACCATGTTCTTTGATTCAAACCCTCAAATTCATTAATGTTATTCAATAAAATCGTATGGTTTCTGTTACATAGGATATTTCGAAACTATCAGTGTGATTGAATTCGATTTTCATGTCCATTTGCATCAAAACTCGAAAACGTTTTTATCACATAAACCCTAATATTCAAATTCGTAAAATTCGTTGTTATTAGATTAAAACATCATAGGGTTTTCATTTATAAAGACCTTGCGACTCTTTCTGTTATTCTTAATTTGATTTTTACACCCATTTGAATGAAATCCCCCAAATCGTTCCATGTTATGAACCCTAGAAATCGAAACCTCATAATTCGTTGTTTTTTTATAGAACTAACATAGGGTTATTCTTGATCGGGATTTTCTGAAACTAGTGGTACCATTTAATTTGATTTTTAAACCCATTTAGATCGAAATCCCCAAAACCTTTTGTTTCAAAAACCCTAGAATATGAACTTGATCAATTCGTTATAATGAGATGCAATTGTCATAGGGATTTCTTTTAAAATGATATTCCGAAGCTGCTTATGGGTTTCAATTTGATTATTGATTTCAGTTTCTTAAAAATCCCCAAATCGTTTAATGTGAAGAACCCTAGCATTCGAATTCAATCAATTCGTTGTTAGAACCTCAAATTAGCATAGGGTTATGCTTAATCGGATGTTTTAGGTTATGTAAGGATGAATTCTTACTTGATTGAATGTCGAATTGGAGTATATCGACTAACAAGTTGATTTTCGGCCAAGCCTCAATCCAAATCTTCCTCTCGTAACTTCTTGCTTCGAATTGTTGGACGCCACAGATGCTAAAGGGGCCGAATAAGGTATATGTAAGTTCAATTCGATCTGTTCAATTCACATTATATGTTTTTGATGATCACTAATGATGGTTATGAGTTTTCAAGCTTCTATGAGTTTAATTCGATTATTAATGAACCAATAACGTATTCTAACGGTTAATCATCATTAATATGACGATTATTATTAGTTTAATTCGATTAATTACTGGATTCTAATGCTAATTCGAATTTTAAATTGATTTTTAAACGAATTTTGACTCTTAAAAGTCAAAATTGTGTATTTTCCGTTAATTACATGTTAAATCCTTACAATTCAAGTGTTTATACACTTGCTTTGTTCTATTCTAACCCTTGTAGTTTGTTTTTGTTCGATTTCGTATTATTTCGGTTAGTCTTGGGTTAAAGGTGTTAACCCGAAATCGTCGGATTGTCTCACAAAACTTCACCAAATTCATTGATTTCGGTTTCAAAACAACCCCCATCACTTGTAGAACCTGAAAGTACAAAGGATCTAGACGTTTATCCAACTGATTCGAGGGAAAGATCCATTCTTTGTTCGTTTTTAGGGTTTGAAAACCCTAGATCGAGCCCCCTTTGAAAAAGTGGCCAAAATCCTTGCAAACCCTTAGGAAATGCACTTAGAGGAGTTGGGAACTGGTTGTACACCAAAGGATAACTCCTAGATCGAAGCTAGAGCGGCTGTGAATGCTGTGTTCGAACTTCCGAATGGCAAAAGTACCAGCTCGCCGAATGGGTACACCCTGGCCACCTTCGGCCGAATGGCTATTCGCTCGGCCTGGACTCATCATCCCCAACCTGGTTCGGCCCTAACCCTCATTCGGCAGCAACTCATTCGGGGGACATGATCCTTCGGCCAAGGACTTTCGGCTGGGCCCTTCGGCTAAAAGTCATTCAATCGGCCAGCCTAAGTCCCTTCGGCCTCACTCCTTCGCCCTACACTCCTTTTGGCTAGATGACCTTCGGGTGAACCTTCTTTCGGTCAGTACACATCTGATCAGAAAGTATTCTATTCGACCACCTTTGTATGCATGGTGTGCATGGAAAAGGGTATTAGGGTTTCCATCTCCATGCAATTAAATAGGAGTGACTATGGTTTCATCATGATACATTGAACTAAGGGACGATCATAGTAATAATGGGGCTTATCTTTGGATATAAATGGCTAATGATATATGAGTTCAGTTTGAGAAAACAAGAGTTGACATCACCATTCGGGATCAAACATGGGAATAGTCATAAGAGATCAAAATGTTAACATAAGGTTTGGGTGTTGATGTAATGATTAACACTAATCCTTAGGAAATCTATAAATACATGTGACTAACCTAGATGGTTTATTTAAAGTATCAAGGCTTAGTTAATCAAGGAACTAACAAGAAATCGTTTGAAGATCAAAGTATAATAATGGGCCCGAGGTTGGCCCAATGGGCTTAACTTAAGCCCATCATGGGAATGAAACTCATCTTTTAATTAATTATGTTCTTAATAAAAGAAATGGTTTGTAAACCTTATTAAAATTTCAATAAATGATGTTTTCTAAACCTTTAATCAAAAATAAAATAATTTAAAGATGCTTTAATTTAAGGTTCGTCATGATTAATCGGGGGATAAGGGTTACTAATGGGTAATAAGTTAGACTAGGTAGATGAAATCTTAGAAGCACATTAGCAACGTAGGACACTTAGTTGCACACCGAGACCAAACCCTAGACACGACGATTATAAATACTTATCGTATACGAATCTTTTTAAAATAAATCAGGGACTGAAGAAACATAGTCTACAAGCAACGAGAGCACGCACTTTGTGATAAATCATTTGCACAGCAACACAGGTGAGATCATTGCCTCTTTTTCTAAACATTTTTGTTTTCAAACACGGGGCTGAGAAGCATGCGTAAATTATTATCGTAAGATTATATTTACTTAAATGCTTTTACTTAACATATGTTTATATGTATAATTGTTATCCTAAATTCAGTTTAGGTATACTATATACAAGAATTCAAAGTAAGTTGTTTACTCATTGTGAGTAGATAATTATTTCAAATTAAAGAACTATTTTCAAAGATCTATTTCAAAGAACTAACGATCTATTTCAAAGAACTAACGATCTATTTTAAAGAACTAACGATCTATTTCAAAGAACTATGAACAAAGAACTATTTTCAAAGGAATATCTGGGAAATATTCAAAGATAGCATGTAAACGGTCAAGAACGGTCAATAAAGGTCAAGAACGGTCTATAACGGTCAAGAACGGTCAATAAAATCCTGTATCTCAAAAGATGTCCTAGCTCGACTGATTGAGTATAGGTCGCATGCTTGATGATATTTACAGATTTTCCTACATTACTAAGAACTTAGATTGCTAGACTAGTCTACTAGAGTATGACCAAGGCCTAATCATTAAGTCTTAGATTTTATTTAAATGTTTATTTATTTACTTATCTAGGCATTTATAAATTGTTTCTACAAATGTTATGGTTGATCATGATTGAGTGATGAACTTAAGGAATCAATTGAGATTTCAACTTTGTATAGTTACAGGAGCAAAGAACTGCAGAACTTATGTGTTAAGGGTGTGGGTAAAATGCTTAACTATCATTAATAACAATGCCATATGTGGTTTAGTATGTGGTGGGATGGCGTCTGGGCGGGTTGTAGGCTCGACCCTTTCGTATGCCCTATACATAAGCATACCAAACCGGATAACGCAGGTGATGCTAATGAGGTTAAGGTTGTTACCCATGGGTTATCAAATGTTTTACGTGCATGTTTAGAACTATGAAGAAGATGAAATCAAAAGGGTAGGTAAAATGCCTAATTATCATTAACAACAATGTTCTATGTGGCTTAGTATGTGGTGGGATGGCGTCTGGGCGGGTTGTAGGCTCGACCCTTTCGTATGCCCTATATATAAGCATACCGAGTCGGATGATACAGGTGATGTTAACGAGATTAGGGTTGTTACCGAAAGAGGGTTTGCAAAGCTATTTTTCAAATACTAAACTATATGAACTCACCAACCGCGTGTTGACTTGATCTTTTTGCATGACTTCTCAGGTGACGAACATGTCAATTAAGAAATTATTGCTTTTGAGCTAGGATTCCAGTTAGAGGACCTAGCATTTTGGACCTGCATATTTTTGGAAGATCAATTACGGATTATTTTGTATATCTTGTCCAGATACAAGATAGAAGAACTATGATGTTGATAGTAGATTTAAATTGTTAAATTATGAACGAAACTGATGTAATTTAACTTTGTAATTCTATTCTATTTATTATTTCTCATTTATATCATGTGCAATGTAAACAATCTGATCATCACGATTATCACTCACGATATAGCGCCCCGGGAACCTTCCGCCCGACGGGGAATTCGATCCAACCCCGCCGGCTTGGGGTGTGACAATCTCAGTGTTTTATAGCCTCTAAGGTAATTTTATATGCTTATCTAGTGTTGGATCGAACATGCAAAGGGTGAAAACCCACATGCATGAACATCCACCCACATGCAACTCCATGTGGCTCTTGTACAAGAATTGTTTGGTGTTCACGTGTTGTTTTAGTGTAGATATACTGATTTTAGGATGTAGGGATGATGGGATTGAGTTTTGATAGGTTATTTTGATGATTTTGTAGAACTTAGCATAAAAGGAATCTTTTATGTTGCACGTTGTAGATTTGTGATGATCTAGACATGTTAGGCATGTCTAGATGTTGTCAAATGCATATTGGAGTGTTTAGAAACACATTTGAGTATTTGATTCTATGAAAATACGATTTTACGATAAAATTGCTATATATGGAAACTTTTGTAAATCAAAAGAGGGGTTTTGTTGTTTTAACGTATTTTGGTAAATTGTGATCCTTGAAATATGTTTAAGAATGATTTCTAAGCATATCAGAAACTTTGATTTTTGAAAACGGACATTTAAACATATGTTTCAAGTGTTTAAACGTGTTTTTACAAGCATACTAGAGTTAATAATTATATGAAATGGGATTTCATAACTATACTATGTGAAAACATCATGATTAGAGTCATAGGATTCATGTTGGTGTCTTATTTGCATTAAGACACATAATCAAACTAAACACAACAAACGCGTCACCAACGATTCGTCGAGTCAACACAAGTCAACACACACACTCGGTTGAGCATACCGACACTTGGGGCAACACACCTATATGGTTATAGGTGCATACTAGCAGGTGCTAGCATTCGAAAGTCGCGAACACATACATACCGGAACTGCTCTATCAGGTGAGTTCACGACCCCTTTTTATCTTTTCTACCTAGGGAGAAAACATTGCATGATAAACTTTTTTGGATACAACAACTTATTTTGATTACATATGGACATGCTTT
The DNA here is from genome assembly GCA_009363875.1 of Mikania micrantha. Lineage (NCBI taxonomy): Eukaryota > Viridiplantae > Streptophyta > Magnoliopsida > Asterales > Asteraceae > Mikania > Mikania micrantha. Next base: position 22,017,696 of record CM018686.1, read on the forward strand.
ATCACTATATGTATATGTGTGGCACACATCACAACTCAAAGTCCTCACAAACACACCTCGGACCGTTAGTAGCGCGGGGCGCTTAGCGTGGTAATCCTGGCTAGTACTATTTGAGCCTGACCTGCCCCACCCATCGCGCCTGGGAGGCCAACCCGACTGGAGGTGTAATGGGTGTAATATTGACCAATACACTTTGCCATTGTCTTGTGATGGACATGGCGGGAGGCACAACAGACAGCTTCGGTACGAACCCACATATAATATGACTGTATTGACTAGCTATCAATCGATACTGCATTGTAATGATATGTAATCCAACAACATTTACTTTAAACATTTTGATGTTTACTGCTTATGAAAAACCTGTGCTCTCACCAACCTTTGTGTTGACCCTTTTTACTCGCATATTTTCTCAGGTAACTAAGGCACGCGCACGAGGACTAGGATGCTAGGATGGAGTCCATGCATCAGTTTAGTGTCTTAGGTCATTTGAGAACATTTAAACAATTGTGATGTTATGTAATGATAATTACTTAAAACGTTTCCGCACTATTAATCTTTATCGTTTTGAAAACTGTTTTAATTTAAGCTTCCGCAACTTATGTTTACAACGTTGTTTTGACAACTTAAACTTTTACTTCCGCAACTCTGATTTTATAAAACTGTTTTGTCCAAGTATTTGGATGTACGTATGCAATCAGACATGTAGGTCTTGCAATTGTAAGACCGGAGACTGCGATCCTGACGGTACCCGTCTCGCCCTCGGGAAGGCTGGGAAGGCCGGGGTGCGACAGAAGGAGGTCCCACAACTTGAAAAGTAGGGGCATCACGCATCAGGTGATCCATGCTTCTATTGGCAGATTGTACATATTGTCCAGTCATTTGAGGGGAAGTCTGGACAATGTGAGCAGTGCCCTGGTTCGGGTTGTGCTTGAGAAAGTGAGACGAAGAAGAAGAGTTTGATAAAGGAGAATAAGGGGAATGTCACATATGAATAAGAGTGACTGTTGGGTGCATTTTTGCATTCCCTAGCAAAGTGTCCAAAGCCATGGCATCTATAGCCTTGGACCTTTGCTATATTTTGACCTACTTTGGTCTTACCATGGATTCCTTGAATTCTATCCCAATTATTTTATAGAACTTATTAGTTCTAATGATTTGAAGAACAAGCTGGTCAAGAATGTGCATCTCTTCCAAGTCATCACTTGGTATGTGATAGTAGTCATCCATGTCACACCCCGACCAACGGCGGAATACATCGGGGCACGAGCTTGATTTTCAATAACTCATAGTGCTATGTTAAATTTGAATAATTAATGCATCCATTTAATAACAATAAATTCCTTCAACCAATATTTAAGTAGTCATTACAAGAATTCAAAATAAACCAAAACGTTATATTGAAAGACTATACAATTGTTTCAAAGTTTAAACTACGTCACAAAACCTATCTTATGTCTTCATCATGTCATCCTTAGCATGTCACACATGTAAAATAGAGTTTACCAACTATTTTCATAGTTAATGAGATCACACACAGAGTTTGAATAACATATAGACAAAGGATGCAAAGTATAGCCTAACTAGAATACATATCATAAGCATTGAATGAATACAAGTTTGAATAAATAGATTGAATAAATGAATACACATAGCTTGTTTCCAAACAAGTATCCATACAACCTATTAATTTAAGTATGCGCATACTATAAATTAACATTTGTATTTCAACAACTTTGCTTGGGATACTTTTAACCTTTCCATACAGTGGTAAAAGCCGATACGAAGATGGTATCTAACACATCTTAGGCTACTAAGCACTAGCTTTCTTTACTGGCAACACACATCGAATCAACACATTGTATACGCATAGCATCTAACACATATAAGTAACTAGGTCTAAGGCTTGCATCAACAACTGAATAAATGACCAGAATGAAATAAGATTGAATAGGTTCGTGTGTAGCATCCCAAAAACAAAGAGTGTAAAAGGGAGTGTGAAGAAAATCTCTAGTTTGAATGTTTGCTAGTTCCAAAGTTGTTGAGTAGAAATTGAGGAAGCAAGACTATCTAACCCTAAAGTTTGAGTAACAAAGTCTTAGCAATCCTAAAGTTCAAAGATCAAGATCCAAGAACTATGTTGTCCTAATGGAAATCCTATTTTGAATGATTCTATGTTCAAATGGATAGTTTGGAATATTAATTAAATAAATGTTCTCATAATATTGATTAGTAAATAATATAGAATATGATATATTCTTTTTATTTACTATATCAATATTATGGTATGAATAACCTAGAATAATGTTTTAAGAGTATATTTAATATTATTCTTACAATAAAAAAAATAGTATATTAGATATTCTTTTTATTTATTATTTTGTATTTGAATTTCTAAGAATGTTATTTGAATTATTTTCCATCCATTTCTTTATAATATTTATTTGTATATAATTGTGTATGTTTGATTTATAAAATCAGTTATGATTTTATTTTAAAACTTTGGTGAAAATATTTACATGATTTATTTTAACTACCTTTTGTTTTATAAAACATTTACTTAGATTATAAAACTCATGTTTTAAGTAAGTTTTTTTATTAAAGTTCTAAGTATACATACATACATACATACATACATACATACATACATACATACATACATACATACATACATACATACAAGTAGTAATATAAATTTTTAATTTCTTGGAATCACAAAATAATTTGTTTAATATAAACATTATTAGTTTAAATACTAAAATAAATCAAATAAATAGAAAAAAATTTGTTTAGTCTATACAGTTTGATAACAATACTTTTAACACATAATGTGTTTTTTAAATATGTTTAGTTTTGTGTATTAAATTAATTTTATAAATGAAATTTAATTAAATGTTGTTTTCTTAAGTTAATTAACTTTAACAGAATATGTAGAAATAAATTTTACGATTTTTGATATAATTTTTATGATAAAATATGAATGGAATATAAAGAATAGCACAAAAACGCGGTTCATGGAAAGGTAGCAAGGCTCGAACCCAGGATCTATGAATCCCATCACAAGCGCGCTACTATTCAGCTATGCCCTGAGAATGAGTTTTCATCTGTTTTAATTAACTTAATCATGTAGTTTATGATTTCCCCAATTGGCGATAAACCCTAATTCAATCAATGATCAAATTCATTCGATGCGATGATCGCGAGCCCTATGTATGTTAGGGCTTTCGTTCAGTGCCTGATTACAAAGCTAATGATGCATGGAATTACCTGGTTATCGATCGAATGAGTAGAGTTCGAGTAAATCTTGTTTCATAATTTAATGAACTTTAACAAAATATGTAGAAATAAATTTTACGATTTATAATATAATTTTTATAAAAAAAATATGGATGGAATATAAAGAATAGCACAAAAACGCGGTTCAGGGAAAAGTAGCAAGGCTCGAACCCGGGATCTATGATTCCATCACAAGCGTGCTACTATTGAGCTACTCCCTGAGAATGAGTTTATATCTGTTTTAATTAACTAAATCATGTAGTTTATGATTTCCCCAATTGGCGATAAAACCCTAATTCAATCAATGATCAAATTCATTCGATGCGATGATCGCGGGCCCTATGTATGTTAGGGCTTTCGTTCAGGGCTTTATTATAAAGCTAGTGATGCATGGAATTACTTGGTTATCGATCGAATGAGTAGAGTTCGAGTAAATACAGGGTTCGTCGAGGTCTTGAGTTCGAATCGTGGTCAATCGCGTTTGTGGAAGCTCGTTTCTTTTTCCGAAAAAATCGCAGGGTGCAAAGGAACAAAATATTATAGATGCATTGGGGTTCTATACACGTTTGCGTTGAAATCTAATTTTCGTTCGAATTGTTAAGTTTGGAGAGGTAATAAAACGTGAGTCATGATTAATCGAATTAATTGTCGATTGGGATTGATTGTCATGCTCATGAGGTTTCTATAAACATCATCGATCGAGCTGTATACGCGTCAAATCGAGTTGGAGTGCAACCGGGTCGTTCGTGGACCATGGATCGGGTATAAGGGGCAAATAGAAGGAAATATGAATTGGATTTTTCCATTTTTAGTCCCCTTAGTTTCTACAAATTAACCCTTTTGTTTTAATAGTTTTGAAATGAATTTTATCTACAAAATGAACCCTCCCAGCTTTTGGACTTATCATTTTACGACAAAACATCAATAAATGTTTGTAAAACCTTGGGTTTTTTGTTTTCCTAAGTTTATAACTTTTATCCTAAATTTGTTTCAACATAGTTTTATAAAGTATATTATTTTTAACTAGTTTTAATTATTATTATTATTATTATATATATTTATATATATTAATAGTTATAATCTTTTTATTTTGTTTATTTAAAGTTTGAATTGTAACTTTTAAACCTGTAAAATCATCATTTATAAAATATTTTTTATAAGGTCCTAAGTTATGATTTACATTATTATTAATACATTTACGTAATACATGTTGTAAAATTGTTGGTTAAGTATTTATATGAATATATATATATACACACATATATATATATAGGGAGAGGATCAAATGTTAACCCTCCCTTATAGCGTTAACCCGTTAACCTTGGCAAAAAATGCCCGAATCTTTGAATTTTTTTTCATGGCCTTTATTATACATAAATAGGGGGGTTTCTTTTTTGTGTTTTTGTTAAATCATCATCGTTTAGAATTTAAAACAATTGTAAGTTTGAGTTAAACTATCTGATGTAAGTAGTGTAACGCAAACTTACACTTACTTACACTTGATTTAAATTATAAACGGTGATGAATTAGCAAAACCACAAAAAAGAAACCCCCCTATTTATGTATAATAAAGGCCATGAAAAAAAATTCAAAGATTCGGGCATTTTTTGCCAAGGTTAACGGGTTAACGCTATAAGGGAGGGTTAACAATGGAACCATCCCATATATATATATATGTGTGTGTGTGTGTGTGTGTGTTTATATGTATAGGTTTATGAATACAAATGTTTCAAAGAATACCAACGGCTTTGTTTTGTTATAAATATAACACGATTAAAATGTTTGAATTCGTAAAGGAAACCCTATGTATTACAAACCATGATAAAACACAAGTTATCATGAATAAAAGAAGGATCATCACAAGAGGGCATGAAGGCAGAGATGCCAGCAGTGATGTAAATGTATTCATCATAACCCTCATAAGACATCTTAGAGTTATGAGTGTGACTGAGAAGAGCAGTGTTCACTTTAACATACTCATATGTTTCTTTTCCAGACATGATGAGTTTTTTTCCTGGTCAATCTCTCACTCAATGTGAACAGCTTACCATGAAGTTGGGTAAGTGAGAGATTACCAAAGTCTGGTAAAGATCTCATGACAATGGAGTAAGTTTTCCATATATCAGGTAGAGATCTTATGAAATGGTTAAGGACAAAAATAGTAGGATATTCCTGTCCAGCAAGTTTTTGTTCACTTAAGAGAGAAAGTGAATCTTTCAAACTGTTGAGTTAGTGACTCATCGTTTAGTTGGGAGAAAATATCATATTGTTGAGCTAATATCTCCCTTGTATTAGCTACAACCTTAGTTGTTTCACCAAATTGCTTTTTTAGAGCATCCCATAGATCCTTAGCTTATTCGTGGTGCAAGAGAACACAATATATCTCATTTGGTAGTGCCATAGCCAACTGAGCGTGAGTTTTAGCATCAACCTCTATCTTCTAACAAGCGTCCTCGGTGTAACTCCGAGGGTCTTTAGGCCCAGATATTCTGTTTCAGTATCAAGGACCATGGGTTTATGAGGTCCTATCAACACTGATGTCCAGACAGAAAATGAATCATTCTCCTTTGCCATATAATAATAATACGAGAAACTTTGAGTGAACAAATCCATGCATTACAGAGAATGTTGGGATATAAATACCCAAACATTAATAGTAGAGTTCACTGGAAACAATAAGACAAACAACTGACATAGTATAGATGAATACTGAAAATGACATAACAACGGAACAAAGTCAACAACAACAGAACAAGAGAAACCTAAGACTAAAGCCATCAATGGTTCTTCAATTCTTAGGCTTCCGTGGTTGTGATCCGCGGCTTGGTTAAACGTCTTCTTCGCGTTTGTTTTTCCACGGTTACTATTGAACTAATCATTGGTTGTCTTTCAGTGTTATTGAGGCAGTGCTTGTGATCCGCGATTGAGCCGACTGGCTTGTAAGCCTTATGTCCGCGGTTATCTTAAATGGTTGAATGAAGTTTGATCCAAGGTTAGACTACAATGGTTAAACTAGTCGATGGTTAATTAAAATAATAGAGAATGTGGTTTATGACTTATCAATCCTTATTTTCAACATTATTAATAGATTAACAGTAGTATATATATTTTGTTAATAAACAATATAAAAATAAATAAGTTCACAAATTTATATATTGTCTCCACATGTTATATCCTACAATTACGTGTTTTTTTTCCAAAATATTGTAGTTAAAAATATATATTTAACAAATAGGCGTTGTTAAAAACTTATTTATCAAAATTGGTGTTTTTCTTTAGTTCATTAATTTTAAGTAATCTAAAAAGAAAAAAAAATAATAAAGGAAAACACTAATTTTAGTAAATAGGCTTTAAATTACACATGTTTGGTAAATATTTTCAACTACACTTACTTGACAAAAAAACTCTTAAAATTACATAAATTTAAATGAATTGTCAATATGAGCTCATATCATTTGTTATAGAGTTCATCTCATTTCTTAAACAAGGTCACAAGTTCGAGCCTAATAATGTATAATTTAGTTAAAATATTTTAAGGATTAAAGTATCATAGATTTACAGTTAAAAAATATATATTTGTGTGAATTTTATAAAGTAGAACTTGTAATCGTAAAAAACTTAAATGCCCATAAAACAAATAAAAAAAAACTAAAAGACTTGAATTAACGCCGTTATACACGTTATCGCCTTCCCAGTGCTCAAAATTGACCTTAACATTTTTATATCTTCTTTTTTATTTGGTTTGGTGTAACGCAAATACCTGCTTGACCGAAACCAAGTTGACTTTCTCACAAGAAATCATTTTTTCATGTATTGTAAATAATTTAAACTACCAATGCTGTTTACTTTTTAAATTAAACAAATCACGAGTCATGATATGTTTGGATTGTTTGGATTTCAATGTGGCGGGTTAAGATAATTTTTAAGTAAATTAGTTTGTATCCAAATAGTTGTTTCTAAAAAAACATTAATTTATTTGAAGACAAAATATGTTGTTATTAAACAAATAGTTCACTTAAATAATTTATAATGATTTTCTCAATAAATATGTTATTGATTATTTATACTCGTTTGAATCTATTTAATTTATATAATTTTTAGGTTACACAAATTAACCTATCTTATATTAAGTTGTAATTTATCTCAACTCATCATCTAATATAATGTTTATCGTTTTAATACAAAATACAATAATTGCATCTTCATGTAAACTAATATGTCTCACTTGTTTTGAATACCCTTACTAGGGTGACTGCAAGAATGTTATGCCATGTACATACAGGAAAAACCAAGTTTAGCAACGATAGAAGTCGTCGCAATAGCTTCAAGAAATAGTCGCAATAAGCTATAGCTACGACACGTCGTCGCCAATAGATCATCTATAAACCGTTTTTAATTCCTAATATATATTTTTTACTGCTACAAATATTATTTTTCATTAATTAAAAATAAACAAAAAATAATAATAATCTCCTATAGCGACGGCTTCTAGTCGGTCTAGGTTTCAGAAGAGCGCCAACATTCCCGCCTACTAGATAGCAGCGACTTGTCATCGCTGTAGGTAAAAAAAAATCGGTTCTTCGTCTTTTACGATCACTTGTCGTCGCTATAAACGTATTCTTGTAGTGTGTACCCTCGTCACCTCTTTATATCTATTTATCATTTCTCGTTTTCTCTATTTGTTCCTTTTTTCCCATATATTATAAAATCAAAAAAAATGGAGAAAGAAAATGATAACATAAGGTAAAATATGAAGAGAAAAATGGACCGAAACGACGGATTCTCTTTTCTTTAATGCTTTGGTTGAAACAAGTTTTAATAATATTGGCTTCAGATTAAAACATAATTCTCACCAACCCATTTAAGAATTTTGTCAAACTTTTCAATCCTTTTAAGATTCTGATATCTCTCTTGTCATTTTCGTCAACTTTCAACGGGATTTTCTTTTTTTGATATCTTTACATGGGGTGTTGAATTTTCAGATAATCATAATGCAATCTATATATGTATGTGTGTATATGTAGGGCATGGAATGTTTAGCAAACCCTGAAAATCAAATAATCTATTAACTAGCTAACAGCCAATAGTTCATTTTAATATTAAGTGCATAACATCGTATAAAGTATCATTATTATTATTTTTTTTATGTATGAGAGAACATTTAAAACATTTTGTACTATTTTCAAAAAGTTATATTTAATATTGTGATGACAAGTGTCATTATCTAATATATTTTAATAATTAAATATAATTTTTTGTAGAAACTTTACACCCCTTATTATAACTTTTTTATACAATATTATTTTTGTATAAAAATTGACCATTATATTATTTTTATTTTTATTTTTAATTCCATTATAGTCCTGACTAGGTTTATAATTTTTTTTCCAAATGTCTTGTATCTACATCATTCTAACAAATCTTGTAAACGACAAATTTACATCATATAAAAGACTGTATAACTTAATGTAACAAATCGCAACACATTTTCAGTCCAAATCAACTAAAAATAATTTATGTCTAAAATTTGTAACAAGTTTTAATTAATTTTGGATTACATTGTTGTAAGTAAAATATGGATTATGTTGTATCGTTTATTTAATTAGAGTGATTAAAAATGTGTTAAGCTAACCTGATATCATTTATTTAATTATAGTGATGTAACTTACTATTTAAGAAAAAAAGCTAAAATATTGTATTATTATATGCTCATTACAGTGATGTAAATATAGGGCATCTGAAAAATTAAAAAAAAACCTGTTGAAACTGTAACTGAAATTAAGAAGAAGAATGAGACGAGTATAACGGTACAAGTTTTGCAAAAAAAAATAAAATAGCACAAAAAACTTTTGAATGTTAAAAAAAAAAGGTGGTAAACTTTTTATATAAAATTAGAGTGGATAAATAAAATATATTTGATTGTAACGAGAATACTAAATTGAACTACAATTACAAAGTTAAATTGCATCAAGTCATGTTCTATAATTTAACAATGTAAATCAACCAAAAAGAATCATATGTAACCTATTTTGTAACTGTACATGACACAAAATGATTCACGTTCTATCTTCAAAATATATGCAACCAAAAACAGCTAGGTCCACTAACAAGGCACACCAGCTATAGTCCTGAATCCTTATGACTAAACATGCTCGTCAGTTGAGAAAGCATGCAAGAAACTCAAGTCAACACTAGGTTGGTGAGTTCATATGTTTTTTAATTTAGAAGTGTTTAAAAAAACTGTTTTCTCAAGTCATATCTCCCATTAGTGTCCTCACCTTAGACCTCAACACCGATAGAGCCCCATCCAGCCAAGTAATGCTTATGTATAGGGCATACGTACCAATTGGTGAAGCCGCCAGCCCACCGCACACTTGACTGAATACGAACCTGTATTGGAAAGTAAGAATGATACACTACGCATGCACAATTTGTTTACCCCATTAAACATAACTACCATATGTAGTTGTTATACATAAATAATCATTTATAATAGTGTATACCATAACCTCAGTATTGGTAAACACATGATGTTTAAAAGATTTATGCTTAGCACTCTTTCCCATCCTTCCCTTGAGTTCTCATTAGATGAGTTTATTGTGTCTCACTTATAAAATAGAAGTGACAGTCAACCCATTTAAGAAATAGCTATAAACAATGATTGAATCCAATTGGCCAGCAATGTAGTTAACACTAAGTCAAACTACTGTGCTTCCAATATACACTCATTCATTTGAATTGATAGTCTTACCGAGTTTTCACAGTTGTCTGTTACTAAGCAACACCATGGTTGACCTACGGTCAACTAGACCTTTGCTAGTCTACAGATCAGTTGTGGTTGAATTAATAGTATTCTTAGTCTTATTATTATCACCAATGCAGTCGTTTACCAAACCTGACTATTGCCGTCCTATTACCGGTCAGACGATACCGGCCAAATAGTTATGCATAAGATATGCATAACGTACCGACCTTATTCGCCTGAAGTTTGTCAAACTTATGGACCACTACATTACCGTCGGCCTGGCCTCTGCCACTTAATGGTAAATGAACTAAAAATGGACTTAACGCAGTGGAATTGTCATGTGGGCACATGATCACAATGATATAATCCAGACAATATTACTAGTAATCAAATTGAGTTGTATGTTATCATCTCATAATCATAGCCATCTCTATCCCTTCGTTATATCATCCTCATAACCTTTTCATTCTCATTGTTATTCAAGGATCATTTAGTTTTGACACAAAACATAGTCATAATCATTTGATATATCACAGTCATAGTCAAAAACATTTGAATAATACCATAGTCGTAAACATATTTATAAACATACTCACAAACAGATGTGATAACATATGAATAACCTTTGTTATAACATCATCATGGATTATTGAGCAAAAGCCTTTAAAAATTTAGCATGCTTCTCAGCCCAACATTTATAAATCAAAATGATTAGAAAAATGGGCAAATGAACTCACCTTGTAGTTGTGTGATGTGATTGACTAATTTAGTGGATGCACGCGCTCGTTGTTGTTGAGTAAGTTGTATTCAGATCCCTAAGTTTGATTTACATATTGTTCACTATTGTAAGTATTTGATCATATGATGTTTGTAACACCCCGACCGATGGCGGAAACGTCGGGATGCCACGAGGGATGTGTAGATTGTTCATAAGCTCGTGGGCATATAAATATATCATCACATATCAATTAAATCAAATAAAGTAATTACACAAAAGTCATGTTTGTCATGATTCAAGTACAATCATTTACACAAAAGATTAGCTAAATTAACTAAACACTAGTCTTTAGTAATCCAGTTAATTTTAGCTAAGTCCGAAACCCTAAGTGATGATGTCCAAAATATGTGAAGTTATCCTTCTCAACCTACTTTTCTTCGTTCCCTGAAACATGTGGAAAATCAAGTGTCAACTACGAAGTAGTTGGTGAGTAATCATAAGTTTTTTATTTTCAAAAAATGTTTATAAATGTTTATATAAGTTTATAGCTTTTAGTAAAATACACATGTGAACCTGTGAGATAATCCAGCGATGTCAACACACACAAAAACCATAACAATCAAATAATTCAAGTAATAACATATAATCATTCAAGTATATTCAATCATTCTTAACCAAAAACATCAAATAGATAATCAATTAGATAATCAACTAGATAATCAACATTCATCATCAACAATCATCATTCATCATAATTATCTCAATTTAATGTACCGCGGAGGACCTTAGTCAACTCAAACAGCAGTAGGTGGAATTATCGCGGAGGACCGAAGTCAACTCGATCAACGATATTCCTAATATGTATAAGTGTCAATACAGTGCACTGCGGAGGACTGCAGTCAACTCAACCAACAGCGGAATCACCGAGGAGGACCGAAGTCAACTCAACAACGGTAATTCAATCATCTCGAAGGACCAAAGTCAACTCAACCAACGATGACTCACGAAGTTGTGATAATCGACATCAAACAATAATCATCAATAATAATTCAATAATATTGATAATCCAGGTTTCACCCATGTGTTATCAAATAATATTCGTTTTGGTATACATGTTCCACCCCCGAGTTTAAAAGCAAAATGATTTAAAAAGGGGGTTTTGAGAACTCACAGTGATGACTTATGTATCTGTATATTGTAGGACTCGCGCTCACTATTGCAGAATCAATAATGACTCCACAACATGTGGTATATCCAATATTATTTGTAACTTATAAGTATGAGTCATGATTTCGTATGTTAACTCTAAAGTTAGTTAACTTTTATAACTCTTTGTTATTTAATTTAATCTAACACAATTGTGCCGTAATACACTAACACTTAACCGATATAGGTTAAACATCAGTATATTGTTACGTCATCATATTCCTTGTTTATATGTTTTATACTTAGAATTTGATTCGTTAACGAACTTAAAAATAGTTATTATCACTTGAGTGTTTTCAATTAAGTATTATGTTATAAAAACCATAACCTTTAACGTTTCACCCAAATGTTTAAATGATATTTTGCTAACTTAAAATATTTCATCAACTTTAAAATAAAGTTGACTAGTTTGTTTATAAGTATCAACTATTATGGATGTGTTATAAACTTTTGATATGTGTTAGACTATGTATATAATTTAAAACACATTATGTTAAGGTTTGTCTATGTTTTTAGCCAAGGTTTAGGTAATATAATGAAAACATATTAACACGATTGCACCCTACCCTCGAACGTTTCTCGTTAAACATTTGTTGAGTGTTCTCGATTCTTGGAGAGTGGGTATTCTCGAATTTGCTCCATAACAGGAAAGGTTTTTCGAATTTAGACCCAACAATTGAGAGGGTTCTCGAATTCAATGGTGATTCCCAAGTTTCTTGATGATCTCAAATTGTTGGAGTCCCTTAAATGGGGTTCTCGAATTTTTTTGGCTAACCACCTGGTGGTTCTCGAATTTTGAGTGTGCAAAAATAATAGGTTCTCTAATTTTAAAACTTTCATACAAGGTGTTAATATCTTTCTCGAGTTTTAGGACTTCCATCATATTAGGTTCTCTAGTTTTTAAATGGAGGTTCTCTAATTACACCACCCCACTTAATGATTTCTCGAATTACACCACCAAATTTGGTGGTGTTCTCGAATTTATCTCCCAAATGAGGAGGTTCTCGAGTTTATTCATTCCAAAATAAAGGTTCTCGAACTCTTTATGGGGTTCTTGAATTTGTGAGAAAAAGGATTCTAGAATTACTTTGTGGCTTTCTCGAGTTATTCATCTTCCATCTCCTTTGTTCCCATAATTCCGTAACTTGCAGGTTTCTTCCCAAAATCCTCATTTATCATATTATTTATGCTCTAATGTTTCCTAAATCATTATATTTTAGGTTGTTTATACCCAATGCTTTAGAAAACTCTTTTAAATATGAAAAACTTGTGATTTACGTTTAAGCTAAACCCTAAAAAAAACTCAAATAAATTCATATCTTTACCTTAAATCTTGATCTTTAGCTTGATCGGTTTGTACTTTTGTGTTCTATGCAGATGGAGAAGCGATTTGGGACTAATTTCAATCCAAATGGTGAAGGATTGAAGAAGTTCACTTTTTGGATTTCTAGAGAGAGAAAAGTGACGATAGAAAGAATTTTGGAGAGAGAGAGAGTTCAAGGAAAACTGAAAGAAAAGGAAGGAGATGGACTTTTATAGCCCGGGTTCTTCCCGTGTGTTCGGTTACTTTTATCTTTGCGTTACTAAATTTTATTTACTCGGATTTCACGTAGATTATATTTCTAATTACGAACCGTTAAATAAATTGTTTCATTCAATAAAATGTTTTTATTTAAATTCATTTAAAGTTCGTAATTCCTAATAAACGTTTTTAAATTCTTTTTTTCTTAATTTACGTATCATAAATTATTATTTCGGTTATCTCATCGAAACACGTTACGTACTAATTCGTAAAGATCGTCACCTTTTCGAATTCGACGTTCGTATCGTATTTCAAGTCGATTACGATTTATGGAATTCCGTTTCAGAATATTTTTCTTAATAATTATATTCGTATGAATCGTCACCCACACGAATACATTATTAAGTTAATATTTCTGAAATAATATTCGCGTCTAAATTATATTCGTATCCTTTCCATCGCGTAATTATTCTCAATATTATTTTTTATTTATCATAATTATCAATTATCAGTTTCCCAAACCATAACCCACTAAATTCCATCACTGACAAATCCATGATATACCGAAATAAGTTTATATATAGGGCATACGTACGAGTCGGTCGCAACATATCCAGCCGCCGTCCCACCACCATTTCGATAAACCATGACCATGTGTCATTGACTATATTTAGTGATCAGACCAATAACCTTTAACCATTCTCACAAAAACCAAATCACCGCATAACTAATCAGCTGCATTAAACTCTGTGGTTCAGTTTAGTCATATTTCAAACTAAGTTCCCCATGTTTATGCATATTAAATATATGTTTTCATCAATGTATACCCGTGATAATACCATCAAATAAATCATAAAAATTATCAATTTATCATATCAGGTTTTATCAGTAAAATTAAATATGTACGGACATACCTGAATACAGTGATGTTACAGTCTCCCCTAGTTGAGGGAATTTCGTCCCGAAATTCAACTTGGAGCGACCGCAGTGAATAAGTGTGGATACTTAAGCTTCATCCGATCTTCTTGTTCCCAGGTGAATTCTAGACCACGATGCGACTCCCATCGTACTTTGACAATTGGAATTCTACAGCATTTTAGTTTCTTAACTTCACGGTCCATTATCTCGACTGGTTTTTCAACGAAGTGCATGGTATCATCGATGCGAATATCATCGAGTGGTACCTGAAGATGTTGATCAGCTAAGCATTTCCTTAAATAGGACACGTGAAAAGTCGGGTGTACATTACTAAGTTCAGGAGGAAGTTCCAGCTTGTAGGCAACCTTCCCGATCCGTTCAAGAATCTTAAAAGGGCCAACATAACGTGAAGCAAGCTTATCGTTCTTCCCGAATCGTACAAATCCCTTCCAAGGAGATACCTTAAGTAATACCAAATCATCAACCTGAAACTCTAGTGGCTTACGATGTTTATCCGCGTAGCTTTTCTGTCGACTTCGAGCAGCTAACAGATTGTCGCGAACCCGATGAATCTTGTCAGTCGTCTCTTGAATAACGCAGGACCAGTGATCTGTGATTCGCCGATCTCAGTCCAACAGATAGGTGATCAACATTTTCAACCATAAAGAGCGGTGCTAAGATCCAATCTTGTTCCAAAATCTTCATGAAGTGATTCCCAAAATCATGCCGTGAAACAAGCATCACGATCAGATGTTACGCTTAAGGGAATCCCATGTCGACTAACGATCTCATCAACGTAGATAAGAGCTAGTTTCCGCACAGGGTACGTCTCGCGTATCGGTAAGAAATGAGCCGACTTGGTTAATCGATATATTATCACCCAAATATTATCGTGACTGCTTGCGGTTCGTGGGAGTTTGGTAATAAAATCAATAGATATATTCTCCCACTTCCACATGGGTAGTTCTGGTTGTACTAACAATCCCGAAGGCCGCTGATGTTCAGCTTTGACTTTTGCACAGTTAAGGCATTTGGCCACATACTCAGCGATATCCTTCTTCATTCCAGGCCACCAGTACAAAACTCTAAGGTCTTTGTACATCTTGTCAGTACCTGGATGGATTGAGTAACAAGACTTATGTGCTTCATCCAAAATCATCATCCTAAGATCATCTCTGTTCGGTATCCACAAACGATTCAAATAATACATCAACCAGTCATCTTTAGTTTCCAATTGCAATTCAGCCCCGCAAGACATCTCATCATGAAGGCTGCCTTGAGCCAATGAGTTTTGGTGGGCTACCAGAACATCATTATGGAAATAAGTGTGTACGTGGACACTATGGATTTGAACATGACCCATGCGACTAAGCGCATCTGCTACAACATTCGCTTTACCAGGATGGTAGCGAATTTCACAGTCATAGTCGTTTCACAGCTCAACCCATCTCCGTTGTCTCATATTGAGTTCTTCTGGTTAAGTATATGTTACAAACTCTTGTGATCAGTAAAAACTACTCACTTCGTTCCGTAAAGATAATGTCTCCATATCTTCAAAGAAAACATGACCGCACCAAGTTCCAAGTCGTGAGTTGTGTAGTTCTTCTCGTGAATCTTCATCAGTCTTGATGCATATGCCACCAACTTTCCCCGTTGCATAAGAACACAACCGAGACCTTGATTGGATGCATCACAATAAACCACAAAAGCATCATTTCCATCAGGCAATGTCAAGACAGGAGCATCACAAAGTTTTTTCTTCAATGTCTGAAATGATTTTCCTTGTTTCGGTCCCCACTCATAAGGCCTATTATTTTGAGTCAAGGAAGTGAGGGGAACAGCAATCCTGGAGAAATTCGAAATAAACTGCCGATAGTAACCGGCTAGTCCAAGGAATGAACGAATCTCCGTTGGTGTTTGCGGTGTACTCTAATTCTTCACAGCTTCAATCTTTGCAGGATCCACGTGAACACCCTTTTCATTGACTATGTGTCCCAAGAATTGAACTTCCTTAAACCAAAATTCACACTTGGAAAATTTGGCATACAGTTCCTCTTTCCTTAAGATCTCCAAAATCAACTTAAGGTGTTGCTCGTGCTCTTCCTTGCTCTTGGAGTATATCAGTATATCATCTATGAACACAATCACAAATTTATCCAAGAATGGCCTGCAAACACGATTCATGAGGTCCATGAAAACCGCTAGTGCATTGGTAAGGCTGAAAGGCATTACCAGAAATTCGTAATGACCATATCTTGTTCTGAAAGCTGTCTTGGGAATATCATCTTCATGAACACGAAGCTTATGATACCCAGACCGAAGGTCGATCTTTGAAAACCATGCCAAACCTTGAATTTGATCGAAAAGATCATCAATGCGCGGCAATTGATATCGATTCTTGATGGTCAGCTTGTTTAATTCGCGGTAATCGATGCACATTCGATATGACCCGTCCTTCTTTTTGACAAATAAGATCGGTGCACCCCATGGCGAATGGCTTTGGCGAATGAATCATTTATATCAGACAGTTCTTGCAATTGACTCGCCAATTCTTGTAATTCTGAAGACGCAATTCTGTATGGAGCTTTGGCGACCGGATTCGCGCCAGGTACAAGATCAATTCTAAATTCAACTTGACGCTCAGGTGGAATCCCCGGCAAATCTTCTGGAAATACTTCTGGAAAATCACATACAATTGGAACGTCTTGAATGCTCCTGTCTTTCTCTTTATCTTTCACTATATGCGCAAGAAAAGCTATACAATTCTTTCTTAAACACTTCGTGACATGAGTCTAAGGCCCTTACTAGGAGTCTCTCCAAATACTCTTAGAGTTTCTCCCGACGGTTTAGGAATACGAATGAATTTCTCAAAGCATACTATATCCGCTCTGTGAGTGGCCAACCAATCCATGCCTATGATAACATCAAAGCTACGAAGATGCATAGGTATGAGAGCTATCGGGAAAACGTGATCGTTAAAATTCACCGTACATCCAATAATAATAGTGTCAATATCGATTAAATTCCCGTCGGCCACCTCCACATTAAACGGTTTATCTAGTTTTGTACGTGTTATACAAGCACAGATTCAAAGTCATATGAAACAAAACTTCTATCAGCACCAGAATCAAATAATATCGAAGCACATATGTTATTGATCAGGAACATACCATTAACAACGTCCTGATTGGCTTGAGCTGCTGGAGCATTTAGTTGAAAAGCTCTGCCTCTTGCCACCCTTTGATTCTTACCCGTCAGTCTTGGGCATTGATTTCTGAAGTAACCAACATCTCCGCACTCGTAACAGGCTCTCGCCTGTGCAGGTGCTTGACGAATGGGTACAGCTTGAAGTGATTGTGCATGAGGAGCAGGCAGTGCAAGCGGTGCAGGTTGCATCCTTTGTGCTTGCGGTGCACTCCGACACACATTAGCAAAATGCCAATACTTACCGCAGTTGTCGCAAAACGCGACATGGCAAGTTAGGTGCATGGTAATATCTGCAGACATTACATTGGGGAGTAACCCCAACCTAATTTCTGGTGTTTAAGTTGCTTGATGATTGTTGAGTAGTCTTTGCAGCAGGAGTTGTAACAGCGAAACTTCTGGTTTTTCGCTTCCGATTGCTGCTTTTGGACAAGCTAACTGGTTCAGTCTTGACTTCAGTTGAAGTCTGCTTTGCAGTCGTATTTGTGTTTGTCTTCTTTGTTCCCTTCCACATGAGAGTTCCTGTAGGACCTTAGGAACCCTAGAAAACAACTCGGTTACTTTGGAGATCTGCTCGACAGCCACTGGAATAGTGCGGAATCCTATTCCAATGTTTTCCAATCGAAAACACCAAGCTCCGTGGCAATCCGACGATGAGGAGTGAACGTTTTGATCGAGATCAAACACCACGGGGTGAGAATCGAAGTTGGACATCAATAGTCGGCTCAAAACCCTAAGGGTATGACAGGCGAGTGCATGGGGGTGAGAGGGAGCTCGGAGAGTTGTGAAAAATGTTGTTTGCAGCAGTATATATAAGCTGTACTCATTCGGCCGAATGAGTGGTGCGAATCACTCATTCAGCGAATGGCTTAGCCGAATGAGCTGGTCAACCGAATGAGTCATGCGGATGACTCATTCGTTCGCCCCAGTCATTCACTAGGCTTTCATTCGCCCGAATGAACTCATTCTTAGGGTCATTCGCACGAATGCGTCTGTGTGATATATATAATCAAGGTCAACCATAGTCAAACATACATCAACTTGAATAAACATTAAAAAACAATATAGAATGATTGATTTCATTAATAATATCAACTTTATACATCAAATCTTACAAAAAGCTGAACTAGGGACATTCTATGCACTAACATACTCCCCCTTGGACCTAGTTCTTCACTTGTCAGCATCTTTCTTGAAATACTTTTCTAATATAGCTTTCCAGTCAGTGCCGACATGAATTCCAAACACTATGCATATCTGGATGACTCTCATGAACTGTAGAGCTTGCTCCATGTCTGCAACTTCGAAGAAAATCTGACATTTGCACAATCCCTTCACATCCTTATGTGACAGATTGGTCAGCCACATGGGATCAAATATACATACTGTATCCCATTTGTTGTCTTTGCACAACACAATCACTACCTCTGCAGTTCTTCCATCATAATACCACCATCGGAAACTGTCCAAAAAGTCTTGACGCATCTTCCGTAATGGGATCTTCTTCATGACTTTTGGAGGCAGCCACTTCAGGATAACTCTATGTCTGCGGGTATCTGCATCAATTTCCGAAAGATAGTATCTCTCCGGATGCTGAGGTTTGAAGTTGATCCAACTCTTCCGGTACTCATACTAAATCTGTCATGAAAACCACGAAGACATCCCTGAATCTTCACTATAAAGCATCTTCAGACGTGCGAGTTGATTAACTTCAAATCCTGGAAGCGTCTTGAAGTCATGAGGATGCTTAAAAAACTGTATCCCTTGTTCCCACTTGACAGCATAGCATTGTAGATCATGAAAGTATGCCCAACTCAGAATTTGACCTCCGGCCTTATATCCTTTGGTCCTGTATACTTTGGTGTGTGTAGCTGGCATCTTTGCAACACTTTCCTTCTTCAAAAATTCCCAATAAGCTTTCCATTCCTCTTTCCTTTTCTGAATGTCTTCTGCTGAAGACTCACTGCCACTGACTTTTTCGTCTATCTTACGTTTCAGCTCCTCCTCAGAATGAAGACCGAATAAGTCAGAGAAAGTAGGCAGCTCCTCTTCACCAGAAGTATACTTTAAACCCTCTTCCTCGGTAATGTCCTCCAGAATCACCTCATCAATATCATCATATGATTATGGAATAGGAAGATCAGAAGCAGGAAGGGAAGCATCATCCAAAATCACCTCATCAGGATTTAACCTGAACAGCTCTGCAATTTGTTCCTTGGTGAGGCAGTGTATAATCTCGCCTTCCTCCTTGTCATAACTGACACAGTGTTGAATTCGCCTTCCTCCTTGTCATAACTGACAGAGTGTTGAATGATGCCTTGAGCGTCCAAAATCATCGTCAGCTTTTCGTCCAAAATACGTCTCACCGGCATCGCTTCAACCTCTTCAGTAGCTTTAGGCTCTTCAAATTGAGACAGAGGAGGCTTGTCACCTTTATCGTGCTTTGTCTTGGTTCTGACTTCAGTAGGTGGAGTTGGTTCTTCTGCACTAGAAGAGCTTGCAGAGCTACTACCAGCACTGTCGTCATCATCACTAGAATCATCATCTTTGTCAGTGTCATCAAAATCGACCTTCTACTCATCAGACTCATCTTCTTCTTCTTGGTCTTCTTCTTCTTCTCTGTCTGAATCATCGGAGGCAGGCTCAGAGGCCTCAAGCCTAGGAGTAGTATCCTTAAGGCTTTCAACTTGCTCAGAGAGACGCAAGTTGTTAGCCTCAAGAGCTGAAATCCTGTCATTTAGGCCAACATCCGTCAGGGCCAGCTGGTTGTAATCATCAACAGAATTGAGTAGCCTCTCCTCTAGATCAACAGATCAGGCCCTCAAATCAACCCGTTGGTCAGCTTCCTGTAGTAGTAGAGCATCCTACTCACTGACCCTCTGTGTCAGCTGGGAGATAGCCAAGTCCTGCTCGTGGTTCCTCTCCATAAGTCGAAGAACCAAACTGTTCAGTGTGCTGAGTTGTTCAGCAACTGAAACAATCGGTATATACGAATCAGCACGTGTGGTGGAGGGACCAGAGGAAGCTGCAGTGAAGACAGGGTCAAAGGGGCAATTATGACACGAGTAGGAGTTGCCCATGACCTGGTCAGTGAAGAAGATGAAACTGTTGCAGCTGATGTAACAGTGGTTGCTGCAACAGAAGACAGCTCTGACCGCCTCTGTAGGATAAATCTAGTCCTTCTTCTTTTGGCAGGAGGAGAGGTAGACTGAGCAACAGCAGCTGTTGCAGTAGATGTAACAATGGAAGTACGTGGGGGAGGAGAAAAATCAAACTCAGGAACAAACGATGGATCCCTGATCTCCCCCCTTTCAAGCTCTGTCACACTGGGCCTCTTCCTCTTCTTCACTAGCCTTTTCCCCACCTTAACATTCTCAAACTCATCATCTATCTTATCAGAATCTAAACTGTCACAACCCTCTTCATCATCATCTTCACCACCATCCTCATCTGATTCATCTGAATCATCTCTCTCCTCAGCTGAAGTGGTACCACCCATCTCTAATGGAGTGGATACGGTGGCTGTAGAAGTAGTCATGAAATCTAAGTCAAGTAAAGCACCAACATCTACATAATCATCAGCACCAACAACACTAGTACCAGCATCACCTCCATCACCATCCTGATCATCATCACCATCATCACCACCCGGCACTATAATATCCTCCAAGTTAGAGTCCGAATCATCATGTCTCTGTCTCCTCCCAACAGGTGCAATATAATCAGGGTTGAGGAGATGGCCGAACATGCCACAGGTAGGAGGCTTCCTCTCCTTCCCTCGGTAAGCTAGAACTCTGTTAAGAGTTGTGTCGTTCATGTGCTCCAATCTGAGAACATCTGTAGTTTCCTTAGGAAGATCTGGAACTTGTGCATGAAAAATCATCTACAGGAACCTTAGATACATAAGAAACTTCTTGTCTCCCTTGAGGAACACATTCTCCTTCATATGTGTGAAGACCATCTCCAAGAAGTTGAACGGAATGTTCAACACTAGGGCAACAAATGCTCCCTGGAGCGTCTCTCTAAGATCATCAAAACCACCACGCCTGGATCGCAAACAGTGAATAAGGACATGGCACAGATACTTGAACTGAGGGCATAGGAAGGCCTTGATCAGCACTCCAGCCTCTAGATCTCCATCATACTTGCATCGCATAAAACAGCCTCGAACAAGATATCTGTCAAGTAGAAAAGGCTGATCGGGAGCATCCTGGAAACCACAAACCCGTCTCAGATGCTCAACAGATACAACGACATCTTGCCCACGAACCTTCCCTCTGATGACAGGAGGCTCTACCTCACAGTCAATATCAGCAAAGCTTCAGAAATATCGCTGATGTGATAAATATGGAACATGAACAGTCAATATGGCTGGAAATATCCTGGAGCGCCTCAAGAAAGTGATGATCTCAGTGAAATGTCGGGCATTCGCCGTGGTAAGATCCAGATGAGCACATATGTTGTTCTTGGGAACAACTTTATAACCTGCCATACTGCAACACAGAAAACTAACAACATGTCAGTTTAGTTCAGTTCAGTAGGCAAAAAAATAAAAATCAAAAATTTTGACCAAGTGTTCAATTAGTGCGAGTGAGGCACTGTCACACGAATGAGGTCCAGCGAATGAGAATAGTGGTCGAATGACTGGTGTCATCCGAATGACACACGAATGAAGTCATTCGGTTGAACCAATTCATGCGCATGACCACATGCTCCGAATGACCTCATTCGGTCGAATGAACTCATTGGGTTGAACCAGTGGTGCGAATGAGCCTCATTCGGGCGACCGATGGAATTCACACACTTTATCTTCCAAAAACCTAAATCAGACCCTAAAAATAGTAATAATCCACACAGGGGGGTACGAATAAGGTTATACGACCGATTTTAAGTTGATTAGAGTTCGATTTGATAGGTTATTTATGTGGAACAGTTACGAGCCCTAAAACCCTGAAATTTTGAACGGTTAAGGTTGAATCCTCGGTCAAAAATGAACCATCTTGTTCCCATCATTACCTGTAATGATCAAGGCGTGAAAAATAGTCGAAGAATGGCAGATTTTGTGATGAAAATCGAAGAAGATGCTTAAGTGTGTGTTTCAGGCGAAGGAGAGCACTCAGTAAGACCGAATGAGGTTTTGATGTGAATGAGCTCATTCGGCCAAAGAGCCTCCATTAAATAGGAGAACCCATTCGGTCTCTAGAACTGAATGACCTCATTCACATGAAGAAGTCAAGCGAATGACTCATTCGCATGAATGATTTCATTCGCTCGAATGATCCATACTCACATTCATTCAGCGGAATCAAATCAGCACCCCAAAAAGACATCTCATTTTCAACTCTTACATTTTGATTATTAAAAGAGCATTGTTATGAAGTTCAGTCTGGTTTTGGTGATAGGTAAAGATGATTGAACATCTGAAACAACAAATGATCATTTAAAACAATTTCAAATGAAAATCTTTTTGTATTTTCTAAGAATTAAACAACTGTACAAACTGAAACTGAAATAAACAAAATGCACATATTTTTGTGAGTAGCCTTTCAAGAAAATGACACATACCCCAGATCATGTCGAATCAGCATTCAAGAATGTTTATACTTCTGACACATTTGATTTATGAAATGATTACTGATATATTTATCCACTTTAAACCTGACAGTACTTTGCTTCTAAACTAATCAATGATCACTCATGTTTTCTTACTGAGTTACCCATTATAGTCAACCAATCTAGGTCAAAACCAGTTTATAACTCATCTCTGCATAACTTAATACCTAGCATCATAAGTTCTATAAGGTTCCAATTTATTTTATTTTTGTATTTTTCTTTTTGATTTGTCTCTCATGTTCAACACATTCTCATGGACGGCTTCAGCTAGGTCTTTACAAAGCAATATGGCACATATACAGAACTGTGTTGACGTGATCAACTTGTTCTATCCAAATGGATGGCTTCAACTAGGCTGCAACCCAGTAATATGGCACATGTATGGAATCGAACTTATTTTATTTTTGTATTTTTCTTAGCTTATCCTATCTGAATGGACGGCTTCTGCTAGGCTGCAACCCAGCAATATGGCACGTGTACAGAATCGGATTTACTTTTTATTTTCTTGTGATTCAATCATTCTCATCTGAATGGACGGCTTCAGCTAGGTTTTTACAAAGCAATATGGAACGTGTACAGACTTGAATTCATGAATCATTGGAAACCTCATAAGATCCTATGATAACAAGTGTATGCCTGATTTGAGTCAAAAACTGTTTATCCCTTAACTAGTTTTCTAAACTGGATCCCACAAATCAGACTTTCTAAACAATCACCAACAGTCTATTAACTTTGTAAAGTCAGCCTATGAGTACATCAGATTATAATTCCTATGTGCTATCAGTTTATGCATTCAATCTTGCATTTTAAGACATGATAGGTTAACACATCACTTTCTCTAATCAGACTTTCTCATTTTTACAAATTTTCAAATGTTTTTGGTTTTTCAAACTTTTCAAATGTTTTTGGTTTTTCAATAATCACTTTTTCTCCCCCTAAAAACCTAAAACTGAAAATCTTTTTGAGTTTTTGATTAAGTGAAGGAAAAATAACAGAAATACTAAAAAGGAAAAATAAAACAAAAGAAACTAACTAAGAAAAACAATGATCATTTGTTTGATTCAGATGAAGGAATGACTTCATCTTTTTGAAAACCACCATTAGCCGATAACAGATATAAAAATCTGGGTTTATCAAATGCTTTTGTGTAAGGATCGGCTTTCTGGTGATCGGTATGAATTTTAAAAACATCGATTAGCTTCTTTTCAATACAATCACGTATGAAGTGATATTTTATGTCAATGTGTTTGGTTTTCAAGTGATGGACAGGATTTTTAGTGACAACAATGGCAGCAGTATTATCAACATATATAGGAGTGTTAGAAAAATGTAACCCATAGTCCCTGAGTTGTTGCTGAATCCAGATGATTTGAGAGCAACAACTAGCAGCTGCAATGTATTCTGCTTCACATGATGAAGTAGACACCGACGTCTGCTTCTTGCATTGCCAGGTAACTAAACGGTTTCCAAAGAACTGACATCCTGCAGATGTTGATTTGAAGTCTCTTTTGCATCCACCATAGTCTGAGTCACTATACGCAGTAAGGTCAAAGTTATCATCACTAGGGTACCATAAGCCCAGATCCAGAGTACCCTTAAGATAACGTAAAATCCTCTTCACAGCAATCATATCGGAAACTCTTGGCTTGGATTGATAACGAGCACACAAGCATGTGGCAAACATAATGTCTGGACGAGAGGCTGTAAGATACATGAGAGATCCAATCATTCCTCTGTACAGAGTGGCATCAATTAACTCCCCCTTTTCATCTGGTGTAATCCCGTGATTGATAGCCAGTGGGGTACCAGCAGGTTTTGCATCCAACATACTGAACCGGCTCAGAATGTCACCAACGTATTTGGCCTGATGAATAAAAATCCCTGCCTCAGACTAATGCACCTGTAATCCCAGAAAGAATTTCATCTCCCCCATAGAGCTCATCTCAAACTTTTCTTTCATAACCTTTTCAAATTCCTTGCACAAAACATCATTTGTAGAACCAAAAATGATGTCGTCCACATAGACTTGCACCAAGAGTAAATCACCATCCTTTTCTAGAATGAACAAAGTGCAGTCAATGTCACCTCTTCTAGACCCGTTGTTTAGAAGATGAGTAGACAGTGTCTCGTACCACACTCGCGGAGCTTGGTGCAATCCATACAAGGCCTTGTCTAGCTTTTAGACTTGGTCACGATGCAATGTATCTTCAAACCCGGGAAGTTGATTGACATACACCACTTCATTTATCACACCATGAAGGAATGCACTCTTCACATCCATTTGATAGACTTTGAACCTTTTGAAGGATGCATATGCCAAGAATATACGAATTGCTTCTAGACGAGCAACCGGTGCAAACACTTCATTGTAGTCAAGTCCTTCAATATGTCTAAGACCTTGCACCACCAGACGTGCTTTGTTGCGAACCACAATGCCATGATCATCTCTTTTGCAGCGCAAAACCCATCTAGTGCCAATAAATTTTGCACCCTTGGGTCTATCAACAAGCTGCAAAACACCCAGTTTCTTGAACTGCAGCAACTCCTCTTGCATGGCATCCACCCAAGATTCTTGTTTCAAAGCTTCAGTGATGGTTCTTGGTTCAACTTGGGAGATAAAACATGAATGGGCACAGAAGCTTACATATGCAAGATCAAGAATATCAGCAAGACCACCTGAAGACAACTGATTTCTGGTCTTCACTCCATCAGTAGGATTTCCAATAATATTGTCTTGAGGATGAATTCTGTTAATTCTACCAACAGGATGAGCAGGAACCTCAACCTGTTGATCAAGACTGTTGATGTTGAGATCCTCAAGAGCAGGTACAATATTATCAACATCTGGTCCTGGAATATCTGGATGAGAGTGATTGTCATCTGAGTCTGAGCTGTCATCATTTGCCTGTACTGGAGCTTGAACTGAAGAAGGTTGCACTGGTTTATCAGGTGCATTTTGTGCATCATACATCATCTGAACAGCAACATCTTCATCAGAATACATGGGAGGCATGTTGAAAGAGTCAAATAAGTCTGAATAGTTGAACATCCAATCAGGACCCTTTCCAGGTGGTGGCATTGAATATTTCCGAACCTCTACATGGTACCACTCTTCCACATTTTGAGTTGATCTATTGTAGACCCGCTTGTTTGGAGTACTGTACCCGAGAAAGTAGACTTCTTCCACCTTTTCATTGAACTTGCCTTGCTCATGTTTCTTAAGCATCGTGCATGGAGCACCAAGTGGTTCAAGATACTTAAGATTTGGATTTCTGTTATGGAGCAATTCAAAACAAGTTTTCCATGCCTCTTAACAATCTAAACCCGGTTCAAAGTATAGCAAGCATTAGCAAGAGCTTCGTTCCAGAATTGAACCGGTAGGGAAGAATCAGCAAGCATAGTCCGAGCAGCCTCAATTAATGTCCTGTTCTTTTCTTCAGCAACACCGTTCATCTGAGGGACATATGGAGCACTGAAATGCTGAATAATACCACATTCATTGCAGAAAGTCTCCATATTGTGATTCTTGAATTCAGTCCCATTATCTTTTCTGAGCATGCAAACCTTGACCTTATACAGTGATTCAAGCTTAGTGACAAGAACTTGAACACATTCAAACGTTTCAGATTTCTCCTTCATAAAGAACACCCAAGAGTATTCGGAGTACTCATCAGTAATAACTAAGCAGTATTGATCTCCAGCACTGCTCTTGCAATTGACAGGACCGAACAGATCCATGTGGAGAAGCTCAAGTGGAACAGTAATAGAATGGTACTTCTTAGGTTTGTGAGACTACTTGATTTGCTTTCCCTTTTTACATGAGACACAGACATCAGACAGCTTGAAGTTCTTCAGACTCACTCTCGCAACCAGATTGTTGTGAACCAGATGATTCATCTTCCTCAAACTCAAATGACACATCTTCTTATGCCAAAGAATAGAAACTTTCTCTGTAGCCTTGGACATAAAACATGAAGCTGTAGAAGATGAAGATGAAGCTGTGGCCATGTTGAGAACATAGAATCTTGCTTTCTTGGAGCAGACATCAGAATCCAGTCTTCAGGAATTTTCAAGCCTTGCTTGAGAATGTAACAGCTGGAGTCATCAAAAAGAACTTTGTACTTCTTGTCACAAATCTATGAAACTGACAGTAGATTGTTCTCCGGTTGCTTCACATATCTGACCTTGTCAAATGAAACTTTCCCATTTAAAAGAATACCCTCTCCTGTAATAAATCCTCCTTTGTCACCAGCAAAAGCCATATATCCTCCTTTAATAGCATGAACATCGGAAAGGAGTGATATGTCTCCAGTCATGTGCCTTGATGCCCCACTATTAACGATCCAAGTGCTGTTAAGAACAGCATTTGGGGCAGCCTGCACAAACACAAACTATTAGTTCAATTTGGGAACCCAAGCCTTTACAGTCTTGGGTTGACCCAATGAGTCTCAGATTAAAACATCAATCCATTTTCCATCTGGAGTCACCTTATTTGGGGGATTTGAAACTGAAGTCTCAGAAGACTTAACTTTCCAGATTGTGTTTTTGCAAAAAGAAATTTCCAAATAAATGGATGACGGATTGGATTGTTTGACATTAACAACATTTGGGACATCCACATTAACAACTTTCCCTTTACCCTTTTTCAAAGATTTAATGGGAATGGGTTGTTTTGGCTTTCCAGACTTGACTTCTTTAACAAAATGTTGAGTTTTTTTTCTGGATAGTGCAACTTTTGGTCTGATCAGATGAGGACAAAATCTAACAACATGTCCAGGTGCACCACACTCAAAGCAAACTCTTTTGTCTTTGTGATGAAACTGGTTGGTTTTAGAGCAAGACTGTTTGTTTTGATGAAAAACATTTGGTTTTGTCATGTTTTTCTTAAAACCCAACCCCTTAGTCCCATTAAAAACAAGGTTGTCAGACTTATTGGACTCACTTGCTTCACCATTCTTTGAAGACTTCACAAAGCAGATGGCTTTGGATAACTTTGAAGACGTGTTTGTCTTAGGTAAGATTGGGCCAACGTTTTTAACAACAGATGTCTGATTCTTATCATAAGACACTTGAGGAGAAACATCACACTCATCCTCAGAATCAGAGACCCAATCTTCAACCACTCCCTCTACAAAAGATTCCTCAGACAATGAGGAACCCTCATCAGATATAATCCCAATAGGATCAATAACTAATGGAATTTTCACTTGAAAGTCTTTAATATCTTTTTCATTTGGAGAATTGACAAAGCAGTTCAAGACTGGTGGGGGGAAATGAGTGTATTTTGTATCTTTTCCCTCACCCTTCTGATCAGTCCCTTTACTGATCATGTGCTCAATGATATAAGAGGAGCTTTCATAGCTCTTGAGCTTCTGATTTAAGGTTTCATAGTCACAGTCGCCTATGGCTAATTTCTTATCTATCTCATTGATGGTATTGATATAAGAAGTAATAGCATCCTGCTTATTCAGCACAGCGAAATCAGCCTCATGCAATTATCTGTTTAAAAGCTCAATTTTAGTGTGAAAATCTTTTTCATTTGATTTTAAAACTTTGTTTGCCTCAATGCACTGGTTAAGATCGCTAATCAAGATCAATACAGTTAAAACAGCCAGAATGAGATAGGGAACAGTCATCAGATACCTGATTTGACTGAGATAAAGCAGAGGTATTCACCATCAAAGCAAACTGAGTAGCAGATTGTTCTTCAAATTCAGCATCTGATTCTCTTTGAATTTTTGAATCTGAAGTGCTTTCTGATTCTGATCCTGAAGATTCATCCAGACTTGTCTTTGATTCTTCTGAATGATCTTCATCCCTAGATCCATCAGTTTCTTTAATCTCTGCAACACAAGCTTTATCAGCTCCACCCTTCTCAGAATTAAATCTGAA
The DNA here is from genome assembly GCA_009363875.1 of Mikania micrantha. Classification (NCBI taxonomy): domain Eukaryota; kingdom Viridiplantae; phylum Streptophyta; class Magnoliopsida; order Asterales; family Asteraceae; genus Mikania; species Mikania micrantha. The sequence goes on from CM018686.1 coordinate 22,046,790, forward strand.
GTCCCATTTTTTCCCTCATCATTCTGGACCATGAGTGCTTTGTTTGTATTGGATGAACTGGCTTGAGCAGGAGTGTCAATTGGTACTAATCTCCTCTCTGGATTGGAAGCTGATGATCTCTGGTTCTAAAAAGTATTGTGATTACCCATCTTCTTGGGCTTGTTGCACTGTTTTGCAAAATGAACCTTGTCCCCACAGTTGTAGCAAGTAACCGAAGACATCAAATCCAAACTTGGAGTCTTTGTTCAGATTGATGACTTTCCCAGTCCTTTTAACAAAATCTTTTGCTCTTCTAACTGCACTTGCAAGAGACCACATAATGTCAATCCTTTCCATATCATCGGGGTCAATCTGAGAATAATATTCATTTGTCAGATGTGGGTTACCAAACTGCCCAGCTAACAGCCCATCATAAGAACTCACAAGTGTGGACAACAAAGCCATATGCTCCTTTGCAACCTCCACAGTTACTTTATCAAAGTTGTCTGTCTTCAAACTTTTTTGCAGAGTGGATTTCTTCATTCTGAGAGGAGGAAGTTGTGGCTGATTGACTGAAGGATGTCTGGTTTGAAACAAGAGCTTCCTTGGTCTGTGAGACAAAAGCTGTCTTTAATGGAGCATGAGAAGAAGCTCTTTCTACTATGGGTGTAGAATAATACAATGAAATATCTTGAACTTGAGCAACTCTCTTTGCCTTCCACTTGTTCTCATTCTCTTGTTCTTTCAACTTCTGAATGAAATCATTGATGTCCATATTAGCAATCATCTCACTCTGTTTCAACACCATCAGAAAGGATTCCCACTTGGGATGTAAAGCATCAGCCGAACACTGGATCTTCTCTTCTGTAGTGGTTTTGACTTGATGATTGTATAACTCACTCAAGAGATGATAAAATCTGGCAATCAAGTCATCTAAAGATTCATTCCCCACACACATGAAGCTATTGAACTCTTTCTACAATGCTTTAGGCTTGATGCTCTTCAATGCATCATTCCCCTCATATCTTAGCTGTAAAGCATCCCACAATGTTTTTGAAGAAGTAAACTGTCTAAACTGATGAAAAATGTCAGTAGCAATAGACTGGGACAATATGGCATAGGCTTTCTTCTCAAAATCATATAACTTCCTCTAAGGCTCTGTCATCCGTGTGACAAGCATAGGTGATCCATCTTCACTTAGTGGTCTCAAGTACCCACTCTCAATCATCATCCAAAGATTTGTGTCAACTCCATTGATATGAATCTCAAATCGATACTTCCAATGTGGATAATCATCTAACGAAAGTAACTTTGGAGCTTTGTTCAAATTCCCCGTCTCAATCTCCGTAAGAAGCAGGTTCTGAATCCTGTTGTTCTGATTAGCCATCAACGCTAATTCTTCCATCTAGTCACGAGAGAACTCTGTGGTCATCAGAGCTTTGACTTCAGTCCAAGTCAGTGCTAGAGCTGCATCAACTTCCCTAGTTCTCTTTTCGCCATTCCACCAAGTTAGTGCTCTCTTTTGGAAAACACAGGTGGCATAGCGCACCTTCAGATTTTCAGGGCAGTCACTATTGATGAAGGTGTTTTCAATACTCTCAAACCACTGCAACAGACCACTGGCTCCTTCAGCACCCGTGAATTTTGTCGGGTTACAGGAGTTAAAGTGCTTGAAACTACAAGCAGGTGGGTTTGCACCACCCCTGTTCTAGTTGAGAGTTTGGTTAGCCCGATTCAGTTAAGTCACCAACCTGGTAATGAGATTTGCTAACTCTTGCATGCCGGTATTGGCTTTATTGTTGTTAGCATCTCCCTCGTTAGGGTTTGTAGTGTCTTCACTGTGACGGCGCGACGACATGTTTATGACGATATTAGAAACATGTTACTACCGTTTACAACGTAAGTCATACAAACTATGGTCAAATGAGCTCATTTTAAACAGTTAGGATTACATATATGGAACTACATTTTTCTCCTATCTGTCGTTAAACCCATAATAAAGCAATAGTTTCCTAATGTTATACTAAAGCATCATATTTGGTCATAACTAATATTAGCTAATCATTCCTAAGTTCAGACATTTTCCCACCCTACTCTAACACTGACAACCTCCCGATGCAGTGCAACAAGTTTATATATAGGGCATACGTAGAATTTACCGCAGTCGCATCATCCCCGTCCCACCACCGTTGCAATGCACCACGATTATACCCTTGTTAGAAATTAGGGTATACATATGTTTCCCAAATGCTCCACTTCACAGCCTTATCCTATGGGAGATAATTATGCGTGAAGTGTATACAAGTACTTCTGACATCTAGGTTTGCCTAATGTCTAAGTTCACCTGACTCTAGGTGCACCTATTTTCTAATTTCACCTAATGTCTAAGTTCACCTAACATTTAAGCTCCCCTAATGTCTAAGTTTACTATATGTTCACCACATTATCAAGTGTTCATACCATCACTAAGTGTTCGTATCATCACTAAGCATTCATATTGTCACTAAGTGTTCATATCATTCATCAATTCTATTCACCCCACGTGTCCAATAAATAAATATTTCTATGTGTTTTCCAAAGTGATCATCCAATCCATTCTCAATCAACATACTTTCAACCAACAATTTTCCAACATTTCCTAATAACATCCTAAATTCCTGACACTGACAGACCCTCAATATACTACAAATGGTGTATGTATAGGGCATACGTAGGAGTAGGTCGCAACATATCCAGCCGCCAGCCCACCACTTTTGTAGTATACTACGAGTGTGTCCTTGTCTGGCGAGCAATGATCAACAAGCAATTCCTAAGCAAATATTTTCCTAAACAAGTATTTTCCCAAATGGGTAGTTCCCTTATTCCTCAATACTTACATCCACCCAATGTACTGTAAATGGTATATGTATAGGGCATACGTAGAAGTCAGTCGCAACTGCTTCAGCCGCCATCCCACCACCTTTACAATACATCACGATTATGTCCTAATCGAGTTGTCAGGGCGCAATCAATCACATGAATAATCTACAAGTAACTTATGCAGTTCATATATATATATATCAGGAGTTCAGTTAACATGTAATAAACATACAAGCACAGAATCCTGAATATAGTAACTAGTGTATGAAGTAATTCATACTCGGGTATCCTATGGTTATAGACTAGGTCAACCGTTTCTAGTAATCTAATTCCCTATAACCCAGGCTCTGATACCAATCTGTAACACCCCGACCGATGGCGGAAACGTCGGGATGCCACGAGGGATGTGCAGATTGTTCATAAGCTCGTGGGCATCTAAATGTATCATCACATATCAATTCAAATAAAGTAATTTCACAAAAATCATGTTCGTCATGATTCAAGTACAATCATTTACACAAAAGATTAGCTAAATTAAATAAACACTAGTCTTTAGTAGTCCAGTTAATTTTAGCTAAGTCCGAGACCCTAAGTGATAATGTCCAAAAGATGTGAAGTTATCCTTCTCAACCTACTTTTCTTCGTTCCCTAAAATATGTAGAAAATCAAGTGTCAACTACGAAGTAGTTGGTGAGTATTCATAAGTTTTTCATTTTCCAAAAATGTTTATAAATGTTTATATAAGTTTATAGGTTTTAGGAAAATACGCATGTGAACCTGTGAGATAATCCAGCGATATCAACACACACAACAATCAAATAATTCAAGTAATAACATATAATCATTCAAGTATATTCAATCATTCTCAACCAAACACATCAAATAGATAATCAATTAGATAATCAACTAGGTAATCAACATTCATCACCAGCAATCATCATTCATCATAATTATCGCAATTTAATGTACCGCGGAGGACCTTAGTCAACTCAAACAACGGTAGGTGGAATTATCGCGGAGGACCGAAGTCAACTCCATCAACGATATTCCTAATATTAATAAGTGTCAATACAGTGCACTGCGGATGACCGCAGTCAACTCAACCAACAGTGGAATCACCGAGGAGGACCGAAGTCAACTCAACAACGGTAATTCAATCATCTCGGAGGACCGAAGTCAACTCAACCAACGAGGACTCACGAAGTTGTTATAATCCACATCAAACAATAATCATCAATAATAATTCAATAATATTGATAATATAGGTTTCACCCATGTGTTATCAAATAATATTCGTTTTGGTATACATGTTCCACCCCCGAGTTTAAAAGCAAAATGATTTAAAAAGGGGGTTTTGAGAACTCACAGTGATGACTTATGTATCTGTATATTGTAGGACTCGCGCTCACTATTGCAGAATCAATAATGACTCCACAACCTGTGGTATATCCAATATTATTTGTAACTTATAAGTATGAGTCATGATTTCGTATGTTAACTCTAAATTTAGTTAACTTTTATAACTCTTTGTTATTTAATTTAATCTAACACAATTGTGCCGTAATACACTAACACTTAACTGATATAGGTTAAACATCAGTATATTGTTACGTCATCATATTCCTTGTTTATATGTTTTATACTTAGAATATGATCCGTTAATGAACTTAAAAATAGTTATTATCACTTGAGTGTTTTTAATTAAGTATTATGTTATAAAAAACATAACCTTTAACATTTCACCCAAATGTTTAAATGATATTTTGCTAACTTAAAATATTTCATCAACTTTAAAATAAAGTTGACTAGTTTGTTTATAAGTATCAACTATTATGGATGTGTTATAAACCTTTGATATGTGTTAGACTATGTATATAATTTAAAAGACATTATGTTTAGGTTTGTCTATGTTTTTTAGCGAAGGTTTAGGTAATATAATGAAAACATATTAACCCGATTGCACCCAACCCCCTCGAACGTTTCTCGTTTAACACTTGTTGAGTGTTCTCGATTCCTGGAGAGTGGGTATTCTCGAATTTGCTCCATAACAGGAAATGTTTTTCAATTTAGACCCAACAATTGAGAGGGTTCTCGAATTCAATGGTGATTCCCAAGTTTCATGATGATCTCGAATTGTTGGAGTCCCTTAAATGGGGTTCTCGAATTTTTTTGGCTAACCACTTGGTGGTTCTCAAATTTTGACTGTGCAAAAATAATAGGTTCTCTAATTTTAAAACTTTCATACAAGGTGTTAATATCTTTCTCGAGTTTTAGGACTTCCATCATATTAGGTTCTCTATTTTTTAAATGGATGTTCTCTAATTACACCACCCCACTTAATGGTTTCTTGAATTACACCACCAATTTGGTGGTGTTCTCGAATTTATCTCCCAAATGAGGAGGTTCTCGAGTTTATTCATTCCGAAATAAAGGTTCTCGAACTCTTTATGGGGTTCTCGAATTTGTGAGAAAAAGGATTCTAGAATTTCTTTGTGGCTTTCTCGAGTTATTCATCTTCCATCTCCGTTGTTCCCAGAATTCCGTAACTTGCAGGTTTCTTCCCAAAATCCTCATTTTTCATATTATTTATGCTCTAATGTTTCCTAAATCATTATATTTCAGGTTGTTTATACCCAATGCTTTAGAAAACTCTTTTAAATATGAAAAACTTTCTATTTACGTTTAAGCTAAACCCTAAACAAAACTAAAATAAATTCATATCTTTACCTCAAATCTTGATCTTTAGCTTGATCGGTTTGTACTTTTGTGTTCTATGCAGATGGAGAAGGGATTTGGGACTAATTTCAATCCAAATGGTGAAGGATTGAAGAAGTTCACTTTTTGGATTTCTAGAGAGAGAGAAAAGTGACGGTAGAGAGAATTTTAGAGAGAGAGAGTTCAAGGAAAAGTGAAAGAAAAGGAAGGAGATGGGCTTTTATAGCCCGGGTTCTTTCCGTGTGTTTGGTTACGTTTATCTTTGTGTTACTAAATTTTATTTACTCGGATTCCACGTAGATTATATTTCTAAATACGAACCGTTAAATAAATTGTTTCGTTCAATTAAATGTTTTTATTTAAATTCATTTAAAGGTCGTAATTCCTAATATATGTTTTTAAATTCTTTTTTTCTTAATTTACGTATCATAAATTATTATTTCGGTTATCTCATCGAAACGCGTTACTCACGTACAAATTCATAAAGATCGTCATCTTTTCGAATTCGACGTTCGTATCGTATTTCTAGTCGATTACGATTTATGGAATACCGTTTCAGAATATTTTTCTTAATAATTATATTCGTGTGAATCGTCACCCACGTCAATACATTATTAAGTTAATATTTCTGAAATAATATTCGCGCCTAAATTATATTCGTATCATAATTATCAATTATCAGTTTCCCAAACCATAACCCACTAAATTTCATCACTGACACATCCATGATAGAACGAAATAAGTTTATGTATAGAGCATACGTAGGAGTCGGTCGCAACCTATCCAACCGCCGTCCCACCACCATTTCGATGAACCATGACCATGTGTCCTTGAATATATTTAGTGATCGGACCAATAACCTTTAACCATTCTCACCAAAACCAAATCAACTCATAACTAATTAGATGCATTAAACTCTGTGGTTCAGTTTAGTTATATTTCAAACTAACTTCCCCATGTTTATGCATATTAAATATATGTTCTCATCAATGTATACCCGTGATAATACCATCAAATAAATCATAAAAATTATCAATTTATCATATCTGGTTTTATTAGTACAATTAAATATGTACGGACATACCTGAATACAGTGATTTTACAATGTTGGGATTAGGTGTTAGGGTCTCCAAGTGTACACCTTGTGTTTGTCATTTCATTATACTCATTTTATATTTAATTGATCATTAACTCCTATTCACTTTGTATTTAAATCATTCTTAAAGAATTACACATAATAAAGTTGAAAACAATTTAGTTATAGAATTCTTTAACAAGTGTTTAATATGATAGTTATTTACCTTCAAAATCCTTGTTATTGCTTTTAAATCAATAAACAAGTTTAGTAACTTTTTATTATTGATAAACACATGTGAGTTTAAGGTAGTCAGCAAATTATTTTTAAATTGTAGAAAATGTTATGTCTTGATTCCTTTATACTTGGATTGATCATGAATAATACTCACCCTACACATGGTATCAACAGATTTTTTGGCTCAGGTTCTTTGGACTTTTCAAACTTATTAGTATAGACGAAATCTCAGCCAACTACACCCCATCGAACTTAGTAAGTTCGATGAAAGAAACTGTCGAAATTGCAGGTCATCGATACTACCATTTTTAAACTTTCTTGCATCGATACTAATTTCCCAGCTCTCCCAACCGATATTCAGCCTTCCAAACTCTAATCCAACTACATCCAAGTAATCTAAGTTCATTTTCGTGAAATATTTAGGTAGTTTGATGGCTCCATATCGGTTTATGGTTCACATGTTACCGGGTGGGTGAAAACCCTAAAACCGAAACTTTGATCTCATTTTTACCTTGTTTTTGATGGTTCCAAGCCCCGATCTGCTGTACTTTTAGCTTCTACTCGTTGTAAGGATCATTTTAACACCGAAAACTCTCAATTTGGTTGAGATTTGAGTGGGTTGAGTTTTTAAATCTTTGAGAGAGAAAGTAGGGAGAGTGAGAGACCGAATTTCTAGAGAGAGACAAAGAGTAGTTCATCACATAAATGAGAGAGAGGAGGGAGTTTAGGATTTTTATAGCCCGGTTAGCTCATGTGAGTTCGGGTTCATTAGGTTTCGTTTAAACGCGTTGTTTCCACCTGTTACTTTAAAACGTATAAATTTCTGTAAAGTAGTTTTATTCCAATATTTTTATGTTGTAATTCCTAATAGATATTTTACTTTCCTTTTTTATCATTTTTAAGATTCCGTAAACACTTATTTAAATTGTTTCGTCAAATCGTATCGCTTTCGTGCGCATTCGTACAGATTGTCACCCGCACGAACACGACAACAATTTTACCTTCTGATTTTGTTTTCTAATTTTAAGATATCATTCAGAACGTTAAACCCACAAATATATTTATGTGAATCGTCACCCACACAAATATACTATCAGTTTAATATTCATGAATTCTAGCCAATATTGTTTTGAATTCGATATTATCACAGACGATCACATGTTGAATTACGTTTACACTTGTTGTCATCGATTTCCCATTGTGATGTTGGTTGTCTAATCCCCGTTATCGGAGGATTCATAGCACAACCATAATGTTTTGTCATTTACACCCATTGTTGTTTGTCATTTCATGCACATTTCTGTTTGTCATAATCAGTCTTTCCATAGTATTTACAAAATAGTTATCACATAATTAGTATTACAGAAAAATATTTACAATAGCTAGTCATATACGTACACATACCGTACGGTTTTCTTAAAGTCAGGTACTGGTTGCCACAAACACCATCTTATTCGCTTAACTTTTTGATTAATCGTTATATGATAGTTATTGGATTGTTGAAAAAACATTAAGTCATGCTTAATTCTCAATCATGTATATGTATATGTATATGTATATGTATATGTATATGTATATGTATATGTATATGTATATGTATATGTATATGTATATCAATATGTTATGTATATATTTAATAGAAATTCTAGTAAGATATAATTTAAATAAAATAATTTAATTTTTATATATTGTATAAGAATTGTTAAACTTATAAAGTTTTATAATATTAAATTAAAAAAATCAAAAATAGTTTATATTAAATTTTTCTCAAGAGCTTCTAACATAAATTGTTGAGAGTTAAACTTTAGGGACTAGGCTTGAAACTTCTGAAAACTTGATCTCAGTTTATAAACTATAAAACGAAAGAAATAAAAAACAGAATGACCGAGGACTAAAGTTGTCAAAACATAATTCCCAATTCAAAACCACATTAGTTGCAAGTTTGAACCTATCCATGACATGCTCTCGTTCAAATGCATTCTAGAATCTTTCTAAATTCAAATCAGCAACGGTTTTGCATTTAGAACACGATTTAGACCTTAATCGCATAACTATCATTAGGCGATTTAAAACGAAACTGAAACTCTAATTCAAACATAAACCGTAAATGACTAAAACAGTTGATCATAATCAAAATTCAATGCAAAGAACTCTACGCAACATCTCTTTGAACCTAATCATACAGGAAGCTCTATCAGAAATGCTCTAATTCTTTAAATTGAACTACGTCTTAATGGCAAACTATTCTTATACTCGATGTCCTTCAATTCTAATTCAATACAGGTAATTATGGGTATCATTATAATCATTTTAGGATATGAAACTAAATCCCTATAGTTAAACACACTTATGAACGCTATAACAATCGAATTTGATTGATCAGTTTTATGGTTCTTCATGGGTGTGCCTTTCATGAAAAATCACAAAATTCACCCCAATCAAAATCTAATAAATTCCAAAATGGATAGCTTTTCAAAAGGTCATATGAGTCAAGGTCTCAAAGGAAAAGGTTTGTTGACAATGACTCAAGGTCTCACCATAAACAGTTTGATGACCATAACACAAGAACTCACCAAAGATGGTTTGATGACTATGATTCACATGATTGCAATAAGTATCACACCTATTCATAATATAAATCAAATAAAAGATCATACATTCTCATAATAACTTTGGTAATCCACAATTTTGAAGACCTAAGTTTTCACACCAAGAAATTTTTGTAACATAAAAAATTTTCATAACTTTAACAAGAATCAATTTTATCAATATCCTGATTTTGGTGATACAAAAGGTGACACGTTCAAGAAATTCATTAAGGCAATGTTGTCAAAAGCTAAAAGTTTTCATTTTCTAAAACCTCCACACATAAATTGATATGGAAGCCTAAAGGACAAACTGTTTCGTCTAGTGCTGCATAAAATGAATACACCACCTTTGGTGATAGTGCATCTATTGAACCCTCCACATCTTATGGTGATGCTTCTTATGAAACTTTCATATCTTATAATGGTGCTTCAAATGTCCCCAAACTTGTTAAGAAAGACTACTCTTACGAGCAAGTTACATTTTAAGATTCCAAAGAACAATTTGTGACCATAATGGTATGTATTTAAATTGATAACTAGTTGTTTTGAGTTCAAGGATAGCTGAGAAGGACTGAAGACACATGGATTGCTGATAGAAGTTATCCCTTTTCACGACATGAATAACTTTCTAGTCGTGACTCTGAAACTCTATGTTTTGTTTGAAGATGGTGAATTTGTTTTCAAGGAAGATTGAAGGATACATAATAGTTGATCTAAATTGCAAGAGGATGAGCACAAACGTGGCTAAACTTGTTTTAGTTTCATGATCACTCATTGACATATTTTGCTTTGCCTTAGCAAAAACATAGTTGAAAATAAAAAAAGAAATAACAAATTTTTTAATGTTTTATTCTTTTTATATTGTTTATTGTTTGGGAAATGATATGATTCAATCTAAAAAAGCTATCACCTGAATTGAATCTAGAAGAGAACACAATTCTAAATGTTTGATGTGTAAGTAGGCTTAACATCTAACCAAGCAAATGCTATCCATGTGATAAACTAAGGATCACAAGAATAGTGGGATCTCCTTCTTAATTAAGATTTGCACAAATTGAGTTCGATCAATAACATGTTGTGACTTGTATTCATTACCAGTCTGATTGCATAGGATTAATTGAACTGTGCATGAGTTTCCTTTGTTACACAATGTATAGAAATAGAATGCTCATCGCATCCATCAAAATAAGTGTATGTAAAAAATTACCCTTTGTTACATAGTTAATTGACCTGGATGTTTACTTCTTCCAAAGTAAATAAGAGTATGCATGAGACTCTTGTGTTATGCAATGTATAGACATGATATGCTCATTACTTCAATATGCCATTTACTATGCCTGATCTTCTTTGTTATGCAATGCATACACCTAAAGTAATCGGTGTATACTTAGTCTTTTGAAATAAGGTGAATCAATTTTTTATTGATTCATCATTGTTTTGATCTCACTAGTTTGTGACTTCTCAAGAAATCATGAGGATTTATAGCTTCTAATCCCTATGGTTGTTCGTTCAAGTTTCGAATTTTACTTATGCTTAATCATAATAAAATAAAGATTGGGGATTCTTTGTATAAACACACTCGTACAAATACATAAATATGTTATATTTAACACAATTATACTATAATCAATTTAATTTTGATAAAGCCTTTCATAAAGAATTATTATGTATAATAATATATAAATTTTTTTAACTCTCTATATATGTTTACATATAGAATAACTAATTGGATTAAAAATAATAAAAATAATAATAATAATAATAATAATAATAATAATAATAATCTTAGAAAGATTAGTACATAAAATCATAAAGAGCTAAAAACACTAGGTTTATAAAATTATTAACTTATAATAATAAAAAGTTTTATAAATTTTTGTAAAGATTTGAATATAAAATAATAACATGTATAGAAGTTATATGTGTACACATTGTTATATGCATAATAATATGTTAAACATTTGTAGTTTTAATAATGGGTTTATTTTATAAAAATAATAATAAAAAATGTGTAAAACATATTTAGTTTTATAAAGGATATTTATTTTTATATAATAAAATATGTTTATAACTTTTTGTAGCCTTTAAGGGATGAAATAATAAAAATTTAAAATTAGAGAGGTCAAGGAGTAATAAACAAAAATTTATTTCAGTTTACTAAAACATAAAACAAAAGTGTTAAAAGTAGGAAACAAGAGGAGCCATAATGCAAAATCATGGAACTTCCATTCTTCCTCACATTTCTCTCGTTCGAGACCCCTTGGAACCTGGCCAACTCCAATTTCAAACAAAACGTGCACCATAATTTGAAATCTCGTATCTTACGCGTTTCTAAATCATTAACGAATCAATATACAATCCGAATTCCAAAAATAAACGATTATTAACACGTAAATCTTTTCCGAAATCAACACAATGAACTCGAAACTCAAAACATGGATCAATGTAAGTAAAATGAGAATTAAATAAGCACAAACGTTCTTTCACTCAATATGAAATTGTTTGTGAAACATAAACTCTCTCACAAAAGTTCTAAAGTGCGACTCAAATTCAAGAACAACCAATCTCGGCCTTGCACTCGAACCTAATCAAATCGTAATCATTCCACATAATTTCTAATCCCATTCCAATCAGTTTTGTGCATAGATCAATATGTTCAGGTGTGCAATAACAACTTCATAAGTCATAAGCAACAATGTATTGGACAACGCTAGGACATCATGTGAGTAATTATATGCTCCCTCTGTACATTTTTTCACTTTTGGGACGTTATATTTGCCGGTATTCAAAATCCAAGTTATTCTAAATTCAAATTCTATAGATGTTAGGCCTTTAGTCTATTTTTGTTTGATTCTTTGCTATGTTTCACTACTTGTTTTATGACACTATGTTATTCGATACCGAGTAGCCTAAGGTGTGTTAGATACCACATTCGCTTTGACCTTCGCTTTGACTTAGGTCAAATGTGTTATAAGGGCGAAAAGTACAAAGATGGGAAGACTTGTGAAAATACTTAGCTTTGTGCTTTGTATTGGAACGAGTTTGAAGACGATATATTCTAAAACTTAATTGCAAACAAGTAGGATATGCATGCTAGAATGTAAACTTTGTATTCTAATTCAATTGCATCAGTTTTCTAAGTATACTATATAAACTATATTTGTTACTCACCAACTATGCAAATAGTTGACAAAAAGCTTTATTTTGCATATGTAACAGTTAAGTGGATGCTTTGGTCAAAACATAGGATAGTTTTATGTTAGTAGACCTAGATTTAAAGTTAAAATTTACAACATAACACCATGAGCTTTTGAGCATTAACAATCGCGCCCCAACATATTCTGAAATCGGTTGGGGTGTGAAAGATTGGTATCAAAGACATGGTTATAGGGATTTGTATTATTAGAAAATGATGGCCTATACTATAACTAACCTTACCCAAATATGAGTTATCTCATATTACACTTCTTTGTTTATTAGTTGCTTATGTGCTATGATTATTCATTATATGCTATATTATACTTAGTTGTTACTATAGCGGAAAGCCTTAGTTTGTTAAATACCATAGGAAAGACACAGTTTATACAATGCATTTGCTTAAACTTAGTTAAAAATGAAATAGTTGAAGACAACTTCATATCATGCTATTACTTAGCTTAAGCAATTGACTTAGAAATTTCTTTAAGTAAACTCCATTCCAAACTTGCATAGATGCAAACAATCTTTAGATGATAGGAATTCAAACTCATTAGGTTTAATGCCTAATATTATTCCTTAGACAAAATAGGAATTCCAACATTGATTTTTAGATCCCGTTAGAATTAAGTTTGTGAGGTGGATATGTATTAACTGGAAGAGTGTAATACCGTTAGTGGATCTCCTGTCTAGGAAAGCTATTCGTATAAATCCCTGATGTACCGAGGGACCTATTCAGTTTTCCTGAGGAATTCTGATGAGAGTATGACCACTTATAGGCCAAACCATATCATACCAAACACCTTACAAACTAAATAATTCTAATATGTCACCTGGTATTTAACTTTGAATACCATTCCTTATGTTTTCAAATATGTTCAAATGATTTGCTTTTGAATCATTTTACCATTTGTTCAATTTTGATTTTAAATTTGATAAAATTAAGTTTCTTAAAATGAACATGTGGTAACTAGATGGGTGGATATGGGTAGTTGAGACTCCTGTCTAGGAAAGCAATTCATAATCCTTTACAAGGGACCAATCTAGCTTTCATGGGGATTCTTAATAAGAGTATTTTACCTATAGGCAAAAGCATGTTACATTTTGCGAATAACATTGATTCTAATAAGCCAAAAGGTGTCCAACTTGGACACTACTCCCTATGATTTTTAACCGAATTCAAAATGATTTCAATACATTACATTTGCAAACTCAAACCTTAAGATATCATATTTAAGATTAGTCACCTCCATTTTTTGTGAACATATGTTATGAATCAATAAGTCAATAACATAATAACTAAGATCTGTAATGATGATATATCACTAGATCTAAAGGGTATTGATGTTACACTCCTCTGTTTGATAATATATACATTGTGATTTAAGAACTCAGTAATATTATATAAGATTAGTGCTGATGATTCATCACTATATCTAATAGGTTACAATATTGCACACTTTATTCGACAAAAATTCATATTCGTGTTAGAAACTCAATGATATTGTACGTGTGATTAGTGACTTGTCACTATATCTCCCAAGATATGATTTCATTTTCCTTTGTTGAAAAACACATATGTTATTATTCAAAAAAGTCAATAATATCATACCTAAGATTTTCATGGTGATTCATACTACATCTAAAGGTTATCGCATTACATTTCTTTGATTGATAATGCATATATTATTATTCCACTTCTTTTCAATTATCATTTTAAGTAAAAATGTTTATAAAAATCTATAAATTAATTATTATTATTCTTGTTGTTGCTATTATTTTTATTGTTGTTGTTGTTATTATTATTATATAGATATATATATGCTTATATATACACATCATAAATCTTGTAAACACTTTACTAAAATGTTTTAACTCTTCATAAATATACATACACACACACATATATATATTGACACACACATACTCATAATATATACATATATATATGTGTGTGTTATGTATATACTGCCACGAACATTGCTTTTATTATTGTTTAGTAGATTTGCATTTAGATTCGAAACAAAAAACCTTAGGGATTATATGTTGATTATTTTATATGAATGTTTTAATTATTTCAACTTAAACATTGTATCATGAACTTATGAAAAAATTAAACTCGCACGCTGGCGTATTCCACCGTTGGTTCGGGTGTGACAGATTGGTATCAGGGGCATAATTATAAGCGTCAAATATTGTACGGTAGCTTTGGAATGTACATTTTTCTTTAGTCCCTAGTGTTTATACCAAACTTAAACCACATATTGTGTTTTACGTTTGTGTCATGTTTTTTGGTAATGTATTAAAATAACACTCTTACTCTTGTTATAAAAGTTGTGCGATTACACTTATGTTTTGTTTTTTTAATATATTTTGAACAACATTTTTAAGTAACAAACCCAGAGCAACTTTTTACGGCACATTCCTTTTTGCAATTCTTATATTTAACCTTTTATAATATTACAATATATAAATGCAGATGGAGGGAATAGTGCCAGGCATAATTTTATTAAAAAAATGATGCTCGTTTTAAGCAATTGTTTTTTATTTAGTTCTAATTTGAAATTCTGTGTATGTGAAAAACAGAGTGAAAAAGAGCAACTGAGTTTTGCTTGCTTTAATTTCCTGTGAAGGATCGGAGTTGAAACAATTTTTTTCATAACTTTTTTTTTTTAATATTTACCAACGAGTTGCTGATCAAAATTAAAAAGAACATGTTAAAATGGAAATAATAACTTGATTCAAATATAGATCATAATTATTTATTTTTATTTCTTGTTTGTTGATATAATATAGGAACCATATGGACGTAGTTGAGTTGACATCTAATTTACTTTATAGAATATTAGAGTGCATTTGACTTTTTTTTTTTAAATTTAAATATTAAAAAAATTAGTTATAAAAATTAAGACCTTCTAATTGGCTATGCACTTAATTTTATGCAAAGTGATACTTGTACCACGGACTACACTCTAATGTTTTACGAAAAAGTAAAAACCGTTGTAATTGGATTTTTTATTTTTTTTAACGGCATTTGATCTCAACGTGTGAACCACTGATTTTCAGGTTACGTCACCAAGGTCTATTTACCATGACCTCCGTTGAGACCCCACCACCACCTCAGGAGGAAACCACACCGGAAAACCCCCTGACCTCCCAAGGACCCCTATTTCGCCTTGGGAGGGATTTGAACCCGTGACCTCCCCTAGAGAGGCCAAAGGGACCCAACCATTAGGCTAGAAGCTCTTGGTTAATTGGATTTTTTATTTGATTATGTATTAAGGATCATGCCATTGCCTATTACTTGTGTTCTAAACAAAGATTTTTGTAGTTTTAACATTTTATGTCTTCTTTGTGATGACTGTTGTTCCGATTTGTTTTAGTATGTACATATTAACATTTTAGATTGTGTATGGATTCTCGCCACAACACGAGGGTGAAAAAAAAACCAGGTCTATTTATTTTAGGGTAGGGATATTGGTACACCGGTGTATTAATAACACAACGTTTTCTATTTTTTAATATTAAAAATATTTAAAAAATATATAAGAATAAAAGTTACGTGAGTATAATGTAATTGATTTGACCTAAGAATTATGTATAGAAGATGGGGGTGGTTTATGAATATTATGACCTTTATTTTATATTTAATTATTTAATATTTATTTTGTATATTTATTTTATGTTTTAACTTTTTTCTGTTCAATAATATAACATTTTAATTAACTTAGTGAGTTGATAAGTATAAAAAATTTAAATCCAATCCTCAATGTACAATGAATGGAACCAGGAAACACTTGTCACGGATTCAGGAGAATGGCAATTATTGGGGGGACGAACTTTAATTAAATGATACGCAATTGAGGTCGTTGAAACATATGACTATCATTATGGCCTTTGACCGTTGTCACCTATGGAATTTTGCAATTTTTTTTGAACGGCATTTGATCTCAACGTGTGAACCACTGATTTCCAGACCACGTCACCAAGGTCTAGTTACCATGACCTCCGTTGAGACCCCACCACCACCCCAGAAGGAAACCGTACCGGAAAACCCCCTGACCTCCCAAGGACCCCTATTTCGCCTTGGGAGGAATTTTGCAATTAACCCTTTTTTATAATTATTTTTATTTTGACAAATTGTCAGGGGTTTAACATTATTTCACTTATTTTCCAAAGTATCTTATACGTGAACATAATTTGGTTACATAAGATTTTATACGTTCCAATTGTTAAAAGTTTTAATGATACGTGTAATTTATAAAACTTAATGACAAAAAATAAATGCTATCAAACAACATAAAAAATCATGACAATTTACTCTTCTTTTTTCAGCAAAGAAATCGAAAACGTTATCGATGTTTAACTGGTGGGGTTAAACACGTGAACCGTTATTGGATGATACACTTTTATTTATTAATGTTTGAATGTATATATTTGCGTTTAAATGAATGCTCATTGTTTAAGCTATATATTTATTATTTATTTTCCGCAAATTTTAAACTTTTGAATCAATTATCACGCTCTCATGTTTTTAAAAGGGTTTAAAATGATTAGAAAACGTAGTATTAAAGAGGCATTATTGGTTTGAATTTAATATTAAAGTCTTTCCAAAAGTCAAAACGTAGATATTGAAAATGAATGATATCAGATTCCAATAATTAAGGTCAGTACAAACAATGGTTTTATGTTTGTCAAGGTCAGACGCGTAAATGAGCCACTTTAATTAAATAGAAAATTCGTTAAAACTGTTTCAGTTTTAGATCTTAATTTTCGGTACCGTTCAATTTCAATTTTTGGTTTCCAATTTTTTTTAATGGCAGAAGTTCCCGTCGTGATACATTCAATTATCTGGCTATTGGTAGCTAAGATCGTTTCCTCGATCGTCTACCGTGAGACCGTACCCCCATTTGCGCGGAAACTCCATGAAATAGGTAAATGAGAAAGGAATTGAACCCTGGTCTTAAAGGAGACATGACCAAGCCTTAACCATTAGGCTAATTTTGTTAGATATTTTTTTGGTTTCCAGTTCAAGTTGGTTCTTTTGTGGTTATTTAAATTTTACAATTAGACATAATTTTTTTGATATATATATATAGTGTTAGGATCTAATATATAAATTGATAGTTTTGTAAAATGTGTAAAAAACAAAGTGTTATTATTAAAAAGTAACTGTTAAATATTATAATAACACTTTGTTTTTTATACTTTTTACAAACTAGTACTTTGTACATTAACAATATATATATATATATATATATATATATATATATATATATATATAATTTGAGCTTCTTTTTCTAGGTAATTAATTTAAATTTAAACCTTTTTCGTTTGAAATCTACGTTTTTTTTTTGTTGCACCATAAGAGTTACACATATTCTTGTTTTAAACTTGAAAACACGCATATTTTCTCAATGCACACCTTTTTAATAGATAATGTGCAAAACACTCTTCAAGCGTTATTTGAGTAAAAATGCAATTATATAAATTTAAAAGGGATATATAAAATTACCCTAATTTAATTATTTATTTGTAAATTGGGTGGGTTTGATTTTTGGTCAATAACCGAAAGTTAGACCAATACTTTTCAACATGAACAAAATATTTCTAGCTTTGTCATCATTTTTATCTCTTAGCATATGGCTAGTGGTATAAAGGATGAAAAATCTTCCAATTTAAAAATATATATGAAAGTCAAATTTCTTTGAAAAGTTTTCCAAAAGCATGGTGTAGGACTAACGTGGTAAATTGTCAACTGACCAAGCCCCCTTTATTTCCCTTGCCCATCTACTAAATTATCCTTTCATTTTGACTATTAGTATGAGGATTATACGCCTTGGAAGAGGTAGTATGTTTTTGCAAAAAAGACAAACTTTCAGCATATTGGAAGAGGTAGTATGTTTTTGCAAAAAAGACAAACTTTCAGCAAGGTATGCCAGACCATTTGAAATCCTTGACATGATAGGTCCAGTTACTCCAGTCGCACACAAACTCGGGTTACCATAAAACCTTAGTGGAGTTCATTACATGTTTTGTGTATCGAATCTCAAAATGTGCTTAACAGATAAATGTCGTATACTTTTATTTAAACATGATGGAATTTTAGACGTGGGCCTGAATTCACACGGGATTGTGAGGATCAAATAATACAAAAATACCCTCATTTATTCACAAAGTTGTCCTCCTCCGACAACAACTGCTAAGTTTCGGGACAAAATTTTTCTAACCGGGGGAGCTGTAGCAACCGGCTCAAATTCAGGTTCCAACTAACTAAACTTAGCTTCAAAAAGAAAAATTAAGTTAATATAAATATTATGATTAATGAAGGCTAAAGAATCATATCTAAATCAACAATTTGACACATCAAAATAAACGAGAATAAAAGCCGTATATGTGTGTAACCTGGTATATGGTCATTCTCACGGTTCAACATACATCAAAAATTTTCATTGATTAAAAACATCTAACCAACCTAATTTCCCATAAACCCCACAAGTGCATTTAGCATCCTCCTTCCCCATGCAAACTCATAACCTACCCAAGGTACTTGTCCCTCTCTTTTCCTTACCTACCACCGCTTGACAGCACCACTCCCCCTCTCTCATTCACGGCTCAGCAAGGATATTAAAATCATTTACAAGAAAACCACTACACTTAGAAAGACCATGATCCCTAACCAAGAAGCATAAATGACATCCTCCTCATTGAATAGTTCAATATTTCCTTTTCTTTGCTTGTTAAAGTAAGTGTTAAATCTGCAAAACTCACATACTACTTGCATGCAAAATCTTAAAATGGGTTTGATCATATTTTTCATGCAACCGTCTACAAGAGTACATGCACATACTTGATTATACAAGAATCACTTATATATAATAAGCTTATACTCTACTCAAGTAAATTTGGTTACTAGATATATAAGCACCCATGAATACGTAAGATTAGTGCTCAACTTGAAGATGATAAAGTAAGTCTACAAAATATATATACAAGGTTTTGTACGAGTTTAAACAAAGGTTATTTCAAAATGTTTGGAGAAATGACACGAAAATAACAAGGGTATTGATGACGGCACATAGGATGGCCAACATAATGGAAAAAGCATGGCTGTATTAAATACATGTAATCATAAAACTAAATAAGCATTAAATACAACCCATATGGTAGTTAATGAAAAGGCATGGCTCCCATTAATGAAGGGAAGGCCAGCCGCACATCAGTCAGGGCGCTGACGAGTTGACGGAAGGTCCTTACCCAGGGGATAATAGACCAAAAGATATTCAGAGGAACCCAGGGGGAAAAACCAGGAAAAAGAGCTATAAATGAGGAAGATAAGGGAACCAGAAAATTCATTCAATACACCTCAACCACTTATCACATACGCATTAAAGAGAATACTCGTTCCCAGGGAGAGTGAAAGGTCCTTACGCTCGGACGGGGAACCAGAGCTCTCTTCGAATTAATCTCGTATTCCTCTATTTGCTTGTAACACCTTGTAAAGAACCTTCCCTTGTAACCCTTCATAGTTCCTTATATTCAATGAAATGGTCAGCGTCTGCAATACCCTTTGTTAGTGAATGAGATTATCATTTATGTATTGCGCGTGTCGTTCATAATCAAATACGCTGTAATTTGGTTCATCATTTGGCGCCATCCGTGGGACCCATTTTGGGTCACCATTTGCTGCACGAACACACGACATGGCCGATGATAACCCTCGTTCTACCCCCCTCAGTGCGATCTCTAAAGATTCAGGGAAGAAAGGAGCCACTTCGGCCGAAAATGTCATTGACCCCCGAGTGGTAGTGACTGAAGAATCAGATGAGGAGGAGGTCGAGGTAACTATTACCCCGGACTTTGTCAAAAACCACCGAGAAACACTGAAGGCTAGGCTGGCCGAGCTGGAGTACCGAGAAAAGTTAGAGAAGCTAAAGGCACGACTGACGTACGACGAAGGAGGGTCTGAGGGTACACTCAAAGATCCCGGATACAGCGAGGAGCTGACGGAAGAAATCCTCAAGATGATGGAAGAACAAAAAACTCCTCAAATACAAAAGGGTGAGAACAAAGATGCCACAATATCCTAAGGAGGGACAAGCGATGGAGATGACCCATTGCTAAAACCGTATCAACCCACCAACTATATGGACCTGTAGAAGTCTACACGTCGGATCGAGAAGCTCCATTGCCGGAAAAGCTGAAGTTACCCGCGAATGTGGGGAAGTATGATGGGACTGAAGACCTAGATGACCATTTGCGTGCTTTCGCAGGAGCCGGGAGGGTAGGAAGGTGGAACCTTCCGACTTGGTGCCACATGCTCGTGCAAACTTTGACAGGTGCGGCCCGTTTATGGTTCGACAGCCTCCCACCTGGGAGTATTGATATTTATGAAGAATTGCGAGACAAGTTCCTAAAGCAGTTCCACCAAAAGAAGAAAGCTGTCAAAAATCCGAATGAAATATTGCATTTCAAAAGACGAGACGATGAAAAAGTGGAGCAATTTATGGAAAGATTCATAACCGAAAGCATGCAAATACAAGGCGTGCACGAGGTCATGAAGATTAGTAGCTTCATCAACGGGGTGAGACAACCCCAACTATGTAAAAAGTTGGGAGGGGATTTCCCAAAAACATTCGATAGTTTGATGGATAAAGTGAGGGCTTTCGTAAGGGGGAAGGATACCAGTTTTAGAGCTAGAGAATGGGAGTTGAAAAAAGGTGGAAGTTACCGGGCCAAAGAAACGCAAGAAACAACCAGGAATGGACCTTACGCCAGAAAAGGTAAGGTCCTTATAGAGAAAAATCGCCAATTTTTCACTCCCTACAGGGCCGGCTCCAAACAAGCAGAAAAATTAACACCACTGAGAAGAAAACCCAGCGAGATCCTGGCAACAGTGTAACATCAGTGCCGGAACCGGCACCGGAACAGTGATCTCTACAGTAAAACGAACAGTAATCAGGTACGAACTATATGTGTTTCATTTGCTTACCATATTAATATCATGTTTCATTGTCATTTCATGTCATTAACGAACAAATTCAGAATCAGTGCAGAAAACAAAGTTAAGAACTATGATTCATCGGTCAGAAAATTATCTGGCATTATAGAACCATCATGTGATTGTGTGTTAGGATGTTATTACTTATAAACGTATGTGAGGCTTTACAGAACAAAACAATAACGGATGTCGTTACGTGAATGCTAAATCGACGGATTATTCGTATAGATGACGATTTGTACGAATCAATCTGGAAGTTTAACGTTCTGAATGATATCCAATAATTGGAAAACAATATTGAAAAGTATAGTTATCGCCGTATTCGTACGGGTGACGAAAATTTAAAATAAATAAAAGATATTTAGTTAATTTATTAGGAATCACAATCTAAAATAATTTTATAACTTCTATTTTAAAACCGGATCGTTTCGTTACGAAAACGGTGAAAAACCGATGTTTTTACGCGAAACCACGAGAAACCGAACAAACCCGAACGAACCCGAGTATTTTCACCTCATTTAATGAGGCATTCATGGCTTCAACAACCCCACCAACCAGCCACCATCACCAAGAAATCGTTCCTCTCTCTCTACACTCTCTCTCTAGAAAACTCACCTTCTCTCTAGGATTGCTTGCTCGAATCTCAACCATTTCGGGTGTTCTTGGTGTCAAAACAACCACCATCACTAGTAGAACTCGAAAGTACAACCGATCTGAGCTTCCAACTGATAGATTTGAGGTGAGATTCATGTTTTGGTTCGGTTTAAGGGTTTGAAAACCCTAATCTCGAACCCACCTTCTAAACCGGTTAAACCTTCCTAAAACCCTTAGGAAATCACACCCACACCATCTGAAATGATGTAGGAACTAGTTATGCTGCTTGGTTTAGCCATTTGAGTCAAAATTAGGTGGCTGCCTTTGCTGTCAAATGAGTTGCCGAATGAGGCCCATCAGGTGAGCCGAAGAGACTGCCGGCCGAATGGCCACTTTCTCAGCCGAATCACCTCATTCGAGCCGTCTGGTTTCATTCGGTCTAGGACCTCATTCGCTCGGCCATACTCCATTTCCTCATTCAGCCATGTACTGATTCGAATCACTCACACACATTCGCTCGACACCAACAGCCATTCGGCTTTGTTGGTTCGGCCGCATCAACTCACTCGGGCCAAGGCCTCATACGGTCACTTTCCTTCGGCCCAAGCCATTCGGTTGTGGCTCTCATCCCTTCGGCCGAACCCATTCGGGCTACCTGATTTGGTTCTTTTGACTAGAGGTTTCATGTGAACTACAAGATGGGTTCATGAGTTGCATGGGAATTTGATCTAATGTGTGTGTGCATGGGAGTGTATTAGGGCTTTCCTTCCAAGTAACTAACTTTGGGTGAATTAAATTCCTCTTTAAATGACTAAGGTAGTCATTTCAATTGAGATGGGTTATCTATTGAAAATTATAATAGGATTTTACTAGGAGGAGTTTGAATAAATCACGTTATAACATAAAGGTCATCATGTTTTGGGGTTAACACATTGGAACTCCATTGAGAGACAAAGACCCTAAGCCTAAGGTGATGGTGTTGTTCTCATAAATAACTCTTAACACTTAGTTGGATTATAGGAACACATGACTAGTCTTAGTAATTCACTTGAATTACCTAGGACAAGTTAATCAAAGCGATGAAAAGAAATCAAGTGGAAATCAAAGTTTAATGAATGGGCCCAAGAATGGCCCAATGGGCTTAAGTTAAGCCTATTATAGGTTGAATCTCCTCTATCTAAATTAATTATATTTTGAATAAAAGTAATTAAACTATAAACCATATTAAATTACATTAAAATGATTTTTAAATAGGTGTTTAACATAAAATGAATTAACTTGAAAATGTTTAAAACAAAGACTTAAAATGATTTTGTGGGATAAGGGTTACTAACGGGTAATATCCTAGACTAGATAGAGCGAATTATAGAAACACATTAGTAAACTAGGACTCTTAGTTGCACACCGAGACCAAACCCTAGACCTAACGTCTACTATAAATACTTACCGCATTCGAATCTCTTAAAACAACTCAGGTGCTAAAGATACATAAGCAACAGTCAAAGAGCGCACGTTTTGTGATACTTCATTCGCACAACAAAACAGGTGAGTTCATTGCCCCTTTTCTAAACATTTTGTTTTAAACGCGGGGCTGAGAAGCATGCGTAAATTATTTTCGTAAGATTATATTTACTTAAATGCTTTTACTTATCATATGTTTATATGTATAATTGTTATCCTAGATTCGGTTTAGGTATACAATATACATGTTGTTCAAAGTAAGTTGTTTATTCATTATGAATAGATAACAGTTTCAAATCAAAGAACTATTTTCAAAGAACTAAAGATCTAAAACAAAGAACTATTTTCAAAGGTCTACTTCAAAGAACTAACGAACTATTTCAAAAAACTATTTCAAGGGTGTGTTATCAAAGAACTAACGATCTATTTCAAAGAACTAAGTACAAAGAACTATTTTAAGGGTTTAACTGGGAAATATCAAAGATAGCATGTGTCAATCTCAGGTTTGAAAGATGTCCTAGCTAGACTGATCGAATATGAGACGCATGTTTGATGATATTTACAGTATTCCCTAACTGTTTTGAGGAACATCTGGGAAATGCTCAAAGATAACATGTGCCAAAGAACTAAAGAACTATACGAACTATGGACGGTCTAAAGAATTATAAAAGCCTATATATCAAAAGATGTCATAGCTAGACTGATTGATTATAGGTCACATGTTTGATGAGGTTTACAGATCTCCTTTACTACTAAGTACCTGATTGCTAGACTAGTCTACTCGAGTTGACCAAGGCCCAATCATTAGGACTTAGATTTTGTTAAATGTTTATTTATTTAATTAATTAAGCATTTATGATTGTTTTTAAAATTACTGTGGTTGATCATTATTGTGATGAACTTAAGGAATCAACCTAGATTCCAGATCGTAGTATTTACAGGAACAAAGAACTGAAGGATTATTGGGTTAATGGTAGGGGTAAAATGCTTAATTTTCATTAATACCAATGATTCATGTGGATTAGTATGTGGTGGGACGGCGTCTGGGCGGGTTGTAAACTCGACTTAGGGGTATGCCCTATATATAAGCATACCAATCTGGATGATACATGTGATGTTAATGAGATTAAGGTTGTTACCCGAGAGTTTAACAAAGGTTTTGAGTGTACATTTGAACTATTGTGAATGGAAGTGTGTGTTAGGTAAAAATGCTTAATTATCATTAACAACAGTGTCATATGCATATTAGTATGTGGTGGGACGGCGTCTGGGCGGGTTGTAGGCTCGACTCAGGGGTATGCCCTATATATAAGCATACCGATGTGGATATTACATGTGATGTTAATGAGGTTAGGGTCTTTACCGAAAAAGGTTCACAAATCATTTTCAATTACTAAACTATATGAACTCACCAACCATGTGTTGACTTTATTTTTGCATGACTTCTCAGGTGACGAACATGTCAATTAAGAAGCTTATGCTTTTGGACTAGGACTTCAGATAGAAGACCTAGTATTTTTGGACCTGCATACTTTGGAACATCATTTATTTTGTATATCTTGTGCAGTTACAAGATAGATATCTTATGATGTTTATGATAGATTTACATTGTTAAATTATGAACGTTTCGGATGTAATTTAACTTTGTAATTCTATTCTATTTAGCATTTCTCATTTATATCATGTGCAATGTAAATAATCTGATCATCACGATTATCACTAACGATATCACTCTACCCTTTACAGTTGGGGAAGGGGTTAAATGGAGAACTGTGTATCTCACGTTTTATATTGTCAGGGCACCATCGAAATATAATGCCATTCTGGGACGACCGGGAATAAAGGCCCTTAGAGCATTGGTGTCCACGGTCCATGGGGCCATAAAATCCCTACACCTACGGGCGTAGCAACTGTCAGCTCCTCCGCTGAAATAATAGCAACGGTCGACAAAAAGGAAGAAAGAAACAAGGATGCGGAAGAAGAATGGGTGTTAGACGACCGATTCCCAGATGCCATGGTCAAAGTGGGTAAGCAACTGAGTGACAAAGGTAAGACAGCTCTCAAAGAGTTACTTTTGAAAAATCATGACATGTTCACTTGGACCCCCTTCCACATGGAAGGCATCCGACCAAGCTCAGCATAAGATCAACATACACCATGAGGCTAAGCCGGTAAAACAAAAAAGAAGAAGCATGGGGGAGGAAAGAAGCAAAGCTGCCACTGAAGAAGTAAGAAAGCTACTTGATGCCGGGATAGTACGGGCAGTCCAATACCCCTCGTGGATTTCGAATCCAGTTATGGTAAGAAAAAGCGGAGGAAAGTGGAGAATGTGTATTGACTTTAAAGATGTCAACAAAGCCACGCCAAAAGATTGCTATCCGCTCCCAGAAATGGAAGCAAAAATTGATTCCTTGCAAACATATCCCATCTGATGTTTCCTCGATGCATACAAGGGATATCATCAAATTTGAATGGCCAAGGAAGATGAAGAAAAAACAGCCTTCTACACGGCTGAAGGAACCTTTTGCTACACCAAAATGCCCTTCGGGCTCAAAAATGCCGGAGCCACATACCAACGTATGATGGACAACATGTTCCACAACCAAATAGGCCAGAACGTGGAAGTGTGCGTAGACGACCTGGTCATGAAAAGCAGGGCAATGATAGATGACATCAAAGAAACTTTCAACACACTCAGACAAGCACAAATGAAACTAAACCCCTGCAAGTGCTCGTTTGGGGTCGAAGAGGGCAAGTTTTTGTGAGTCCTGGTCACCAAAGAAGGAATGAAAGCAAACCCAGAAAAAGTACAAGCTGTAATTTCAACGGCATCCCCAAAGACAATAAAAGAAGTGCAGAGGCTGAATGGCAGGTTAATAGCGCTCAGTCGTTTCCTATCCAAGACAGCTGAAAGGTCCCTACCTTTCCTGAAAATATTGAAGAAGTGCCTAAAGAAAAACAAGTTCACTTGGACGGACGAAGCAGAAATGTCCTTTCAAGCTGTCAAAGAACACCTTTCCTCCCTACCAGCCTTAGCAACACCATTCCCGGCTGAAACACTCACGGTATACTTGTCAGCAGCAGAAAAGGCAATCAGCGCAGTCCTATTAGTCGAAAGGCAGGGAACCCAAACACCAATTTACTTCGTTAGTAGAACATTGAAAGGAGGAGAAGAAAGGTACTATGATATGGAAAAGTCAGCACTAGCATTGGTGCATGCTTCAAGGAGGTTGCGGAGATATTTCCAAGCCCACCCCATACGGGTGCTCACCAATCTCCCCATTCAACAGATCCTGGCACAACCAGAGATTTCAGGCAGACTGGCCACATGGGCTATAGAACTGGGTGACTTCGAAATAAAATTCGAACCACGTACAGCTTGCAAAGGCCAAGTGCTTGCTGATTTCCTGATAGAAGCACCCGCAAGCAAAGACTAGGAACATAGCCCCACCTTGACAAGCAAGAAAGTAACAGCTATTTGAAATGGCAGCTATACACCGATGGTGCATCCAATGCAGATGGAAATGGCGCATGTTTCATTTTGGCAACACCAGAAGGCGTTGAGCTCACCTACGCTATCAGACTCAAATTCACAGCCACCAACAACGAGGCTGAGTATGAAGCCTTGCTAGCCAGATTGAGGGTAGCACACGCCATGAAAGTCTCACACATCGATGTGCATGTCGATTCCCTCTTAGTAGCCAACCAACTAAATGGCTCCTACGAGGCGAAGGAAGAGACAATGAAGCAGTACTTAGCAAAAGCAAAGTCCCTACAAGAACAGTTCACAGAGTGCCAAGTGATACACATCAACAGGAGCCAGAATCGCAAAGCGGATGTGCTAAGCAAGCTCGCGTTAGCCGCTTTCAGCAAATTAGGAAGTGAAATCCGGATTGATGTTCTAGCTAAACCGTCCATCGATATAGAACTTGAAATACAAGAGATTACCCAAGCCACTTCGTGGGGAGAACCAATTAAAGAATTCATCAAAATGGGCAGGGTACCAGAAAATAAAGATGAGGCAAGAAGGCTACGACTGCGAGCCTTACAGTATGAACTTATTAACGGGGAACTGTATAGAAAGTCCTACCTGGGACCTTCACTTAAATGCATCGACAAAGAAGAAGCCAAGTATGTTATGCGTGAAATCCACGAAGGAATATGTGTACTCCACGCAGGGCCACAGACAATGGTCGTAAGTGCAATGAAAGCAGGATTCTATTGGCCAGGAATGTATAACACAGCGGTGGCACTATCTCAAACATGCGACGATTGCCAAGTCCATGCACCTGTGCCGAAGAGACCAAAGCAGCCCCTTGTACCTGTAAGTTCCTCATGGCCCTTTCAAAAATGGGCTATTGACATTGTGGGACCTTTCCCGGAGGCAGTAGGAAATGTCAAGTTCCTAGTAGTAGCTATTGACTACTTCACGAAATGGGTGGAAGCGAAACCGCTAGCCAAGATCACGAGCCAGGCAATAAAAAGATTCGTTTGGGAAAACATTGTTTGCAGATTTGGCATACCCCACACACTTGTCAGCGACAACGGAAAACAATTCGGCAGCGCCATCTTCAAAAAATGGTGTGAAGAATTGTGCATTAAGCAAATTTTCACCTCTGTGGCACACCCGCAAGCAAACGACCAGGTTAAACAGGCGAACCGAAGCATAGTGGATGGAATTAAGGCAAGGTTGGGTAGAACATGCAAGGCATGGCTGGAAGAGTTACCACATGTACTATGGGCGCACCGTACGATGACAAAAACAAGCACATGGGAAACACCCTTCAGTTTAACGTACAGTACAGAAGCCATGATTCCCGCAGAAATCGGATCTCCAACGCCAAGAACACAACTCACTGAACATGAAAACAGTGAAGATCTCCGGATAAACATGAGTCTCCTAGAAGAAAGACGGTTTCACGCAGCACTCCAGAAGACGAATTACAAAAAGGCCATGCAACGACACTATGACAAAACAGTCAGGGAAAAAGAGTTAAAACCTGGCGATCTGGTGTTAAGATCCAACGTTGCAAGCGGCAAAGAACACCAAGACAAGCTAACCCTGAAGTGGGAAGGTCCGTACAAGATTATTTGGAGCAATGGGAAAGGATCCCACAAGCTAGTCGATATAGAAGGCAAAGAAGTCCCCCGCGCTTGGAACTCAATGCAATTGCGCAAGTACCACCTGTAGAATCAGACAAAATGGAAGTACCACAAAAGGCAGTCACTTATTTTGTTTACAATGTGACACAGCCATCTAAAAAAATGTACTTAGTAATCCCTTTTTTGTATCTCCATTAGGAAAAGAATGAAGTGGAAATTCCATTACCAAAATATCTCTACAATATTGCAAGTATGAACATACACAAAACTCATACTCAAAAAGTAAAATAAATATCAAAATGGAAGAAAGAGACCGTAGTCTCGAAGAAATGCATTAAAATGCACCCAAAGCAACAAACGAAAACAAAGGGTAGAAAACCCCCTCCTTATTTTCGCGCAGAAATTATCAATAAAGCATGCATGAATCTCATAAAGAGAAATACCTGGTAACCAGCTTTATAAAAGGGTCCCCAATCACATACGTACAAGCAAACATGCTAAAAGCGTAATAAATTCAGTCGGAAAAGGCATCACAATGCCAAGACAACATGTTCATTTTAAACACAACAATAGTTATCAAAGTTAGGCAAACATGGCACAAATTTTATGGTAAAGGAGTGGTGGGATCACCAACGGCTGTTAAAGCCTCCAAATCAGCAACAGGAATATCAGGGGAGTTTTCCAAGCGGGACAGCAAAGAATGATCCGCGGCACCTAACACAAGAGTTGCCTTGGTCATCCACGCCTCCGCTGTTGGATCATAGCAAGGACTTTCTTCCAAAAACAACCCCTGGTTCGAATACTTGTAACCTGCACGAAGACCATTTTGATAACCGACAGCAAGGCAGGCAGAGTTCACGTCACCAAGTAATTGAACATATTCCTGGTTATCCCGAATGCGGTTAAAAACGCGGCGGAAGCCCCGAGTGACAAGCCAGGCACGATCAGCTGCAAGCCGATTGTTCATATCCGCAACCTCCACTACCTTCCGTTGCAACCTTTGATTTTCTTCAGATAAACGGGCAACCTCCACACGAGCGGTAAACGCGTCTGCCTGCGCCTCCTCCAATCTCTAACTAATTCGTACAATAAGGAAGGGAAAAATGCAATAAATAAGCATCCATATGGTTAGTACAACACATCAAAAGCAAAATTAAAAGACAGAGATTACCTCCAACATAGATATGTCAATCTTATAACTCTTGATATCACCTCGCTGCTCCCGCAATTCACCAACACACCGGCCCACCTCGGACCCAAGTTCCGCCACACGTCGCTCAGACGCTGCCGCTTTATCATTCGCCACGCGAAGAGATTCCTTCAAATTCTTAGACTCTGCACGAAGAGCGTCAACATCCAACACCTCTCCGAGAAGTTGTTTTTTATCCTCTAAAGCTTTAACAAGCTCATCCTCAACAGTGGCTATCCTTTGCTGAAATTTCATTTCAACATCTGATCGATGCTGTAGGCGCTTAACAATATCTAAACCAAGGTCCCGATGAGACTCCAAAGATAAAGTAAACCGGTGAGCCAGAGCAAGAGAATCCAAATCCCTGTAACCAGCTTCAGAAATGGACGCAGAAGTGACCACATTTTCGGAGGTAGGCAGTACTGGAGGCACAACAAAACCCGAACCTATGGGAACCACAGCCACAAACACTGCCTCCGTATGAACAGCCGAGACAGGCACTTCTAGACATGTGGAAGTAGCAGGAACACTCACACCACCGGGGGAAATGAACTCGTTTGGTTCATACAACCCTCGGGCAGGAGAATCTGAAAAAAAGGCCACATCCGATTCCATCACTTGTTTACCCTTCTTCCTGCGTAAAGAAGAAGCCTCCTCAGGTTCATCATCCTCATCCTCATCAATCATAATTGTCTATGGACAAACTTCCTTTCGCATAGCAGCAACGGGGGTAGTAACAGCAGACACCTCCGGCAAGGACACAACGGTCCGCTGCCCACTACTACGCAGTCG
Source organism: Mikania micrantha (assembly GCA_009363875.1). Lineage (NCBI taxonomy): Eukaryota > Viridiplantae > Streptophyta > Magnoliopsida > Asterales > Asteraceae > Mikania > Mikania micrantha. Next base: position 22,077,578 of record CM018686.1, read on the forward strand.
AAGTTTTAAAGGAGGGTGTGAAGATGGTTCCACAGACTCTGAGACAAAATGGGCAATACGCCCCCTTTTTTCCAAAAGGGCAGCCAAGGGCAGTTCATCATCATCTGGACTGGAAATCTCCTCCGCAGACCCAGAAGGAGAAACAGGAAACAACTCCATCGCCGGCGTTGGTGGGGGAGGAATAGAAGACTCAATGGCTACAAACTTTATACCACGATTTGCTTTCTTCAAAATCTTGAGCAAATTCATTTCTGCACACAAATAAACAAGACAGAAGTTCAAAACACATACAACAATGAATACCGAAAAACCATGCATCAAAAATAAAGACCTTCGCCCTCTTCCATCACCGCAGGCCCGAATTCAGGCTCATCCCACAAAGGACTAACACCAGCTATTACAAGCACCGTTTCAGGAAAAACAATCGCAGGAGTAGGATTCTCAACCAACAACCGAAACAACAGAACATCACAGTCCCGAAGAGGCGGTGCGTCATCCACGATGGGATTTCGCATGTTACGAATTGGCAACCGAGCAGGCAAAAAACTTATTATTAACAAAGAAAAAACGAAGTTTCCAGTCACGAAGACTCTGCAAAACCCTACTCAAACAACTTGGAAAGTTTTGGGGTCGCCGTTTCTCGAAGGTGAACCAGTCGCCGTCAATCCAGAACCGGTAGAAACGGCGAAACAAGGGAATATTAGGTTCACCCCCCATCTCCCTACATGCAATCACAAAATGCATCACACGAAGAAGCCCTAGCGGATGCACTTGGGAGAAATGGACTTCGAAGAATCGGAGGACCGAAAACAAGAACAGAGAAAGGGGGTATCGCACAGTACATGATTTAAAAACCTATGTAAATATAGTAACCCTATCACTACAAGCAGAAACTTCATCACCGGGATGTGGCAACCGAGGATGAACAGATGCTGGAATTTGATACAACCGGCAGAAAATATGTAACTCCCCTTGCGATAGTAACGTCGATGCCGAACCCAACCCTCGTCTATCCATAGATAAAGAAAATAACATGAAAATGCAAGAAAACTTACTCAACAATGGCGGTGGAACGGAAGAAAGAGGAACCGAGCAGGAAGAAGAAAGAGAAAGAGGAGAAAGAAAGGAAATGATGGTAACTTTCAAATCAAAGCGGCTGTACGCGTGGCCTTACCCTAACCGCATAAATTACACTAAAAATCCCAACTTTACCCTTGTAAGGGACCCACATTCACTCAACCGACGGGAACCGCCAAAAACGCCAGTAAAAAAAAAGGAAAAGAAGAAGAGAGAGAAAAGGCGAAGGAAAAAGGTTAAAAGAAGCATATTACGAATGGACCTTCAAAGTTCAGAAAGTGACCTCTAAAGAGAGGCACCAACTGAACTGGGGGTACTTGATGACGGCACATAGGATGGCCAACATAATGGAAAAAGCATGGCTGCATTAAATACATGTAATCATAAAACTGAATAAGCATTAAATACAACCCATATGGTAATTAATGAAAATGCATGGCTCCCAATTAATGAAGGGAAGGCCAGTCGCACATCAGTCAGGACGCTTGACGAGTTGACAGAAGGTCCTTACCGAGGGGATAACAGACCAGAGGATATTCAGAGGAACCCAGGGGGAAAACCAGGGAAAAGAGCTATAAATGAGGAAGATAAAGGAACCAGAAGATTCATTCAATACACATCAACCACTTATCACATACGCATTAAAGAGAATACTCGTTCCCAGGGAGAGTGAAAGGTCCTTACGATCGGACGGGGAACTGGAGCTCTCTTAGAATTAATCTCGTATTCCTCTATTTGCTTGTAACACCTTGTAAAGAACCTTCCCTTGTAACCCTTCATAGTTCCTTATATTCAATGAAATGGTCAGCGTCTGTAATACCCTTTGTTAGTGAATGAGATTATCATTTATGCATTGCTCGTGTCGTTCATAATCAAATACGCTGTAATTTGGTTCATCATCAATGATAAACATCGTGTTTTGGTAAGTGATTTGTATATATAAGATATCATAATATGTCTAAAGACACGTACGCATATGTGGAGATGAATTAAAGTGTGCATGTGTGCAAGAGTAAGGTAGTATACATAAAAATAGAAAAGGGAGAATACTACTTAAGAAATTGGCAACAATAGCACAAAAAGCCATGAAATGATGACGAATTAACAAGAAGAAAAGTGGTAAAAATAAATTCTCACTTAAATGGAAAGCCAAGGCAAGAAGAGACATAGCAAATGTTATGGAGGCTGGTTATAAACCATGTAATTTGGGTTAACAAAATATATATGGACATACGTAAATGTTAAATTATAATTTATGGAGGGATTGTATTAAATTATAATTTAGGCACGGACATTTAGTCGAAGGCTTGGTTGTGGTCTCCTGAAGATTGCGTTCCACCTTACCTATGATTAACATGTTATATAATAGCATAGCATAATAAGGTGTATATCGTACAAAAATCTTTATTGAGTCTTCAAACTTGTGATCTCACCATCTTTTGAGTTGACCATTTACTCATGTTTTCTAGGGAATTAAAAACCATGTAAGCACGAAGGAAAGCTTTTGATTACAAAATAAGATTGCCTATTATAGCCCTTGTATGCAGGCCATATTTTGAAATCTCTATGTTTGTAAATTTTTTTAGACAATTTGATGTAACTTTTGGATACATGACTTTTTAAGGCATGTTTTAGTAACTCGATTGAAACCAAGCTTTTAATGATTCCTATTCGTCATAACTCCCATGTTCCACTAAAGGCAGAGGTGTGACAACTTTCAATTGTTAATATTTTGAATTCCACATATGTTAAATTATATCACAAGAATATGTTAAACTGTTACTTATTCCAAATGATTAATGCATTTTTAAACTGTTCAAGAATATGTTAAACTGTTCGATTATGATCACAAGAATATGTTAAACTGTTACTTAAACGTTGTGATATAATGCATTTTTAAAGATAGTGTAGTAATTTGAAAACTGGAAATCAACATATTCATATTTAGGACGTTTATTAAGCTTTATGTCTGTAAATGTACATTGCTGATTATTGTATGGAAATGTCAAATTTTGGCAAAAAACTCAAGTAAAATCAAATTTAATTAACCATGTTTGTTTTAAAACAAAATAGGAATACTTAGCTATTTTGATAATAGTTTCTCTAAAATAAACTTCGGTACGAAATTCCTCAAAGTAGGAGAGACTGTAATAATTAGGGTTTTTCAATTAATGTAATTGTGTCGAATTTCGAATAAACAAATGTTCAATGGAAGTTTCTTATTTTGTACAAAATAAATCTTTTTATAGCTAATTTCTTTTAATAAAATAATATAATAAATGATATTCTGACATACAAACATGTGTGTGTGTAACATAAAGTAAGAATACTTTAATTGATCTTGTTACACACACAAATACATACTAACATATATATATATATATATATATATATATATATATATAATATATATATATATATATATGCGTGTGTCTACCAAGTTTAATTATATTACTCAATTAAAATTTTATGAAATTAAAATAAGTAATCTAGGTTTTATAATATTTATTAAACTATAGAACTTTGTTGTAAGCTTAGATATTAAGCAATAAGTTTTGCATAATAAGTTTTTTACATAAAATATTGACTTTTACATTAAGGGGACCATACGTGTAAATATGAAAATTAGATTATGGGTATTAAACTTTGTATTTGAAGTGGGAGAAATTGTTCTATCAAAGACAAAAGTTCATTTCTTCTTTACCGTGGATTGCGATCCGAGCTCTGTGAGTCAGGGTCAATCCAAATGCTGCAAGGAATCATTTCTTCATTCAAAATTCATATGGTTATATGTTTGTAATATCATTCCGAGTCTAAATGCACGATTAATTGCATTTAACATCCTCATTAAGGTTATACAACACTTATTCGAAACAGTTAGAGAACTCTAAGTCTACAATTAGAATCACTTAAATCAAAATCATAATAGGAACCAAATGTTGCCATCCCACTAGTTTTAATCATGAGAACAATAGCCCTATGTTTTTGAAGGCTTACAGATTCTCAATCAAACAAATTGGAATCAGATTGAAAAACTAAGGTTTCTAATTTGGGCGAGTTGGAGAAGTAGTGTATAAATTCAATTTAAAAGCATATTCAGTAACGGATCCACAAGCGAGCCTAGCGGTAAGACGTCAGTTGGCGGTAGATGCGGGCTAGAAACCCAACATAAGCGGTTTTGGGTATTTTTTTTGCTTTTGGCATTTGGAACTATATATGAAGAGTTTAACAATTTAGATTGCTTTTCAAAAAACCTATAAAACCTCTTTTTCAATATCCGAAATCATTTTGTTTAGAAAATTTATTTTATTTTTATTATTATTTCGAAAGAATTCATTCTTTTATAAAATATATATATATATATATATATATATATATATGTATTATTCTTTTAAAAGCTCGATTTAATACAAATATTAATCATTTTGTACAGTTAATATTTTAAACTTTTATATATTGATTTTAATTTCAAATGTCAGGAAATAGCTATTTTATAAAAAAGTTAATTAAATTTGTAGTCAAAGATAGATTATCAATATGCAAAAAAATTATTCAAATAATATTCATTTTCTAAAAATACAATATATTTAACTAAAAACATTATTGTTAATAAAACACTTACCTATAAGAAATGATTAGAAATGTATAATAATTTTTATACAAATGTTCTAAAATCCTTAATATATTTTATTTACTTTTAAATAAAATATTTGTAAATCATATATTCTAAATGCAAAATTTATAATATTAATCATAAGCTTGAAACATAAAACATATTAATATTTTACAAATTCTTACAAAAATTCATACAAGCATTTGAAATCTTAAACAAATATTATTCAATTTATCATCCATTCAACCCTTTATCGTTTTTAGAAAAACTAGGTTTAAGATATATATCAAATCTAAATCATATTCATATAAACATAGGGTGTTGTAGGTTCATGAACATCTAGGATCTAATAATATCAACAAATAAACAAGATTGTGCTTAATCCAAGCTAGTTTTCATAAGTAATCAAACTATGTATAATATCAAGAACAATCAAATGAGCTCCAAAATATATTTTTGTATTAATGAAAGAGTGACGTACATATAAGAAATATTAAGAGAAAAACTAGAGCTTAAAAATTAATATCGATACTAGTCAAAAATCCAGTCCGACAGCATGACAAGCATGCACATATATATATAGACCAAGTATAGAACCTTCGATACTAACATTATTGAAGGCTTCGATAATAGTAAATATACTAAATATATGTCGATACTATTAGCATCGACAGAATGTCCATCGATGCTATTAGTATCGACAGAACACATAGTCAATGTTTAAACATATTTACAACAAAATACAAAACTTACAATCAAATACAAAAAAATTAAACAAGTCTTCACTTCGTATCTTATATGAAATCAAACTTCATTTCAACATCTGAAGTTGTTGCTATCAGGATACTAACAGGCTTCCTGTGGCAATAGATCAATGTTGGTCTTCATTCAGTCCATTTCAAAGGTAGATGACTTCTAACAAATACCTTATGTTGTACACAAACATCTAGCACTTTTTGAAAACACATAGCTTCAACTTTATGATCGTTATGAACTATATTGTCTTTTCTTGTAGTTTTTTTTGATCAACTTCAGGAAGATTAATCCAATTGATTGGATAAGCATTCTGCAAATCACAATATTTTGATTGCCTTCGGATACAACTTCTGAAGTTTGACCATCAAGATACCAGATTTTCAGGTCATTCATAATTCCCAAATTAAACTTTGATAAAGGAATTCTTTTCAAATATTTAACTGGTTTAAATTCATATCTGACCTTCCATTTACAATCTAAAAACCTGATTATAGGTATCTTCATGAGCTTTTGAGGTTTTAAATATTAATTGAAAGTTTAAATATTGAACCTCTTCTCTAATATTTTCCTCAATTTTCCAAGCCATGTAATCCTTTGAAGGATTAAGCAATTTCAGGTACTATGGTGAACTTGAAGGAAGTAGATGAAAAAAATTTCAATTGGTGATCCATTTGGGATCCACCTGTTAGACTTTAGAAACCAAGTGGAGGTGGTCATTGGTGGTGAAGGTGAGTTTTAAATATGTTATGGATTTTTTATCAATTAACATAAGGGTGCCAGGAAATTCTAACAAACCCGATTGGATTAAGAGATTCAAACTGAAAAATAAAAGTCAGTTTGTATGCTTTCTGGAAACCCAGTTCTCAGATTGTTCTAGACTGCCAATTAAACAAATTTGGGGCAATAAGTTATTGAATTATGACTTTGTTAATACATAGGGCCGGTCTGGTTGACTCCTTTCCATTTGGTATCCTGATGTTTTTAGAAAACGTGGGGGGTTCAAAAGGGTGACAGTTTCCTTCGCGTTTATGGCTCAATTGTAGGTATTGTTCTATTAGTGAATGTGGTAAATGTTTATGCCCCGCAACAAAGGCGATTAAAAAATCTCTTTGGGAGGCCTTAATATCATTGATGGGTGAGTTCGAAGGAATGTGGGTGTTTGGGGGACTTTAATGAGGTGCGTTATAGTTCGGAGAGGCTAAACTCTGATTTCAATCCCCGGGGTACTTCTAAGCTTAATGAATTCACTTACTCTGCAAGGTTGCATGAATAAATGATGAGGGCTAAATTTTATGCATTCCTCATCTGCTGGTAGAAAATTTAGTAAAATTGATAGAATTTTGGTGTAGCGAATTCTATCATAAATGGCCAGAAGAATCATTGATCACACATCCTATATTATGGTCTGATCATTCTCCAATTAGCCTAAGTACGGTTTTATTCGACTATGGACCAACAACATTTAAATTTTACTCATCAAGGTTGAGGTTACCTGGGTTCAGGAGCTAATTGTTAAAACATGGGGGGGGGGGAGGGGTGTTAGGCCCAGATGTGATTTTTATGAATAAACTAAAGATGGCTAAAGATAAGCTAAAGGAGTCCAATCTTTATAATGCTCAACGTGAATCCCTAATGGATGAATGTAACTACTTTGAAACCCTGGCAGAATTAGATTTCATCTCGGAGTCGGAGTGTGAACGCTGGGCCAAGAGTATTTTTGAGTTGAATTAGTTGGAAAAAAGAAATTTGTCAGATATTAAACAAAGGTCTATGATCACATGGGGAGTTGAAGGCGATGAGAATTTAGACTTTTGCCATGGGATGATTCGTGCTAATTTAGCATCTAATAGGAATAATGGTATGACTATCAATGGAGAATGTTATTCGGTCCTGAATATTATCAAAAGAAATGCATGGCAGTTTTTCAGGAATAAGTTTAACAAACCTATCAGGCGGTGCCCGACAATTATATGTCTTGGTATCAAGAAGCTCATACCATGGGAGGCTGAAGCTATTTCAGATTCCTTCTTAGTGAATGAAATAAAGTCGGCAGTTTGGGACATCATCAGTGATTAAGCTCCTCGGCCCGATGGTTTTAACTTTGCTTTTATAAAACATTTCAGGGATTTATTAAAAGATGATGTGGCTAAGGTTTTTGAGCACTTTTATGATCATGGGATTATTAATAAGTCATGTGGTTCTGCATTCTTACATCTAGTGCAGAAGATTAGAGATCCTCAATCGTTTTTTGGCTTTTGACCCATCAGTTTGTTGAGTTGCCTTCCAAAGCTAATCTCCAAGGTCTTGGCAAATAGAATGCGAACAGTGATTAGCTCGGTTATTGATCAATGTGTCGTAGGTCAATTAAAAACAATTTAAAATCAGGGAGGTAGCTACCTACGACTATAACAATGGTAAGTAAGGTTGTTTCCTCAGGAATCCATGGAAAGTGCTAAGCTTTAATTGATGACTTGATTAAACAAAGAAAAAGTACACTTAAAATTCAATTGAATTGAGTAAATGTTCAAACAATGATCATGATTAATGATTTTAAAAACAATTAAGAAAAAGATAATCACTTCCGGGTTTGTAACATTTGTACGGTAATCACGTGTACGGACGATACTTGCAATGCTAAATTGTAATTATGAGTTTGTTTTTAATATCATTTATAGTATACATTGTGAACAGGTAAACATGATTGGTACACACAACAGTTAAGACATGGGATTTTCTTATTTAGCGAGGAAATCCGATGTCTGACAACATAATTCGTAAGTAACACAATCCAAAATAACCCAACTATGAAATGTAAACGTTGTGAGGAAACAAGTTCAAAACAACAAAGGATAACATTAGGAAATATTACAATAACAGTGTATTCGTGGGAATGACAATTCACACGAATATATCTGTGGTTTTAATATTTTAAATGATATCTTATAATTAGAAAACAAGAATGGAATGTAAAACAATCTTCGTGTTCGTATGGGTGACAATTCGTACGAATACGCGAGAAGGTTTTACGTTCTGACGTAACAGTTTAAATAAATGATTTCTAAAATAAATTCATAAATGTAATTCGCTTAAAATATATAGTAGGAATCACCACCAAAAAAGATAAAATAAAACCATTTTTATTAAAAACGTAATATATATGTATTATTCATAACGTAACACGTAAACACAAAACTGAACGAACCCAAACACGCGGGAAACCACTCTGGGTATTTAAGGCTTGAAAATCCTCATTTACTTCTCCCAACCACCAGCTCTCACCCTCTCTCTACAATTTCATCACTTTCTCTCTCTACTCTCACCCTATAAAATCCGCAACCGATCTCCCTCGTTTCTCAACGGATTTGCGAGTTCTTGGTGTCTATGGAAAGATCTTGAGGTGTACATTGAGAAAGTACAAAGGATCCGAGCTTACAACTTCATGATCGATCCAGATTTGAGCTTGAAGGTACAGAAGTTTTGAGTTCTACTATTCATCATCTCCTTAAACAATAAGCCGGTTCTTGATCTATCTATACTCAAGAACAAACACTCAAACAACATTAGAAACACTTGGGGGACCCTGGATTGAACTCACAAAGCTTGGATTGGGCTGGATTTTTTAGCACAGCTAGTATCGACGTGGGAGTTGGCTAGGTTAACAATATCGATGGAGGAACATTTGAAGATGTTCTTCCATCGAGACTAGCAATTTCGACGGCGCAAGAATCATTCCCATGTATTGGATATTGGTAATATCGATGATCTTCAAGCTGATAAGTTTCAAGTTGGTCGATACTGACAGTATCGAAGGATGCAGGCCATCGATGTTAAAGACCTATCGATACTACTAGTATCGATGGGCATATGTTGGGTGTCCTCCACATCTTATCGATTCTACTACCTTCGATGGGTCCTTTTCGATCCTTAAACACTTTCATGTCTTAAAACTACCTAGTCCAAGGTGAAACAATAAACAAACAAAAAAAATAAACGAACTGGAAAGTCGAAGAACAAGTTGCAAGTTCCCCATCGATACTACTAGTATCGATGGGCTATATACTTGGGTTGTGGTCATCGACACTAGCAATTTTGATGCCCTCTTGATCAGCCAACTGTCGACACTAGTCCTTGAGTCCAATCCAAGTGGTTCTAAAAGCTAGAATGAATCAAAACCATCCACAAACAAGTTGATCATTCATCTTGGAAGCACAAGGGGTCGGGAAGGGTGCTTCTAGCCTTAACCGATTCTAGGTGCTATGGTTTTCACTTCTACCAATCAAGCTTAGTCTAAGTAAATTCTAACTTAAGTAAATCTGATTGAAGTCTATTTCATGAGCTTAATATGGACACTATGAGCATCACGTTTTCAATAATGTAGTAAAAACCTAGATTACACCATGCATGGTGGTCTCATGCATAGTGTAATATGGTTTATGTACTCATGTTTTCTAAAATTAAACCTAGACTAAGATTTTAAACATGTAACTAAAGTAAGTGATGAACTCTATAATATTAATATAAAGAGTATTGACTAAGCTTAGGTTGGTTAATGAAGGCCATGTAACTTAATATACTTAAACAAATTGTTAGGCATAACATAAGAATACTTAAGAAAGAAAGACCATATACTTATGAATTCAGGAACCATATTAACGCAATCAGGAACTTGAGTACAATCAAACCTTCAACAACAAGTGAGAGCAACGATACTTAAACGTCAGTGCACTACATATCACAATCAATCAAGGTGAGTACATAGCCCGTATTTTCTACTTTGAAGTCTTTTGGGGTGGAACATGTGAATAACTATTTTAGAACTTCAATTCTTAATGGTCTTCATATTATAAACTTATGTTTGGCTTATGTTGTAAAACTTAAACTCTTTTAAGTTATACTCTGGATCTAAGGCACTTAGTCATGCTTTGTCATGGCACACGACCTAATCCATTACACTGCTTTTGTACAGGTTGTTTTCAAATTCATAATAAACTTTGTAACAAGGACACATTCTTGTAAACAAACGTATTGACATCTAGTATGCCTTTATTTAGGATTTTGAGGGCTGAAATCATAAATCTTAGATTTCTGAATTGTAGTTCACCCAATCATTATCATTAGGACTCATGAGTTGGAAGCCATTAATTTAGTCTTATAAACTTGAGTTTATTCAATCGTTTATCGTTAGCACTGGGTGATCACAACAAGGGTAAGCGGGGTTCTACACCAAGGTTAGGGTTGGATTTAATTTGATTTATTTCTTACGGTGGATTTGTGTAGTTTTAGCAATATGGATTAGTTATCAATTAACTTTAACAGCATAGGTCGTATTTGACTCATGCTTAGTAATACGGAGTTGGTATTAGTTAACCTCATTACCACGGGCCGTATTGGTTATATGGTCAGTCTTTGCTTAACTCCAAACGTTGTTTGGGACTTGGATTTAAGATGACACTTGGATATACTTGATGATAGTTTGTGGTACAATACCATTTTACTATATTTACATTATGTACATTTACATTCTATATACATTCTATGCTGTACATGGTTCAATGGTTTCAAATCAGGTTTCATTCAAGTTGCACTTATGCATGTACATTTGGTTAAATCTTTGAACTTATATATTTTGATATCTTTAAACTTATATACATTTAAATCTTTAAACCTATGTATCTCACCAACTACTTGTAGTTTATAGATTATTTTTTCACATTTTTCTGGTGATCAGAGGTAGGTACAGGAATAGGGACGAATAAGGCGACCTAGTTAAGATAGAACAAGATCAAGAAACAAGCTAGGATGGAATAGAAACCCATTAAATCCTTGTTGTTTAATTAACATGTCTGTTCTTATTTGGCAAACAATATTTTTGAGGTTGGTTAGTTGTATTTTTTTGGGTAGATAGCCATGATTTGTAATTATTACTTTAATCATGTGAAATCTAGTAATGCATTGTGGTTGTCCTTCATTAATCTTGGTCATGATTCAATCAATCAGGCGTCACCGCGCTGTGGATTCCGCACACGGCGCATGGTGTGACAGATTGGTATCAGAGCCAAGGTTATAGAGAACTAGGAAAAACCCAATAATTAATGACCTAGACTATAACCTAAGCTACCCCATCGAATTAAGTGCTATAGGCTTAAGGATACTTAGAAACTAAGTAAACTTGAGTTAGCATTAAGTCTACACTAAGCTTGGAAGATTTTAAGGACAAATATTTTCCAAAATTATTTTCATATATTTAAATTAAGGAACCTAGTGCGGGGATTCTATAATTTTAGGACTCGGGCTGAATTCCTAAATTTTGTTTTTAACAAAGGATCTCAGAGGCAAGGATCGGTATTCCTAGTATCCTTGTTCTGAAATTCTCAATGTGTTAAGGACTTCAAGGGTAGGAATTTGTATTCTTAGAATTCTTAACTTGAAGTTCTCATCATGGAATCATCATACTCAATACTGTAGGTATTGAGAGACTTGAATGAATATTCCAGGACACAAGAACATGAAAACTTGAGGTCTTCGTTACAAGTGAACCAAGACTACAGTTTACTCAATCATAGTCAATGGAACAATCGTAAACCATCGTAAAAAATCATGAGTTGGGATCCTAACTTCAAATATGAGCGGTGGCCTAGCTTTGACATACTGAAGTGGTGGTGGGCTGGCGGCAGGGCTTGACCCTACGTATGCCCTATATATAAATTAACTTCAGTATGACAGGGGAATTCGGCGTGACTATTAGAAGTGAAGATCTGGAGTTATCAAGAATCTTTAGAGCATTGAACAAATACATGTTAAAATATAATAAAAGTCAAGAGAACAAAGAACATAATGAACAATGTTTGAAACAATCTTATGTGAAACAATCGTATGTGAATCAACCGTATGTGAATCAACCTTAGAAGAGTCAATCATATGTGTGAACGTTATTTACAACCCTTTATGTATCAATGTTATGTGAGAATATGCTTAGATCTAGTGTAGATCACACATGTTTAGTACCTATCAACATAGAATAACATGACAACTTAGTGCATATATACTTGTCAATATAGTTGATCAAGTTAACACTATTAGTACATGCCAACATAAGTACAGACCAACATAAGTTCAATATTAGTCTAATGAGGGTTTAGTTGATCAAGGTCATTTGGAATCATTATTTCTTGAACATTATTATCGTTAGTACAAACGTTGTGCCACTAGCAAGGGCATGATCGTGGTATGTCGAAGAAGTGGTGGGCTGGCGGCTGAGCTTGACTCTATGTATGCCCTATATATAAGCTATCTTCGACATACCGGGAAAGTGTCTGTGTGTAAGTTTGGTGGGGTATATCATGGAATTTGTACATAAAATCATAACATACAACCATATGAGATGTAGACTAATAAGTTATTTATTTATGAATACTTGCTCATTGTTACAATTGAATGAATAACACTAGTAGTATGAGAATAACACTAAATTATCTTGTAAATTCAATTGTATAACTTCTCGTTACTGACTTGCTTGTGGCTTTCTCTTCGTAGAATGTGTCAAAACCTGCGTCGCGTGCGGAATCCACATAATGATAGATTAAAACAAACGCACACAATATTATACATCAAAGTATACACATAATGATAATATTACAAAACGTCTAGTTTGTTTCTCATTTCTAGGTCACCCTAAACATTCATGGCATCTTGACCTAGCTGAATTTCCTGATCTTGATTACCTGAAACATGTAAAGAAAACTTGGATCAACCACACGTGGTTGAGTGAGAAACATATATTTTGAGTTAACATATTTTGTATGAACTTGAGTAGCAATTATAGCACAAGCTCATCATATAAATGTATTGAAATACAAACCCAATGAACATGCAAATATCAAACCTATTGCAATAGCTTTCCATGTGCGATACACCACGTGTATCCAGTTCGTGTGGTGTCCAACCCGCAGTTGGAGCACACGTTTTTGTGTTCTCGGTTTCCCGCATATGGACCATACCAGTACTACCGGGGGCTTGACGAATCAAGTTAATGATATTGCATAAGAATAGCATCATTCAACATTTGTATAACCAAAACATGTAAATGATTTGCATTGTATCAATAGTTTGCTTCCATGATAGTTTAAAATGTTTGAGTTATCAATAGTTTACATGTTCCACCCTGCGGTTTTAGCAAAAGAAAAGAAAAGGGGTTATGAGTCTCACCTGTGTTATTGAAGTGTTTTGATATTGAAGTTTCACGCAAAATACGAAGAGGATTCTGCAATTCATTAATGTTTTATGAGTTCTTTGTATTTGAATTAGATTATCAAGCTGATCTAATTCTTAATCAGTCTCCTTAAGTTAATATTGCACAAAGTGCGATAAACAGGAACCAATAATGATTTAGGCTCCTATTAAGGAGTTAATGACTAACTGGATTAATCACGACATTTTCGGATTAATCAAATAGATATTGTTGTTGATTATTCACTTGAAACAATTCCTAGATGAATTTCTGGCTTAGGAATAGTCAATCCTTGTTATTGATCATTTAGGTATCATGAAACATGAGAATGCGATATTAGAATAGGTTTAATAACCATTCTCAACGTACTAATCTGACTGTTATCATAAACATCAGATCGTTATTCCGGTGATCATCTATAGTTGTCATTAGTTTGAAACACTTGGATTTAACCTAGCATTTCAAAAATGATCAAGACAATCACAATCATTGTTACAATCAAATGGTTTAAACCATTATAACCATTATTGTGGTTTCATGAAAACCGGGCATTACAACGGATCAAAACAAAGATTTAACCGTTAACATACCGTGTTCTTCGTTTCTAACCATTCCTAGCCATCAACTAGGCAATAATCCATAACAATAACTATTGTATTATATTCAAAACAAGATTTAATCTAACCACTATCAAACTAGTAAGATAGGTTGAATCATTACCCGATCGGACGGATTTCTCGGATGAAAACGACAATCAGGACTTGTAGAATCGATCCCTAGCTTGATCCTAATGATTTGGTAGCTTCAAAACTGAGATTTGGGGGTTAAATATTGATCTGGTTCGTCTGGAAGTCGAGTTTGTTCGCTAAGAATGAGTTCTGATCAAGAAAATCAGATTTTTATGCTTGCTGCTTCCGTCGCGTACCGCCGAGGATGGCAAAGAGTTTCTTCGCGTACCTCCACCGCCTTAGTTAGACCCGATTTTGTTTTCGCGATTCCGGGAGCATACGAACTCCGTTTTGCGCACGGTTTTCGCCTACGTTCACGATTTTTTGAGCTCTTTCCAATGGTTATAATCTCAAGATCTAAAGAGTTCAAAATATTTGACCTCTTATTTAACGTTATCTTTGACTCAGTGTATCTTGAAATCGGAGCCTCGTTTCGCGATTTCGCTTGCACTCATTCTCTTCATTTTTGAGTTATGATTCTAAACATGAAATCGGTTGGTCACCTATTTGAACAAGCATTAGGTGATGGATGTTTCTTTGCGATCTACAAACACCATTTTTCGCATACTATCAACCTGTATTAATTAAAATCATCAAATTAGCGTGGGTTTCAAGCACGACCACATGTGATTTCGTCATTAATGACGTAATTTTCAACTGTAATTGTCACAGTCTCCCCCTGTTAGAGAAATTTCGTCCCGAAATTCAGTTTGCGCTCATCTATGATTGTCTGTTTATGAAAACAAGTGAGGATATTTCTCTTTCATACGATCCTCACGTTCCCAAGTAAACTCAGGTCCACGCTTGGAATTCCATCTAATCTTCACGATAGGTATCCGACTGCGTTTTGGTTTCTTGACTTCTCGATCCATAACCTCAACAGGTTCCTCAACAAACTGAAGCTTATCTTCAACTTGAACCTCTTCAAGAGGAATGATTTGTGATTCGTCTGATAGACACTTTTTAAGATTGCATACATGAAATACATCATGTATATTGCTGAGTTCGGAAGGTAATTCCAATCGATATGTTACTGGTCCAATCTTTTCAAGGATCTTGAAAGGACCAACATATCTAGATGCTAGTTTACCTTGTTTTCTGAATCTGACCGTGCCTTTCCATGGAGAGACTTTTAACATAACTTTGTCACCAATCTGGAATTCTAAAGGCTTTCTTCGAGTATCAGCGTAGCTCTTTTGACGATCCTGCGCAGCCTTGATTCGATCTCGTATAACAGCAATCTTATCAGTTGTTTCTTGTATAAGTTCCGAACCTGTGAATTGGCTTTCACCTATTTCAGCCCAGCAAACAGGAGACCTACATTTTCGTCCATATAAAGCTTCAAACGGTGCGCACTTGATGCTTGAGTGGCAGCTATTGTTGTAGGAGAATTCAACAAGAGGAAGGTGAGTGTCCCAGCTACCACCAAAATCAATAACACAACTTCTTAACATATCCTCTAAAGTCTGAATGGTTAGTTCGTTTTGGCCATCGGTTTGAGGATGGTAAGCTGTGCTAAGATTAAGTTGCGAACCTAAAGCCTTTTGAAACGTTTGCCAAACCCTTGAAGTGAATCTGCTATCTCTATCAGAAATAATTGAGATTGGCACTCCATGTCGGCTCACAATTTCATCGAGGTATAGTTTGGCTAACCTGTTAGTATTGTAGTCTTCTCGAATGGCTAAGTAGTGTGTTGACTTAGTCAATCGATCAACGACTACCCAAATTGCATCATGACCCCTAGGCGTTTTAGGCAACTTAGTTATGAAGTCCATAGAGATTTGCTCCCATTTCCATACTGGGATCTCCAATGGCTGTAGTAACCCAGAGGGTCTTTGATGTTCAACTTTTACTCGTAAACATGTGAGGCATTTACTAACATATGTAGCAATGTCTTTCTTCATCCCAGGCCACCAATAAAATTCACGATGGTCTTGGTACATCTTGTCTGCGCCTGGGTGAATCGAATATTGAGATTTATGGGCTTCGTCCATAATTAATTTCCTTAGATTGCCAAAAGAAGGTACCCATATTCGATTTAAGAAATAGTATGCCCCATCTGATTTGGTTTCAAATTGTTGATTTAAACCTTGTAGAGCTTCGTCACAGACATGAATCTCAGTAAGTGCCTCGTGTTGTGCTTCACGGATTTGGGGTATAAGACTAGTCTGAATAGTCATCTCCAATGCTCGTATTCTTCTGGGTTTTACCCTGTCTTTTCGACTCAACGCATCTTCCACCACATTAGCCTTGCCTGGGTGATAGCGGATTTCGCAGTCGTAATCATTGAGTAATTCTATCCAACGTCTTTGTCGCATATTAAGTTCCTTTTGATCAAAGATGTGTTGAAGACTTTTATGGTCTGTGTAAACAACACATTTGGTACCATAAAGGTAATGTCTCCAAATTTTCAAAGCAAATATTACAGCACCTAACTCAAGATCATGTGTGGTATAGTTTTTCTCATGGATCTTGAGTTGTCTTGATGCATAAGCAATGACTTTGTCTCGTTGCATTAGCACGCAACCAAGACCAAGGTTTGAGGCATCACAATAAACTGTAAAGTCATTGTTGCCTTCTGGTAAACTAAGAATAGGAGAATTGCATAGCTGGTGTTTAAGCAATTGAAATGCATCATCTTGTGCTTCGCTCCAAACGAATGGTTGATTCTTCTGAGTGAGAGTAGTAAGTGGAACAACTATCTTAGAAAAATTGGCGATAAATCGCCGATAGTACCTGGCTAATCCTAGGAAAGAACGAATTTCCGATGGTGTCTTTGGTGCTTTCCAGTCCTTTATAGCTTTAATTTTAGCCGGGTCTACATGTATGCCTCTTTCGTCGACAACATGATCCAAAAATTGAACTTCTTTCAACCAAAACTCGCACTTCGAGAACTTGGCATAAAGTTGTTCTTTCTTTAAAAGTTCCAAAATCAGCCTGAGATGAGCTTCATGATCCTTCTCAGTCTTAGAGTAAATCAATATGTCGTCAATGAAGACAATGACAAATTGATCTAGATATGGTCTACATACCTTGTTCATAAGATCCATGAACACTGCAGGGGCATTGGTTAGTCCGAAGGGCATAACCAAAAACTCATAGTGTCCATAGCGTGTTCTAAACGCTGTTTTGGAGATATCATCATCATGGACTCTCAACTGGTGATAGCCAGATCGAAGATCAATCTATGAAAAACAAATGGCTCCCTGTAGTTGATCAAATAGGTCATCAATCTGGGGCAAAGGATAGCGATTCTTGATAGTCAGCTTATTAAGTTCTCGATAGTTAATACACATCCGGAAAGAACCGTCTTTCTTTTTAACAAAAAGGACCGGAGCTCCCCAGGGTGAAAAACTTGGTCTAATAAAGCCCTTGTCCAACAACTCTTGCAACTGATTGGACAATTCTTGCATCTCAGAGGGTGCAAGACGATAAGGTGATTTTGCAACTGGATTTGCTCCAGGTATGAGATCTATTCTGAATTCAACTTGACGAATCGGTGGAAGTCCAGGTAATTCATCGGGGAATACTTCAGGAAAATCACGTATAACAGGAATTTCATGGATGGTTTTCCTTATAGAATCCTTCTCCACAATATGAGCTAAGAAGGCAGGATATTGTTTCCTAAGATAACTACGAGCCTTCATACATGAAACGATTTTCAAGGTACGACAAGGTTTGTCTCCATAGATTCTTAGAATATCGCCGGCCGGCAACGGGATTTGAATAAGTTTATTTGAGCATATGATTTCAGCATGGTGACGGGATAACCAATCCATTCCCACGACAACATCAAAACTCCCAAGATTTATCGGGATAAGATCAATAGAGAATATATGGTCATTGAGTGTCATTTTACACCCAAGGATAATTGTATGAACATGAACTAATTTACCATCTGCTATTTCAATAGTATATGGGGGTTCTAATGCAGTCGGATGTATTCCAAGTAATGATGTAAAAGTAGTGGAAATAAAACTCTTGTCGGCACCGGTATCGAAGAGTACTGATGCATAATGATTATTGACAATGAATGTACCCGTAACGACTGTTGGTTCCTCGCGAGCTTCCAGTGCGTTGATAGCAAATGCGCGAACAGGTGCACCTCGTGTGTTGTTGTTGTTAAGCCTGGGACATTTGTTCCTGAAGTGACCGACCGCTCCACACTCGTAACAAGCCCTGTCAGTTGGCTTGGCCGGTACCAAGGTTGTTGCTGCAGTTGTCTTTTCAATGGTTCGACAGTAAGCTTCCAGGTGACCAAGTTTCCCGCACTTTGTACATCAAAGACATGGATGTCTCATAGAGTGATGGTATTGGCATTTGTTGCATAACGGATGTGGCCCTTCATATGGTTCCTTAGTAAAGGTTTGTGAAGAGGAAGAGGAAGGAATTTGGTTGAGGGGAACAACAGGCGTGACTACCGCAAAATTTCTTTTGGTCTTCTGTTTCTTCTTGGGTGGTTCAGATTTCTTTCCCTCAGTACCTTTAGTTGGGCCATCTTCAGTTCGAATAAGCTGGCCTGTTTTAACGTATTCATCAGTGAGAGCTGCCCCTAGATGAATAGCCGATTCAAGAGTAACAGGATTGCTTCCCATAACCGTGCTTCGGATCTTGAGTGGTAAACCCCCAATGTATTTATCAATCTTTCGGGTTAGAGGGGTAACAATGTGGGGAACTAAGACACTCAATTCATAGAATCGAGTTGTGTAGGTTCTATTGTTCCCTCCGACTTGAGCAAGAGTCCACATCTCATCTTCAAGATTCTTTATTTCATGCTTTGGGCAGAAATGATCATTCAACAAAGCTTTGAAATCAACCCAAGAGATACCCAAAGCAGCATCCCGACCACGGTTCCTCTTTTCTGTGTTCCACCAAGTAAGTGATTCTTTTTGGAAAGCACTTGCTGCCATTTTAACTTTCTGGTCTTCCGGGCAATTGGTATAATCGAGAGTATCTTCTATAGATTCAAACCATTGCAATAACCCAGTCGCACCTTCTGTGCCAGATAAAACCCGAGGTCTGGCATTATTAAATTGCTTAAAGGTGAAAGTTTTTAAATTTTCACCGGTATTGTTGTGAGGATGATCTTGAGAATTGTTTGATGAGTTACTAAGACTATTATGGAGTTGAGTAACCATATTTGGTAAAACCAGTGATATCTGTTGAGTGATGATGTTTGCCAAACGCTCGTCATTGTTGTCAGCCATTCTAGATTAAGAATGACAAACAATGATTTAGCACAATAAGAATTTAAGAGTCAAAGATGTAGAAAGTTTAAATAGAATATTTGCACATAAGGGACACTTAGGTTGTAGTCTAGGTATTCCATTATGGGTTTATCCTAGTTCTCTACAACCATTGCTCTGATACCACTCTGTCACAACCTGCGTCGCGTGCGGAATCCACGGCGCGTGACGTAATGAATTCATAGCCATTGTTCAAGAATAACCCAAGATTTTGCTAATGTTTCATAGTTATTAGATAGATTAACAGAAACACACACAATATTATACATCAAAGTATACACATAATGATAATATTACAAAACGCCTAGTTTGTTTCTCGTTTCTAGGTCACCCTAAACATTCATGGCATCTTGACCTAGCTGAATTTCCTGATCTTGATTACCTGAAACATGTAAAGAAAACTTGGATCAACCACACGTGGTTGAGTGAGAAACATATATTTTGAGTTAACATATTTTGTATGAACTTGAGTAGCAATTATAGCAAAAGCTCATCATATAAATGTATTTAAATACAAACCCAATGAACATGCAAATATCAAACCTATTGCAATAGCTTTCCATGTGCGATACACCACGTGTATCCAGTTCGTGTGGTGTCCAACCCGCAGTTGGAGCACGCGTTTTTGTGTTCGCGGTTTCCCACATATGGACCATACCAGTACTACCGGGGGCTTGACTAATCAAGTTAATGATATTGCATAAGAATAGCATCATTCAGCATTTGTATAACCAAAACATGTAAATGATTTGCATTGTATCAATAGTTTGCTTCCATGATAGTTTAAAATGTTTGAGTTATCAATAGTTTACATGTTCCACCTCGCGGTTTTAGCAAAAGAAAAGAAAAGGGGTTATGAGTCTCACATGTGTTATTGAAGTGTTTTGATATTGAAGTTTCACGCAAGATACGAAGAGGATTCTGCAATTCATTAATGTTTTATGAGATCTTTGTATTTGAATTAGATTATCAAGCTGATCTAATTCTTAATCAGTCTCCTTAAGTTAATATTGCACAAAGTGTGATAAACAGGAACCTATAATGATTTAGGCTCCTATTAAGGAGTTAATGACTAACTGGATTAATCACGACATTTTCGGATTAATCAAATAGATATTGTTGTTGATTATTCACTTGAAACAATTCCTAGATGAATTTCTGGCTTAGGAATAGTCAATCCTTGTTATTGATCATTTAGGTATCATGAAACATGAGAATGCGATATTAGAATAGGTTTAATAACCATTCTCAACGTACTAATCTGACTGTTATCATAAACATCAGATCGTTATTCCGGTGATCATCTATAGTTGTCATTAGTTTGAAACACTTGGATTTAACCTAGCATTTCAAAAATGATCAAGACAATCACAATCATTGTTACAATCAAATGGTTTAGACCATTATAACCATTATTGTGGTTTCATGAAAACCGGACATTACAACGGATCAAAACATAGATTTAACCGTTAACATACCGTGTTCTACGTTTCTAACCATTCCTAGCCATCAACTAGGCAATAATCCATAACAATAACTATTGTATTATATTCAAAACAAGATTTAATCTAACCACTATAAAACTAGTAAGATAGGTTGAATCATTACCCAATCGGACAGATTTCTCGGATGAAAACGACAATCAGGACTTGTAGAATCGATCCCTAGCTTGATCCTAATGATTTGGTAGCATCAAAACTGAGATTTGTGGGTTAAATATTGATCTGGTTCGTCTGGAAGTCGAGTTTGTTCGCTAAAAATGAGTTCTGATCAAGAAAATCAGATTTTTATGCTTGCTGCTTCCGTCGCGTACCGCCGAGGATGGCAAAGAGTTTCTTCGCATACCTCCACCGCCTTAGTTAGACCCGATTTTGTTTTCGCGATTCTGGGATCATACGAACTCCGTTTTGCGCACGGTTTTCGCCTACGTTCACGATTTTTCGAGCTCTTTCCAATGGTTATAATCTCAAGACCTAAAGAGTTCAAAATATTTGACCTCTTATTTAACGTTATCTTTGACTCAGTGTATCTTGAAATCGGAGCCTCGTTTCGCGATTTTGATTCCACTCATTCTCTTCATTTTCGAGTTATGATTCTAAACATGAAATCGGTTGGTCACCTATTTGAACAAGCATTAGGTGATGGATGTTTCTTTGCGATCTACTAACACCATTTTTCGCATACTATCAACCTGTAATAATTAAAATCATCAAATTAGCGTGGGTTTCAAGCACGACCACATGTGATTTCGTCATTAATGACGCAATTCTCAACTGTAATTTTCACAGAATGGCACCTCGACGTAACACCAAAGGCGAGGGTTTAATAAGCGGAAATGACGACGAGATCAACAAGATTTCTCGAGTGATCACCCTGCGCATGAAGTAGGTGATTCCGGGAATGGTCACTTACATCACCAATAACCTACGGGGGAGTGGTGGTGATTCGACAATGATCAAGTCAAACACTACCAATACTGGAACTGCAAATTTCACTTTCTAGCAGTTCAACGATAGTAAAGCTTCGAAGTACTCTGGTGCGGAGGGAGCTACGAGCCTACTACAATGGCTACAAAGCATAGAGGACATACTTGATTACACCGGTTGTCCTGAGAACTTGAAGGTCAAGATGGTGGCAAGCTCTTTTCATAAGGGCGCACTAACATGGTGGAATGCAGAGAGGAACACCAGGGGCTGGGTAGTAGCTTCATCCCTACCTTGGGAAGATTTCAAGAAGCTACTGGTAGAGCAATTATGCCCACGTCATCAGCTCAAAAAACTAAAAGCTGAAATGTGGGGCCTCGCTCAAGACAGTAGAGAAAATACCAAGTACACAGCTTGGTTTCATGAGCTGTGTTTGTTAGTACCACATCTGTTTACTCCTCTATCTGGTAAGATAGAGAATCACATTGAGGGATTATCGTTGCTGATTTGGGGTAATGTCATGGGAAGCATCCCTGCTACTTTAGAGGCTGCAATTCATCTTAGTGCTACCTTGACTAAGGAGTATGTCAAAGCAGGCCTACTTCACAGGAAGGGTTACAAGGGGAAAAGGCTGATGAAGCGAAGAAGCTTGATTAACAGCCCAAGAAGAAGAAACAAAAGACTGTCAAGCATTATGCAACGAGGAATGCAAATGCTCCGATTTAAGCCACTCCAACTACCACTGTGCCACAAGCTGCTACAGCTCGAAAGGCTTATACTGGACAGTACCAACTTGGTACTAAGTTCCAGTATCACCATCTCCCAACCCTTCCTTGCCGACAGTGTACTAAGTGTGGAAGATATGGGCGCTTAGCAATGATGTCTCATGCTACCAATGTTGCTACCACTACAACCGCAGTTGTTCATGCTATTACAGACGGGAGGGCTTGCTACAACTGCGGGGCAGAAGGGCATCTTAGGAACCAGTGCTGTCACCTCAACAACACTTCAATCACTGCCACTTCTCGTGCTTTCGTCATTGGAGCTACTGAAGCATGCGGCGAGCCGACAATCATTACAGGTACATTTCTTATCAACAACCATTATGTTTCAACCATCAGTATTTGCTACTCCTTATACGATAGAAATAACTGATGGTAAGAACATACTTGTGAAATCTGTACTTCGTGGTTCTGAGCTTATGATAAATGATAAATCGTTTACCATCGGTCTGATTCCAATGACACTCGGAAGTTTTGTGGTCGTCATTGGAATGAACTGGTTGTCGAAATATAACATCGAAGTAGTCTGTTCGGAGAAACTGCTACAAATTCCTGTACCGTCTGGCAAAACGATGCGAGTGTATGGCGAGAAGCCCTGTTGAGAACTGAAGATAGTGTCGTGCGTCAAGGAACAAAAGTACCTGAAGAAGAAATACCGTGCCTTCCTGGCACATGTAGTGGAGAAGAAGCAGGAGAAACAAATGGTTAAAGACGTGCCAGTTATAAGAGACTATCCAGAGGTGTTTCAAGAAGACTTGCTTGGACTACCACCGATCCTATAAGTGGAGTTTCGCATAGATCTCGTCCTTGGAGCAAACCCATTGGCGAAATCTCCTTATTGTTTGGCGCCGTCGGAGATGCAAGAACTATTTAGTCAGCTACAAGAACTTCTAGACAAAGGGTTCGTTAGACCGAGCTACTTACCATGGGGAGCCCTGGTTCTCTTTGTCAATAAGAAAGACTGTTCATTCTGTTTGTGCATCGATTATCGTGAGCTGAACAAGTTAACCATCAAGAACATATATCCTCTACCCAGGATCGATGATCTGTTTCATCAATTACAGGGAGCAATTTGCTTCTCTAAGATTGATTCGTGATCTAGGTACCATCTGTTAAGAGTAAACGATGAGGATATCCCGAAGACTACGTTTAGAACTCGATATGGACTCTACGAGTTCGTGGTCATGCCATTTGGACTGACTAACGCACCTGTAGTGTTCATGGACTTGATAAAACGAGTCTGCAAACCTTAATTTGATCAGTTTGTTATCGTCTTCATTGATGATATACTGATTTATTCTAAGATGGAGTGGGAACAATGGAGTCATTTGAGGAAGATCTTTGAGCTGCTAAGAACTGAACAGCTTTATGCCAAATTCTCAAAGTGTGAATTCTCTCTAAAGGCGGTTCATTTCTTAGGTCATGTAATCAATAGTGATGGGATACATGTGGATCCAGCGAAGATAGAAGTGATTAAGAATTGGACTACCCCATCCACTCCAACTGAGATCCGTTCATTTTTGGGTCTGGCAGGTTATTATCGAAGGTGCATAGAAAACTTTTCAAAGATTGCCTTGCCACTCACAACATTGACCCAGAAAAGTCAAGCGTTTATATGGGGGCAGAAGCAAGAAGATGCATTTCAACTTCTCAAACAGAAGTTATGCAACTCTCCTATTCTCAGTCTTCTAGAAGGAAACGATGATTTCATTGTCTACTCTGTTGCTTCAAACCTTGGTCTCGGTTGTGTACTTTTGCAACGAGACAAGGTTATTGCGTATGCTTCAAGACAATTTAAGGTTCATGAGAAAAAAACTATACTACTCATGATCTTGAGTTAGGGGTTGTGGTCTTTGCATTGAAGATTTGGAGACACTACCATCCTGGTAAAGCCAACGTGGTGGTGGATGCCCTTAGTCGTAAAGAACCAATCAAGCCAGTATGTGTTAGAGCCATGGAGATCAATACACAACCAAAATTGAAGGATCTGATTCGTATCGTACAACAACTGGTTCTTAACAATTAGTTGAAGACGGAGTTAGATTGCGGGGTGGAAGGTAAACTAGAATTTCGATCAGATGTGGTTCTATACTTTCACGGTCACATATGGAATCAAAAGTCAAAGGAATTGTGCATCCTCATCTGTGATTAGGCACCTAAGTCGCGATATTCGATTCATCCGGGAGCTGATAAGATGTATCAAGATTTGAGAACATCTTATTGGTGGCCCATGATGAAGAAATACATAGCCCTGTATGTTAGGAAATGTTTGACCTGTTCAAAATTCAGAGCAGAACTTCAGAAACCCTCAGGTCTTCTGCAGCAACCTGAGATCCCTCAATGGAAATTGGAACAAATTTCCATGGATTTCATAACTAAGTAGCCGAGAAGACTGTGAGGTTATGATTCAATCTGGGTGATTGTCGACCAACTCACCAAATTCTGCTCATTTTCTCCCAATCCGAGAAGAATAGAAGATTACACAATGGAGAAACTATCCATTTTGTGCATCAACGAGATCATTGCGCGTCACGGTACACCAACGTGAATTATATATGATCGTGATTGCTGTTTCACTTCTCCCTTTTGGCAATCATTGAAAAAGGCTTTGGGAACCCATGTTAACCTTAGCACGACGTATCACCCTCAAACCGACAGCCAAAGCAAAAGGACTATTTAAACACTCGAGGACATGCTTCATTCTTGTGTGATCGGTTTCGGAGGAAGTTGGGATACTCAGCTTCCACTTATCGAGTTCTCGTAAAATAATAGCTATCATACGATCATACAATGGGCACCATTTGAAGCTCTATAGGGTAGGAAGTGCAAATCATCGGTCTGCTGGACCGAGTTTGGTGACTCGCAATTCGAAGGACCTGAGCTCATTCAGGAAACAACTGATAAGATCACGATTATTCAATCAAGGCTTAAGGCCACAAGGGATCGGAAAAAGATTATGTTGATCGACATCGGAAACCGCTTGAATTCCAAGTCGGCGACCGAGTCTTGTTAAAGGTTTCTCCATGAAAAGGCGTTGTCCGATTCGGGAATCAAGGGAAACTTGCTCCTAGGTACGTTGGACCTTTTGAAATCCTAGAAAGGATTGGCAACCTTAAACTCCCACTCGAGCTAAGCAACGTTCACGACACGTTTCATGTGTCAAACCTAAAGAAGTGCTTAGCTGATCACAATTTCCAAATCCCATTGGAGGACATCCAGATTCAGAACAACATGCAATTCATTGAACGTCTGGTAGAATTCATGGATCATGGAGTCAAGAAACTCAAACGTAGCCGGATTTCGATCGTAAGGGTGCGATGGGATGGCAAACATGGTGTAGAGTTCACCTGGGAACGTGAAGACCAGATGATGCTCAAGTACCCCCATCTCTTTACAATACCTTCGGCTAGTTAATTTCGGGACGAAATTCCCTTAACTAGGGGAGACTGTAACATCTGTACAGTAATCACGTGTACGGACGATACTTGTAATGCTAAATTGTAATTATGAGTTCTCTTGTAATATCATTTTGAGTATACATTGTGAACATGTAAACATGATTGGTACACACAACAGTTAAGACATGGGATTTTCTCATTTAGCGAGGAAATCCGATGTCGGACAACATAACTCGTAAGTAACATAATCGAAAATGACCAATTATGAAACGTAAACGTTGTGAGGAAACAAGTTCAAAACAACAAAGGATAACATTAGGAAATATAAAATTAACAAGAAGGTGAGTACATAGCCCTTATTTTCTACATTGAAGACTTTTGGGGTGGAACATGTGAATTACTGGTTTAGAACTTAAATTCTTAAATGGTCTTCATATTATAAACTTATGTTTGGATTAAGTTGGTAAAACTTAAACTCTTTTAAGTTAAACTTTGGATCTAAGGCACTTAGTCATGCTTTGTCATGGCAAACGACCTAATCAATTACACTACTTTTGTACAGGTTGTTTTCAATTAAATTTACCAGCTTAGGTCGTATTCGACACATGCTTAGTAATAGGGATTTTGTATTAATTAACTTTATTACCAGGGCCGTATTGGTTATATGGTGAGTCTTTGTCTAACTCCAAACGTAGTTTGGGACTTGGATTTAAGATGACACTTGGATATACTTGATGATAGTGTGTGGTACAACAGCATGTTACTATATTTACATTATGTACATTTACATCTTATATACGTTCTATGTTGTATATGGTTCAATGGTTTCAAATCAGGTTTCATTCAAGTTGCACTTATGCATGTATATTTGGTTAAATCTTTGAACTTATATATTTTGATATCTTTAACCTTATATACTTTTAAATCTTTTAACCTATGTATCTCACCAATTACTTGTAGTTTACAAATTACTTTTTCACATGTTTTAGGTGATCAAAGGTAGGTATAGGAACATGGACGACTAAGGCGACCTAGTTAAGATAGAACAACATCAAGAAACAAGCTAGGATGGAATAGAAACTCACTAAATCGTTGTTGTCTAATTATCTTCTCTTTCCTTATTTGGCAAACAATATTTTTCAGGTCAGTTAGTTGTATTCTTTTGGGTAGAGAACCATGATTTGTAATAACTACTTTAACCATATGAAATCTAGTAATGCATTGTGGTGAATCTTCATTAATCTTGGTCATGATTAAGTCGATTAGTAGTCACCTCGCTGTGGATTCCGCACGCGACGCAGGGTGTGACAGGGTTTAGGTTAATAGATTCAGAATGATTTTAGGTTAAACTTAGTCGGAATTCACATAGACATGATATTGTTAATCAGTGTGATCGAAGTGAAAAAAATGGAACAATCATTTAAGAGTTGTTCGTTCACACAATTAACAATTTAGATATGCAAAGCAGCACACAAATTCAATGAGTAAACGATGCAAGAAAACCGAATCACTGATGGCAAAGCACTGATACTCAAACACAAATAAATCATTTAAATCAATCAAACCACAATTGAAGTCGAGTTATTAAAAAAGAAAACAACCAAACCTAAGTTTAAGCATTAAATCAAAGTTCATCCATTAACCTAATTGCCCGGAAGCAATTACAAATGAGAACTAGCCACACATCGTCATTAACACGCTTTGATTCTTGATTCGGATGATAATGTTATTACCACGAATGAATTATGAAGACTTGGAATGCTCATAAACCTTTCTTTTTTGGGCGAAAAACGTCCCAAAAGCGGCCTCCTTCGAAACCCTAAGATCTTGGCTTAAATATGGAAGAGATAAGCTCAAAATTCAAATTTTCCGCCCTCCGGCGTATCATACGCTGGGTACGGCGTATGTACGCCCAAAAACTTAGCGCACACATAGAAATTTCTGCCAACGCCCAAACTTGGGTGTATGGTATGCTGGCCGTATGATATGCTGGGTAGGCTATATCATACACTTCATTTGATATCATCAGCACCTTTCTCTTGTCAAGAAACTCAATTTTCATATATTATGGGCCCCATAACTCATCTCCTAGCTCTAGTTATGCCTCCGCTAATTTTTGACCTTCCAAATTTCATGTATTTGCACTCTTGACCCTTTGACTTCTCTTCTACTAACCCAATTAGCTCCCAAACACGTCCTTAGCCTCTTAACACCTAAAAATCATAAATACACTCAAAGTAACCTTGTTTCGTGCCAAAAATCTATAAAATCTCGCAATTACTCATCAAATAATACAAACAAGCACTACGTGATCACATCCCCACACTTGTTCTTTGCTTGTCCTCCAGCAAAGCTAATCAAAACTAACCAATCATCATTATCAAATACATTTCCCAAATTTCCCTCCAATTCTCGACTCAAGTTCAAAGTCATAGCCAATTCACAAGACTTACAACAATAAATAGCTTTACATCGTGACAAGTAAAAATTATTTTTTGAATAAAACATGGAATAACTTCTAATTAGAGCTAACTTGCTTCAAGTCTTTCACATGAATGCACTGCACCACTCACAATATTCCCTCCACTTGGTTTATTTCTTAACTAGTTATGATACACTGGTATATATATGTAAACTCTCTAACCGAAAGTGAACGACCATCATCATACGCTTGTATTGCAATCACATTTTCACCGACTTGCTTAAAACCATGCACAAATCAAGAGGGCTTGATTGGTTGTAATGATATGCTAAGGTCAAGGGTAGGTATATGACATTTGATAGTGACGAAAGGGTAATGTAGATTGCTCTTGATCGATCACTGGAATTCTATTAACAATTCAATCTATGCGGAATCTAGATAGAATCTATATAAATCAAAGACATACAATCATTATGATAAACATCATGTTCATTGATAATGAAATCTGATTACAAGACCATACAATAAGAACACACAATTCTTTACAATCACACAGTTCTAACACAGGTTATGTCACTCTCTGGTTCTGTCACACACACTACAAAAACAGACAAACCTGCAATATATACAAAACTCATCCGAACCTAGCCGAATCATTAGGTTCGTCAGACGAACCCACAGGTTCGCTGGACGAAGCTTTACATCACATAACACCAGGTTCGCCGAACCTATACAGACCCATGCCTAGGTTCGTGGGCCAAACGAACCTAGCATAAAACCTATATTAACTTAAACAATTTGAAAGCAAACTATTACAAAATGAACCAACAAACTCCCCCTTCATAGTTGCTTCAAATCTTCAAAATCTCGATCTTCAGTCTTCAATCCGAGTCCCACTCCATGATTGATCTTTACAAATATTATCTTCAGCACGTATGACCACAGAATTTGGAATCTTCGATAATCGTTCAGCTTCAATCTTTTCATCTCTTTCATCAATTTCTTTCTGCAAAGCCATCAACTCAACATACAAATAGTTTACATCCTCCCAATCACATCCAGAATGAATTCCTAAAGTATAACACATCCTTTCAATAGTTTGAAATTCCAATGCCATATCCTTATAACACATCCTTCATTAGCATAAATTTCAGCTTCATTGAGAGTAGCAATATCTTGTTTTGAGCAGTTAACTAACCAAACAGGATCAAGTAATCTGATTACTCTCCATTTATCATCTTCTTTCAATAAAATGATAGCTTCAGAATATCTTTCATCATAGAACCAAAACTTGAAATAAGAATTCCAATTTTGTTCTATCTTCCTCAATCTTGGTCTTGAATAAACTTTTTGCTTAGGATAAA
Organism: Mikania micrantha; assembly: GCA_009363875.1. Taxonomy (NCBI): domain Eukaryota; kingdom Viridiplantae; phylum Streptophyta; class Magnoliopsida; order Asterales; family Asteraceae; genus Mikania; species Mikania micrantha. The sequence continues at coordinate 22,107,614 of CM018686.1, forward strand.
CATAGGAATTATGCTTCAGCACTGAAAATTAAGGTACCAACCAATTCCACCCTTTCTTTGCTTCCTTTTTCAATAGAATTTCAAATCTTTCATTATGCTCAGTCTGAATTGGCTTGATCATCCTTAATCTTGACAACTGCATGCATTCAAATGATGGTAAAGATATAAGATCATATGCTTTTCCAAAATACTGGCATCCATCAGTTCTCTTCACCACATAACACCCTCTATTCTTCAATACTCCAGGAATGTTGTGAAAATATCCATAACTCATAATTCTTCCACGCATTTTTGATTTAGATCCAATCTTGAATCTTGAAAATTGTCTTGAATGGTTGTCTTGAACAAATTCATCATATCTTTCAACCATCTGTCTAAAAATCATCAAATGATCAATAGTATACTTGTGTTCTTCTTGATTTTCTCTCCAAACATCCATTGGTTTCTTGATCTTCGATGTATCACATAATACACTTTGAAATTTCTTATGAGCTTCAATATCAAAAATTTTCTTCAAAGTCTACAGATTGTACAGATTTTTATCAAATGATCCATCATATTCAAACTCAAATGAACTTTCTGCTTCTCCCATAATCATCTTCTTTTGTGTATCCATCTTCAATCTCTCCTTCTTCTAGTTCTTTAACTTGAGTGAATCCACCGATCATCCTTTGTAACTCTCCTTCTCCATCTTGTTTGAATAATTCTGCAAATATTGGTAAAGAATTATCAACAACTGACTTCGGATACTCAAACTCTGTAGTATCTTCAATATCCAAATCATCACAATCTTTTGTTTTTAGCAGGATCAACTGAAGAAACCGGATTTGCATCCAAAGTAATTCCTGATGATCTGTAAACAATAATAGCTCCAGTAATTGAGTTCAATCCACTTGAACCACCAATTCCAGCTACACCACCATCATCATCTCCATCATCATCATTAAAGGCACTAAGACCTGGATGTTCATCAAAATCAGAATCCTCATATCAACCTTTTCTTCATCATCTTCATCTTCTATGTTAACATGAATAGGATCAAAATCAATTCCTTCAGAAATTTGAACTCTTTCATTATCAACCACTTGTGTTTCAGTGTGAACAATAGTAGAATCTTTATCTTGAATCTCATTTATTCTTTGATGCAACATCTGATTCTCTTTCTCCAAATCAACTATCTTGTCATTATGTTCTTTGGCTAATCTCTCCAATGACACAATTCTATCATTCATTGTCATCTTATCTTGTAGATCCTCCTCTCTCCATTTCTGTAGTTGATTGATATGACTTCTCATCATTTCAATATCACTTTGAACTGAAAAAAATTGTTTCTCAAAATCAGCTTTCTCTTTTTGCTTCTTGTATTTATCAAATTCTTGAGACAGAATAGATATCATTCTCCTTAACTCTGAATCATCATAATCCAAAGAAAAATTTAAATCCAGATAATCTAAAACTTCAAACATCGCATCAACTCTTGAAGTAGAAGCCTCTTGAAATGAAGTAGTAACTGTAATAGCATCAACGAAAGAAGCCATGAATGGTGCAACATTTACATGAACATAATCAGCAGAACTTGGCATTGAAGCTTCAGTATGCACAAGAGCTTGTGATGTAGATACAGCAACATTTGGAACATATACAGAAAAAGAAACAGGTACAGTAGAAACAAAAACAGATGCAGGTGCAGAAGATGTAATCACATGAGAAGAAACTATAATTCTTGGTGTCCTTGATTTCTTTCTTTTAGGCACATTTGCCATTCTCTTCTTCTTCTTTGGACGGGATGTTTCTGGCTCATCCACAGTGAAATTAGGATCATTCCTTTCTTCTCTCTCTTCCCTGTTTTGCTGTTGTTGCATGGGATTCCTCTTCATCCTCCTTACCGTTCTGTTTCTAACTTGAACATCTTCCATCTCAGAATCAGCTTTCTCTTTATGCTTGTTCCATTTCAGCATCAACATTCTCAGTCTCAACATTTGGAGATGATGCAGTAGCAGCAGCTTGTTCATAAACATCCTGTTGCTCAGGATAAATAACTTGAAGAGGAACAAATGTAGATTGACTTACATTTGGAGTTTCTTGTTCTTGTTGATGAGATTGAGATGATTGTGCTTGAGCTTGTCTAACTTGTGGATCTTGTGGAGAAGGTGGTGGTGGTTGATCATCATTCATCTGTTCACTTTCAGAATTTGAATCATCATGTCTCCATGCATCATTGAGTGGAGCTACATAATTGACTCTCGCATAATGACAAACCAAATCCTTTGTAAGAACCACATCATTACTTTTCTCATAAATCTTCACTTGACCCAAACTTGAATCAGTCAAACGCTTTAACTTCAGTATGTCAGTCACAACTCTTGGTAGATTATGCTCTGAAAACTTCTCATCAATAAACATCTGTACAAACCTTGGATACATCAAGAATTTGTCTTTAGCCTTAGTGATGTTGTCAGATAGATATCTGAAAATCATAGCAGAAAAGTTGAATGACTTATTTAGGATCAGAGCAACCATAGCTGATCTCATCAAATCTCTCAGCTCATCAAAAGTGCCTTTCCTCATACTTATGCAATGTAGAAGTACATGTGCAAAAAACTTGTATTGTAAAGGCAGCTTCCCCTTCTTGATTGAATACTCGCTGTGGACACCAAAATACTTAATCCTCATGAAGCATCCTTTGATACACCTCTTAGGATTCAATGTCATTCCTTCAGGTTCTCCACCAAACTGTAACACTCTTCTCACATCAGCTTCACTTATTCTAATCATTTGCCCCAAAACACTTGCCTCAATCACAAATACATCATCCACTGTAATCAGCCTTGCAGATTTCCAAAAGCTCTGAATATGAGATCTATAAATGTGACAAGAATTGGAGATAGCATACTAGATCCTCGATCTTCTTAGAAATTCAATCATCGGTCTGAAATCCTTGCCATTATTGTTAGTGGGATCTAGATAAGCACACAGATTGTGTTTATCACTGAATGCTAGATTTGCCATATCTACAATCAAAACAAAACAAAATCAGAAACAAAATTTAATTCAAAAATCAAAAATTAAAAAATTTTCTAAGTCTTAGTCCAGCGAACCTCCCCTGTGCCGAACCTTTGTTCATAAACGAACCTAAGACAAACAAACCTATTTTATATTCACGAACCTTACAACTAAACGACCCTTCTGTTCAAATGCGAACCTTTAAGTCAAAGGAACCTTTGATCATCAGAGGTTCGTTCATTGACTTTGAAAAGGTTCGTCCCGAACCTTTTGAATTCAAACGAACCTGCTCAATCCAACGGACCTGTTTGAATTCCAGATTAAAATTCAAATTTACGAATTAGACCAAAATAATCACATCCATAGGTTTGCCATTAGTCTATTAACAACTTTAATATATACATTTTTCCTCAAACTTTGATTTTAAACAGGTTTATTCAACAAAATTCAAGTTCGATTATCTGGACTAAAACCTTAGATTTCTACAAATCTAGCTGATGAAAAATCAATCCATCTACCTTTTTAGAATCACAACACCAATACGAATCTAATGATATATGGCAATCTCACTGATTATCACAAAATCAAAAAATCAAGATCAACAAAATGAGGTTCGCTTATGAGGGAAATTAATGAAAGTGACGAAGCTGTTCCACGAACCTTTGACTTTATACCTTTTGAAGTCTCAAACGAACCTGTGAAACAAACCTTTCAACGAACATATAAGCAAACCTTGTTTGACGAACCTTCCAACAAACCAGTTAAACGAACCTTTCAACAAACTTTATAAATGAACCTCTTAGCAAACCTATCAAACAAACCTTCCAGAAAACCTGATGAACGTACCTATCAACAAACCTTCCATAGGTTCGTCTCAACACACATTTTTACAAATCTTTGACATTTTTAATTTTTCAAATTTATTCAAAAATTTCCAAATAAAACAAAATTTGGTGTTTCAGAGTTAAAAACAAATAATCAATAATTATTGATTTAACATCAGATATATAAAAAATCTTTTTGAATTTTTTAAAACTTTATATAAAAACACACCAAAATTTTAATTCTGTAAGAAACCTAAAATGAAATATGAAAATGAATGAAACAAACACATATTTTTGCTGGGAAAGATCCAGACATGAGTTCATATTGCATTACAATTATCTGCACAAACTGATTGAGTTAATGAATATGTTAATTAGCAAATCACAATTCAAAGATGATTGTAAGTAAATGAATCCAATTTAAATTTTACTTAGTTAAGATATCAAATGAAATCAAAACAATCAAATACTTTATATTCCTCATTTACTTGAGCACATCCCCATTTTGTGAATAATTAATCAAACAATAACGTTCTTGAAACAATTTAATTCAAATGTAACTAGTTTGATCATGCACAAAACAAAATAGAATTTCTTTTTTTTTAAAATAATAAAATATAAAACATTTTGAATTTGTTCAAAATCTTGGAATCAAGGTTGATACTTTCGTATGCTCAGATGATCCAGATAATGAACAAAAAAATAATTTAAGATTAAGCTGTTAACAATCAGATCGATATTCTCATATATGCAAATATTGTCCAAAACTTAACCAAACCAAGAAAAACAAATTTGAATTGTTTAAAATTAAAACAATCAGGTCGATACGTAAGTATACGTAGAGAAAGTTTCATCTTTAAACAAAAATAAAAGAAAAACAAATTTAGAATTTCTTTTAAAAATTGAATACATGATCAAATACTAGCAATTAAGTAATTTTAGTTCAAGAAACACATTGTAAGATTAACAACCACGCATTTAGGACAAAGCTAAACACTGTATTATAAGCAACTGTCTCCCCCAAAATATAATAATAATTTTGTCAAATGTTATCTCAACTAATTATAAACCTACCAACATATCATACTAAGTAATTATAAATGCTTTTTATGTTTAAGTCTAGTATGATACAGATGTGCTTCTGATTGCTACAATGTACTATCATCTCTCACTAGGTCGGATCAATTTCTCAAATTTTTATTTTTTTAATGTTTTTTTTATTATTATTATTATTTTTAATTTTTCAAATGTTTTTTACTTTTCAAATTTTCTCCCCCTAAAAACTAAAAACACAAAACAAACAAAAACAAATAAAAAAAATCTGATGTCAATTCAATAAAAATTGATTATGAAGAAAGTTGATTTGAAATTACCTCACCCATGACCCTAATTCCATTTAATTTGAGTAAATACTCAAAACGAGTTTTATCAAAGGCCTTGGTGAGAAGGTCTGCACGTTGCTCATTTGTATGTATCTTCACCACATCAATAAGTTTCTTTTCATAGCAATCACATATGAAATGAAAACGAATATCAATTTGTTTGGAACACGAATGATACACTGGATTTTTAGTAATAGCAATGGCAGCCTCATTAACAACATGTATCGGGGTATTAAGATAATTCAAACCATAGTCTCTCATTTGTTGTTGTATCCACAAAACTTGTGAACAAGAATTGATAGCAGCGACATACTCAGCTTCACAAGTTGAAGTAGCCACAGAAGTTTGTTTTTTACATTGCCAAGAGACCAATCGTTCCCTCAAAAATTGTGCACCACCAGTTGTGGACTTTGCGTCTATCTTACATCCTCCATAATCAGAGTCACTGTAGGCATTGAAGGAAAAGTTATCATCCTAAGGATACCACAGACCGGTGTCTGGTGTACCCTTCAGATAATGAAGAATTCGCTTAACTGCTATCAGATGTGAGACCTTAGGTTTTGATTGATATCTTGCACAGATACTTGTAGCAAAAAAATATCTGGTCTTGAGGTAGTCAGATACATCAAACTTCCAATAATTCCACGATAAAGTGTAGGATCAATCAACCCCCCTTAATATCAGGCTCAATCCCGTGATTAGGCTGAATGGGCGTGGAAATTGGTTTTTAATCAAGCATACTAAACCGTTTCAGCACATCTTGAATATATTTAGTTTGATGAATGAAAATCCCATTATCAGTTTGATCAACTTGTAGACCCAGAAAAAATTTGATATCTGACATCGCAATCATCTCAAATTTATCAATCATCATCTCTTTTAATTCCAAACACATTTGTTCATCGGTAGATCCAAAAATGATATCATCCACATAGATCTGAACAAGGAGAATGTCCTTGCCCTTTTCCCGAAAGAACAAAGTTTTGTCAATCTGACCCCTATTAAAACCGTGTTCAATAAGGTGAGTCGATAAAGTCTTATACCAGGCACGCGGAGCCTGATGAAGACCATACATTGCTTTGTCCAAGAGGTAAAACTGATCCCGATGGATAGGATCCTCAAATCCTAGTGGCTGACAAACATACGCTGTTTCCTTCAACGAGCCATACAGAAAAGCAGATTTTACATCCAACTGAAATATTTTGAACTTCTTGTGGGAAGCAAAAGCAAGAAAAAGTCGAATTGCTTCTAATCGCGCCACAGGTGCAAAAACCTCATCATAATCAATTCCTTCCAGTTGTCGAAAATCCTGAACCACTAAATGAGCTTTGTTTCTGACAATTACGCCTCTGTCATCTCGTTTGCATCTCAACACCCATCTAGTGCCTATCTTTTTCTCTCATTTTGGCAAATCAACCAAATGCCAAACTTCCAACTTGCGAAATTGATTCAATTCTTCTTGCATAGCCTCCACCTAGGCCGGCTCACGTAAAGCTTCAGTCACAATATTTGGCTCTATTTGTGAAGTAAATGTTGAATGCATCTAGAGCTCTTGACTGCCATGAGTTTTCTGTAACTCAACATACATACTTTCTTCAGTTGTGACTTGATTGCGTGTCTGCACTCCTAGATTAAGATTTCCTATGATCTGATCAATCGGATGATTAAAATGAACACGTTTGACAGGCAATTGCGGTACAACCACATCATGATGCAGATTGTTGAGTTCTGATCAAGATCTTGATCATGGGAAATAACATCTTCAAAGACATCATTTTCATCCTCAGATGACCAATCTTCATTAATAACCTCTGAAGTACCTTCTCCATGTGGTGTAATAACTCCATCTTCAGGTTGATGAGAAATACCTTGTTCTTCTGAATTCTACAAATCATACAACATTTGTAAGGTTATTTCATCATCAGAAACAATTGAAGACATATTAAAAGACTCAAACAACTTATTGGAATCAAAAATCCAATCTGGACCGTTCCCATTTGGTATAGGTGTATATCGTTAGACATCCATATGATACCACAATTCCACAACACCTGTACGTTTGTTAAACACACGTTTGTTTGGAAGACTATAGCCAAGTAAGAAACCCTCTTCAACTTTAGAATTGAATTTTGAATCTTTCTTTAGCATTGTACAAGGAGCCCTAAAAGGCTCCAAGTGTTCCAAATTAGGCTTTCGATTCTGAAGCAATTCATAAAAATTTTTATTGTGTCTTTTGACAATTAAAACTTTGTTAAGAGTAAAACAAGAAGTAGCCACAACTTCACTCCAAAAAGTAATGGGAAGTTTATAATCAGCTTGCATTGTTCTCGCAGATTCAATCAAAGTCCTGTTCTTTCTTTCAGCTACACCATTCATCTGAGGCTCATAAGGTGCACTGAATTGCTGCTGAATGCCTTTGGAATTACAAAATTCCTCCATTTGATGATTCTTAAACTCAGTCCCATTTTCAGGTCGAACATGCCTCACCCTCAACTTATATAAAGTCTCCAACCTATTTATCAACAAAACAAAGTTTTCATAAGTATCTGATTTATGCTTTCAAAACATAACCCATGAAATTCTTGAAAAGTCATCAGTCACAACAAAACAATAGGATTCACCACCTATACTTTTCACATTGATTGGTCCAAAAAGATCCATGTGAAGAAGTTCAAGTGGCATATCAATAGAAAAAATTTTCTTTGTTTTGTGAGACTTCCTTTTTTGTTTACCGTTATTACATGAAACACACACATCCGAAAGTTTAAAATGTTTAACAGGTACACCCTCAACTAAATGATTATGCACAAGATGATTCATTTTCCGAATGTGAATATGTCCCATTCGCCTATGCCATGAACATGAGTCATGTTTAGTAGTTTTGGACACTAGGCATGTTTCCACTTTATTTACCGTCTCCGCCTTTGCCATGTCAAGCACATAAAGATCCTTGCTCCGATCAGCTGTCATCAGAATCCACTCCTCAGAAATTTGGAATCTTTGCTTGAGTACATAATTCCTTTCTTTGTCAAACATCACTTTGTAATCTTTATCACAAATCTGCGAAACACTCAACAAATTGTTAGTTAATTTTTTACAAAAATTAACATTGTCAAACAAAACCTTCCCATTTGTCAAACTACCAATCCCTGTAATTTGACCGCCTTTATCTCCAGCAAAATTCACATAACTTCCGTTCACCAACTTGAAATCTTTTAACAAATTCAATTCTCCAGTCATATGGCGGGAACATCCACTATCAACAATCCAATGATCGTTAATATGGCCCGTTGATGCAACTTGCATGATAAATTAAAAGAAACTTGTCAGTATTCAAAAGGGATGACCCCTGCCATTTTGGCGTCGAGTCTCCCAGAATGGACCCCTTCCATGCTTTTGTGATGAGCTGATTAAATAACCATCATCACTTGTGTCATCCTCTTTCTTAGAAAATTCATCACCTGATCTATCTTTGAGTTTCCAAAATGATTTAGATTTGATTGGTTGATTGGAAAAAGATCTTGATGAAAAATTTTCAAAGGAATCATTATTAGATGAAGTCACAATTTTCACATTCTTTTTAACATTTCTTTTGTTCTAAAAAATTCTTTTCTTTTGTTTGATTTCTTTTTGCACCCAAAAACAATCAGGGTTGAATTTCCTAAGAATTCTCATCTCATCTTCACTAGGTCTATCTGTCCTAGAGCTTCGACTTGAAACATGTACTCGACACTCCTCATAAGAACTCTTTCTGATTTTGTTATTTGGACAATTAGCAAAAATATGTCCTTTACCACAACAAGTAAAACACTTTCGTGTTTCTCTTGGTGAAAAAGACTTAAAACTGCTACAATCACTTGAATTGAAATCCACATTACAATTAGCAACCAAATGATCCATATTACCACATTGTTAACACTTTCTCTCCTTAATTTGAGTTTTTGGTGTGAGATCATCATAAAAACTTGATGAACTGAAAGGTATTGAGAAAACCTTTGAAGATGAGCTTTTGTTTCTAAAACCAGTTGAACTTTCCTTTGAATTATCCATTTGCTTTTGAAATTTTTTTGATTTAACCTTGTTTCCATCCCCGAATTTGCCAAAGAAAAAATCCAACTTTTCCACTTTTTTAGAAATCACATTTTTCTTTTGAAAATTTCCACTAGACTCTCCTTGATGTGTATTAGATGATCTAACATACACAATCGGTTTAAGAGTAGTGGTTGGTTTGGTTTTAATTACTGGTTTGGAAACCCGTGTGGTTTTAAGCACCACCTTCTCAATTTGTTTAATCTCAGCTTTTGACAGTTGAGATTCAAAACTTTTTTCTCAACACTTTTTCCTTTGTAACCATTTTGTCTCAAAATATCAGAAGAATATTCTGACTCAGTGATATCTTCAATGATTGGAGCATCACTGTCAAGTGACACCTTTTCATCAGAAGATGAGACTCCAGCATGTGCAAAAACATTTTCAGACTCAGATTCATTTAAAGAAGCTGGATGAACTTCCAGATTAGGATCAATTTGTTGTCTAGGAACATAGCTTGAAGGAGGTGGTACATCATGAAATCCCAATCCAGTGGTATCATTCGATGATCTTTGCATAACAGCAAAGTAATCGATAACATACTAAGAATACTGACTCGAGATGCACAGAAACTGCATGATTATTTTGCAAAACTTTAATTTTTAATTCTTCATTTTCTTTTCCCAAGTCTATGATCTTTTTGTAAAGACCTTTTTCTCTTGAAGCCAACTTTTTGTTAGCTTCACTTGATCAGTTCAGCAGTCAATTGAGCATTAATTTCCTTCAAATTTTCATTGACCTCTAAAAGATCATTATTTACCTCCTCAGCCTTTTCTTTGCCCTTGCTTGCTTCTTCATCCATAGAAGCCATAAGCGCGCCCATTAAATCATCATATTGCTTTCCCCAGCCATATCCTGCGTCTGCTTGTCTGAATAAAGCTTTTTTTGATTCTTCAGGCTTTTCCTTTTTCTTTTGATGAGCTTCTTTTGGCTTGAAAGGATTCAAGTTGCCTTGATTCTTTGGATTTTTACACTCTCGAGCAAAATGACCCAATTCGCCACAATTGTAACATTGTGTGGCCTTTGGATTGAATCCAAACTTTGTATTACGATCAAAAGTAAACTTCTTTCCTGTTTTCTTCTCATATCTGTTAATTCTTCTTATTGTACTAGCCAAAGCCCACTGTGTATCAATCAATTCCATCTCATCATCATCTATCTGCTCATAATCTTCAAAAGTAAGATTAGAATTTCCTATTCTTCCAGCTATCTGTTCATCATAAGCACTGACAACACATGACAATATTGACATATGATCTCTGACAGCCTCCACACACACCTTTCCCAGATTAGTTGTATTCAATTGAATTGGAGTAGATGAAGAATCAGACTTTTTCTCATTTCAAGAATAAGATGAACTTGAACTAGTAGATGCAGATGGTACATAAGTAGTCTCAGTAAACAAAAGTTGTTTGTATTTTTGCAGATGAAACAGGAGGTGTGACCACAGATGCACCATAAAGTGAATGCTCCTGTGTTACATTAACTCGTCTAGCTTTTCTTTTATCCTTCATTTCCTGTTCTTCTAACTTTTGAATAAATTCAACAAGTGTCATTCCAGGAAGATTTTCTCTCAAAATCAACACCAATGAATTCTACCTTTCTGGCAAAGCATCTACAAAACAGTCTATCTTCTCTTCTTCAGAATACTCAATTCCACACTTACGAACTTCTGTCAACAAATGTCGATATCTTGTAATTAAAGCATAAAGACTCTCATTTATAATATAGTTGAAATTCTCAAATTCTTTTCTCAAATCAGTGGCTTTCATTTTCTTGAGTTTGGTGTTTCCCTCTACTCTTGCCTTCGAAGCATTCCATAAACTATATGATGTTTTGTGTTCATCAAATTGATGATGAATTTGATTAGGAATAGCTTGACTTAACATCTAATATGCTTTCTTCTCAGAATCATATTTCTTTCATTGTTCAACATCCAATCAATCAAGAGTTTGATCAAGATCTGTTCCAACCACCTTTGGTCTTTCATATGGCCATAAGATTCTTTCCCAAAGATTTGTGTCAGTACCATTGAGATGTGTCTCAAACCGACATTTCCAGTTTTCATAATCAGTCAAATCAAGTACTTTTGGTACTTTGTTTGTGTTTCCTGACTCGGTTTCACTAATCAAAATACTTTGAATCTTAGAATTTTGATTAGCAACTGCTGCGAACATATCCGCCATGATTCAGACTTTTTATCAGCAAACCTCTTCCTTGTTTATAAGCTCACGAACCTAAGTATCAGACGAACCTCCTTCAAACCTTGATCAAACGAACCTTATCAAGCGAACCTTCAACAAACCTTGACCAATGAACCTTAGTCAACGAACCAACAACAAAACTTGATCAACGAACCTTCAACAAATCTTGATAGACGAACCTTTGTCAAAACCTTTCAAACGAACCTCTCCAAAATTTTAACACACGAACCTCAACTTGAATTCAACCTCAACGAACGTCAACAAACCTTAGAATTCAACTGATAATCAACCAGATTCGTCACACGAACCTATGATTTGAACTTGAAAATTTTGGAGGGAAAATCTTCAAAATCTAGAGAGAAAACCTTCAAAACTTCTACCTTCTAATTCATTGTTTTTTTTTTAAAATCTCTGATTTCAACCAGCAAGACAGCAGTACATGATGATGAAATATCAGCAAATGTTCAGAAACTAAAATTCAAACTCCAGCCCTTTCAGAATCTTCAATAGGATTGATAAGCTCCAAGAGCTTGTATAGTACTCCTCCAAAAGCTCTGATACCACTGTAGATTGCTCTTGATCGATCACTAGAATTCTATTAACAATTCAATCTATGCGCAATCTAGATAGAATCTATATGAATCAAAGACATACAATCATTATGATAAACATCATGTTCATTGATAATGAAATCTGATTACAAGAACATACAATAAGAACACACTGTTCTTTGCAATCACACTAATCTAACACATGTTATGTCACTCCCTGGTTCTGTCACGCACACTACAAAAACAGAAAAACTTGCAATATATACAAAACTCAGCCAAACCTAGCCGAATCATTAGGTTCGTCAGACGAACCTTTACATCACATAACACCAGGTTCGCCGAACCTATACAGACCCATGCCTAGGTTCGTGGGACAAACGAACCTAGCATAAAACCTATATTAACTTAAACAATTTGAAAGCAAACTATTACAAAATGAACCAACATGTAATGAAAATCCACGCTTATTGATCCAAACTAACAAACACAATTTACCATTATACTACAATGACTCTTTTTCTTGCTTCATACTAAGGTCATTTTGACCTAATATTCTGCATTTTTTTTGTGTTTTTTTGTTTTGTTTTTTTTTAAACAAATCAATCAACACAACTCAACTTGGATTCACCATATGGATTCAAAAGTGTAATGGGTTTAACAAACCAATGGGGAATTGGCACAACAGGGTGACTAGGGGATTTTGTAAAGGTTTAATGAAACAAACAAACAAGGCTGAAACAGTGGTTTATCCTAATGCCTTTTTCATTTCTGTGCAAGTATTAGCATACGATCTCAACATGCATTGCAACACAAATGCTAACTTGCCGTACACTATGGTATCACTAAGAAACAACCAACTACATGAAAATAATACAATTAAGGTTCAACTCTCATAAAAACGGTGGATAAAAGGTTAACGACACAAAACATTCATGTTACTTACAATCTAGAATGTCACCCCTAATTAGTCATTATTCCATTGATGATTTCTAAGAAAGACTTGCCACAACCACTATTATGTAACTTAAATAACAAGTTATGAAAAGAGCCTAACCCAATACGTTAACGAGTCAAAAGTTGATGATTTACATTGAAAAATCCGATTTTCAAGCCATTTGAGCCCGCTTGGAGCATTTCAAAAAATTTTTCAATTTTTTCAATTTTCAATTCCACCCCCTTCATCCGCACACTTAATGTAACATTGCCCTCAATGTTAAGATGCATCCAGACTATAACAGAGCTTAACGTTACCCATTTCACATATCCCTTCAAAATCAGTTCACAACTAACACATGAAACAAACAAGTTGAACTGTAAAAATACATTAAAAAGAGCACATGGACCTAATCATATGCAGGATTAGAATGTGTGATAATCATCCGGGTCATAATTTGGTCTAGGCACGAGGTTTCCAAACCAATGCTGATACATTGCTTCTGCTTCAATTTGTAGTGCTCCAAGGTTGAACGGGTTAGACGATCCGCTTTGTTCCACGGGTTGTGGCAAAGGTACCCATGATGATGAATTTGTATGTGGGTATGGGTATTATGCCACGGATTTGTCTATCTCCCGAGCAGTGCTCCAATCAACCGGTTGTGGATGTGATCGAAAAGGACAACGTGCATAGTAATCCTCATAATGATGAATTTGCTCATTATCCATGTACGTGTCAGTGATTTCTTGTTGGGCAAAGTAGGCATTGCTTCAGGCATTGAATTCTTGTCTCTCCCGATGCCTCCGGTTCAGCTCATAATCCAGGGTATTGCAATCGCAGTTCAACTGTGCAATAGGTGGCCATTGGTGAAAGTCTTTGGGATGCATGGATTGCATAATGGCCTCCAATATATCATCATCAAGCTGCCCAGTATGGCTGCCATGTCCTGCTCCGCATGTTTCCACATTGTCACTTTCATCATCAGCTCCCTCTTCCTCATGATCCGACCCATCACATTGGTCCTCCTCATCATACTCAGCCACTGCACATGTTCTTAACCCTTTCATTGTTTGTTTAGTGAATTTGTCCTTCAAGATGTAATACTGATTGGTGGTGGTATACCCCCACTCATTATTGTCCAACTTGCTTAGAGTAAACATCTTGTGCATTTTCCTAACATAAGGTGTTTCCTCATGAAGCGCTCCTTGTTGTCGCATTAAAACAGTGAGCAATCTGCAATGTGGAACCATTTTCCTCTCCCGAATCTCTCTAGTAGCCCAAATGTTGAACATTACCAAATGTCTCAATGAAAGTACTTCCTGTCCTATGAGTAATGCATGAAGTACCCTTAACTCGTAGTGACGAGCCTTCATCTTATCACCCATTCTTGGAATAACACTAGATCCTGCAATAATAGTCAGTAACTTGGGCAAGATGTTCAAATCTCTTTGTCTAGTGGGTACACATACATTCTTGCAGGTAAAGGATCAAATAGCACTACATGACGAATGGTTGCAAACGACGTTACCACTTCAACTCCTCCAACCATCCTTATAAGTTTCATAGTTAATGGAGGATTTGATCCCAATTCCTTTCTCAATGTTGCCATCCACCCAATGATTTCTTTCACGGGAATCTTATCTTGCCCATCTTGATCACGAAATGTCAACGATGCTTCCCAACTCAATCTCTGAAAACATTCAACTATGCCCAAAGTAGTACATTCTGGCATTAACACAGCTGTAATATTCGAGAATTTCCGGCAGAAAATTTCGACGATGTTATCCGATTGTAAATCTTGACAACGTTAATAAACTGATATCATTTAATATTATTATAATATACACACCCTTAGATACTTCATATATATATATATATATATATATATATATATATATAATACATGACTTTTGAAATTATCATAAATTGTATAAAATAAAACATTTGGACATATTATGTTCTATAAAAGAAAATGTATGACAGTTTAATGCTTTAAAAGTTTAAGAATAATAATAATAACATTTTAGAATGATTAAATCATAAAAATTTAAAAGTTAAAAAGAATTTAAGGTTAAAAATAGGTAAAAGAAAACTCTAGGGGTTAATTTTGAAGATTTCCCAAACCTAGATTCCCCCCCACGGCCTCCTTCACGTTTTTTCAGGCCTCAAGTCTGGCCAAACCTGCCGGTTAGAACTCCAAACCCAATTTTTACGCACCATTTGATCGGGTATTTACACCCCCATGACCCAAATCGAATTTCTAACGTATCACAACGATAAAAATGAGTTATTACGGACGTTTAATTCAACTTTGATTGCCTCTTAAACGTATCATTAAACAGGAATTAAAAAAACGTTTTAGATCAAGTTAATAACTATAATTAGAGGGTTTTACTCCTCTCGATCATACAAACATAAACATACACTTAAATCGCTCTTAAAATCTCTCTGGAACTACGAATCAAACGAAGAACGACTGAACCATATGAGGAACTCGAACTCCATCAAAACCCGACCAAAACAAGTAAGTTTATGCTCTATTAGAATCGGTTTTAGGTGTAGAACCATTGCCCCATATCAATTTTAGTTTAGATTAACTCGATCGAACAATTTGGAGATGATAAAAAATTAGGGTTCTTGAGAATTTTGAATTTAAATATAAGAGGGATTCGATCTGAATCATTCAAACAAAATGATGCTTTGGTAGATTGGTTAAAGGTTTGACTGGTTTATTTTATGGTTTCAGGTTCTGGACCCTTACCCAACCCCTTTAAACCATTATTTTTCTTTTCTTCTTTTTAATCCATTCTTTTTGTTTAAAAAAATCCGAAATATTTTATAAATTTTTTTTATAAAATATCTGCATTTATTTTATAGAATCATAAAATGTTTGGTTGAAAAATTCATTTTATTTAATAAAACTAGTATTTTATGTTTATTATTAACTATTTAAATAACAAAAACATACTTAAACTATTATTAAAATTCTATAAAAAGTATCCAACACTTTTATAACTCCTTTGAACCTGTCAAAATTTTGATTTTTATTTATATGCAGTGCAACTATTTAATTTAATTTAAAAGTACAATTAATCTGCGTAAATTATTTATTAAAAATATTTAAACTTTTATAAAAATTCTAGAAAAAATAAACAACCTTTTTGGAACTTTTATAAACCTGTTTTAATTTTTATTTTAATTTTTATGGCTGAAAAATATTTATCTTTATTTAAAAGAATTATAAAATTGAATAAATAATTTAATAAAAATGCTAAAATTTATATAAAAATTATGAAAATTTTTTATATAAGTTACTTAAAATAAAACAAACTCAGAAACATTTTTATATGAATAAAAATGCTATTTAACTTGCACTATAAATGCTACAAATCTATGTTTTTAATTATTTAAAATCTCAAAAAAATATATTTATTTCCTGAAATAATTATTTCTAACAGAAAATATTTCTAATTAAATAATTTATTTTAGTTAAACCAAATGGCAATTAAATTTTCTTAAAAACTTTGTATTAAAACACTAACGTAGGATTATGTATTTTGTAATTTAACTGGAAATTTATATAATCATTTACATTTTTTTTACAACTCTTTGACTTTTTAATATTTCTAGATTAACTAATTTATGAATTTTAGGTCATTATTTCTTTAACTTGTAATTTTTATTTTTAATAAAAAATACAAAAAATATCATGTTTATCAATTTAATTACCTAACTTAATTTTGATTCCTCCAAACCTATTTAGAACTTAGATCTTGAACCTAGAATTCATTAAAACTCTATTTGAACTTACAGAACTATGAACTTGAAACTATAGGTTTATTGTGACAATTGCTTGTCACAAATTTGGACTTACAACTATGTGAGCTTGCAACTCAGTTATTCATCTTATCCATGTGAGTCCATGTGAGTTTCATATTCCCCTTTTCTTGATTTTGATTTTTTTTTGTTTTCAAAACATCGGGGATGAAACATGAACTTCAACTATTTGAACAATCTGTATCTATGAACTTTATCTTTTGATTTGAGCTTGTGTCCCAAACTATATGTGAACTATCCTCAAAACTTGCATTGATCATTAACTATATTAGCCTGACTGTTGTGATGATAGCTGTTGAATTGACCATTCCGCCCAGCCGGTGATCATTTAGTTACCAACTATTGAACTATTGAACTTTGTATGTTTGAACTATTGTGCACACTTTGAACTATTGGAATTATAAGGATGGAATGTATTATTATGCTAACTTGGTTAACTAAGGTTTGATCTACAATAGTTTAATGTATGTTTCCACATTAAGCCTTATCTATTGATATGTTTATGATACATGACTGAAACTTTGAACTATTAAACTATTTATCGAGTCAACTTTATGATTCTCACCAACTACTTTTGTAGTTGACCTTTTCAACTTTATCATGTTTCAGGTGCAATTTAGTGAACTATGGATGAACACATAAGATGCTTGGACTTTAAAAGCTTTAAAAATAATTTGAACTCTAGTTTTTGTGTATTTGAGCTATGGTTGATTGAACTTAGTTTACTTTGTTTTATAAGAAAATGTAATTTGGTTGCTTTAATTATGAAACGTTTTAGTTGATCATGAGCTATTGAACAGTCACGTTCACGCCCCGACGTATTCCGCCGTTGGTTGGGGTGTGACAGATTGGTATCAAAGCCATGGTTATATGGAATTAGGTTAATAGACATGACCTTGACTATAACCTAAACTAGTTAGGACTTATGTGTTCATCATACCTAGTTTTATCTTTAACCTTATTCTCGTCTCCATCTATCATTAGGAAACTTTCAACTATTAAGACCTCATGATTTTGAGGACATTCTTAGACTTACGTTCTAATCCAAAATGAAAATCTCGTCAAAGTTTTTGTGTTTTAAATGAAAATTGTTGACATGTGCAATTTGGAAGGTTAATTACCTGTATTTTGGGTGTTCTGTCTAGGAAAACGTTTCTCATAAATCCATACCAACTGTTGGACCTGTTACGCTTTCCTGGGAATTCTCAGGATGAGTATTACTTTTAGGCTAAAGCACGTCTACAAAAACTTGAAACACTTTGATTTGTCTAAAGTAACCATATATGGTTACACTCCATGTGTTTTCAACAATTATCCTTTGATTTTAAGAAATGTTTTTAAAGAATATTCAAATATTCATCCCTTATTTATAACTCTTTGAACTTGAATCATTATATGAACTCATTATCTTGTAAACTATCTTATGCGAGCTACTCAATTAAGTTTGTGAACTATGTATCAATTGAACTACTTGATCAAACTTGGAAAACTGCCTTGAGATAAGTATTCAATCATACTTTATGAACTCTATTTGTAACTATGAACTTACATCATTAAGTGATTCAACTTAGAAATCTACAAACATAACTTTGAGAAATCAAGGTTATAAAACATTTAGTTAGGTGAATGTTCTCTCAACTATAACTATTAGTCATATAACAAGTGTTACTAACTAAATCTTTGATATCCTTATCAGAGCCTTGAGCTCAAAGTAGTACTACTACAAATAGAAGGAACCAGAATAATTGTGTAAGGTAAATTGACAATTATAGGGCCCATGTAATCGTGAATTTACAGATACACATGAATTTTGGAAATTTCTATTTTGATGACTACTATACATCCAAAACTTAGCCTTATGAAGTGGCATTTAATATTTCATTTAAACATAATATTTAGTTCACTTTCCAAATAAACTTACAACATTTGTGACAAACTTGTAATCTAGCATGAACTAAACCTTCTTATTTGTCATCTAATCTCTCAACTATAAAACATTTGGTCCCCTAACTCGACTCAAACTTGAAACGTAAGAACGGACTCTACCTATCTTACCAATTTTGTAGAATGACAGGGTTCTCGTCGGATCTGACAAGGGTAGACCTTCACATATTGGAAGTGTTGTGAGTTAATGACTGGGTTCGCTCTACATACACCCTATATATAAGCATCGTCAATACGAGGAAGATATACCTTAGCCAGAGGTTACGAGGTATTGTTTAGGAAATTTTGAAAGTCACCCATATTCTTAGCATTTCCATCCCATAGTGGTGAATAAAATCCCTCATCACATCGTTATTTTAGGATTTTTTTGTGTTTACATCTATCGTTGTAGCATGTAGGACACACTCATGATGATCACCTCGTATCTCATTGGAAACCTTTCTCCTTACGGTGAAATCTACAAAGCTTTAAATATATAATCTGGTAATTTCTCGATAGTTATGTTTCAGATTCGTATTTTACTACCCGACTTTAAACTATCATCAATGACTGTCCAAGTTTCCTTAATCAAATCTAAAGCCTTTAAAGTTCATAAGAGAGTAATATTTAACGTAAAGCATTGAAGACCTCCCTTGAACAACAAGTCACCACAAATGACTACAACATTCAACTAGCATTCTAACAACATACCTCCATCTTGTAGCACAAACGTACCATAAGAATTCGCAATGGGCATTCTTTTGAACAATTAGATCTAAATCTTGATATATCTACGATAACTATCAATGAGAAATAATTTCACATGAACATTATCTGTCGTGAACCTCATAAACCTGTGATCTATGAACACAAACTTACAACCAAGAACCATATTCCTTTATCTAGGAATGACAACATATTTCCACTTAACTTCAAGTCACTCCAAGAATAAACCTTCATTCTGAATATCATTAACTACGTAAAAGCAATATTCAAAATATTGTTTCCGTTCGATGTGTGATAACTACGAGTTCATGGGTAGACATGTTGGACTGACCAAATGCCCCTGCAATATTCATGGGCCACACAAATCGCATTCACAAACCTACTTTAAACAAGTTTGTGATTACTTTCATTAATGACATCTTAATCTAACTTAGATCCAAATCGAATCACGAAAAATGTTTGTGGTTAACCTTGAACTTTCCAAGAAAAGAACAACTTTTTGCCAAAATTTTCAAGGATGAATTTTGGGTTAGAGAGTTCAAATTTTAAGTCACTTATGCAACTAGAGGAATATTTGAATACCTCACACTATCCTAACTAATAATAATGAATTTCATGAAAGGAGTCCTAAACAATAAGCCTTTTAAACCCTCAAACCTATATTGTGTCGTACCTTCACTTTAAACTCTACGTAATGACAACTAAATTTTCAAACAGCAGAAACTTAACATAAAACAACTCAAACAATTGCGAATGTGAAGTTAACTACTATCTTAGCAAGGAAAATATTGTAGCTGATAATCTTAGTCACCTGGACTGCAAATGCATGCATCCAGCTTAACAATATTCAAACTTGAACCAGTAACTAGTCTTGTATCTTTAAACTATAACACATCTCATCAACCTCACAATATCCAGATTTGAACGGATACTTAAACTTGTATCTTTGAGCTATAACACATATAATTCAACCTCGCAGTAAATCTCGTATATTCAAATAATAACGCATCATAGTCGCCGAGAGTCTTCTACATATCAAACTTAGGTTTCTAATTGTAGCCATCATCGTACTTCCATCATGAACGATGTTAACATGACTCATTATTCTATTCATCCATGTGCAGATAAAAGGTACAAGGATCTTCATAAACCACTACTGGTGGCTTGGGAATAAGGAAGACAATACTCTTTATGTATCAAAATGTCTTACGTGCTTGAAAGTTAAAGCTGGACACCAACGTCCTTCTGGATTAATTAAACAACCAGAAATTCTCGTTTAGAAATGGGAATGTATATCCATGGAATTTATAACTTATAAATTTCCTCGTATATCCAGTGGGCATGACAATATTTGGGTAATCGTTGATTGTTAAACTAAGTCTGCTCATTTTATCCTAATTCATGAGGATTATTGAACCAACAAGTTAGCTTGAATCTACATTGATCTTGTGTTTAGTCGTCACGGAATACTTTTAAACATAATTTCTGATCGTGATAGCTGTTTTACCTCTCGTTTTTGGAAATCTCTACAATCTGCATTAGACAAAAAAAACAACAAAAAATTGAATCTCAGGACTGCTTATCATCTTCAAACGGGTGGTCAAACTAAACGGACCATCCAGGCTTTGGAAGATTTGCTTAGAGCCCACGTCATCGATTTTGGTGGCAATTAGAACTCTTGCTTATTGTTGATTGAATTCTCGTATAATAACATTTATCACACGAGTATTAAAATGGCACCTTTTGAAGCTTTGTACAGTCATAAGTGCCAATCAACTATTTGTTGGAGCGGCATTGGTGATGCACAAACCACCGGTCCTGAACAAATTCAAGAAACTTCTAATAAGATCATTCAATCCTGAGATAATCTTCACGTAGCAGGGAGCCGACAAAATAGCTATGCCAACAATCGTTGAGAACCTCTAGGATTTCAAATTGGTGAACTAGTTCTTCTCAAAGTTCCTTGGAAAGGATTAGTTCATTTTGGAAAGAAAGGGAAATTAGCTACGTGTTATATATATATTGGTCCTTTCAAAATCATTGAACGTATTGGTAAAGTGGTTTATAAACATGAACAACCTAAAGAACTAAGCAACATACGTCCTACTTTTCACATGTCGAATTTGAAGAAGTGACTAGCCGACGAAACCTTCAAAATTCCACTCAATGAAGTACAAATTGATGAAACGATGTGTTTCGTTGGGAAACCTGCATAAATCATGGACGTGGTAAGAAACGACTTTAACGCAGCCGAATACCAATTGTGCTAGTTTGATGGAAGTCTAAGCGTGCCCAAAACTAACATGGCAAATGAAAGATAAGTATCTGCATTTTTTCTACCGACATCAAGTAACTAATTTCTGGACGAAATCTCCTAATGTAGGGGAGACTGTAATATCCGAGAATTTCCGGCAGAAATTTTCGACGATGTTATCCGATTGTAAATCTTGATGAGCGTTAATAAACTAATATCATTTAATATTATTATAATATACACACCCTTATATACTTCATATATATATATATATATATATATATAGTACATGACTTTTGAAATTATCATAAATTGTATAAAATAAAACATTTGGACATATTATGTTTTATAAAAGAAAATGTATAACATTTTAATGTTTTAAATGTTCATGAATAATAATAATAACATTTTAGAATGATTAAATCATAAAATTTTGAAAGTTACAAAGAATTTGAGGTTAAAAATGGGTAAAAGAAAACTCTAAGGGTTAATTTTGAAGATTTCCCAAACCTACACTCCCCCCGGCCTCCTGCACGTTTTTTCAGGCCTCATGTCCGGCCAAACCGGCCGGAATCCGACCACATACCGGTTACAACTCCAAATCCATTTTTTTACGCATCCTTTGATCGGGTATTTGCACCCCCATGACCCAGATCGAATCGCTAACGTATTTCAACGATCAAAATGAGTTATTACGGACGTTTAATTCGACTTTGATTGCCTCATAAACGTATCATTAAACGGGAATTAAAAAAAACGTTTCGGATCAAGTTAATAACTATAATTATATGGTTTTACTCCTCTCGATCATACAAACATAACCATACACTTGAATCGCTCTCAAAATTTCTCTGGAACTACGAATCGAACGAAGAACGACTGAACCATATGAGGAACTCGAACTCCATCAAAACGCGACCGAAACAAGTAAGTTTATGCTCTATTAGAATCGGTTTTAGGTGTAGAACCATTTCCCCATATCAATTTTAGTTAACATTAACTCGATCGAACGATTTGGAGATGATAAAAAATTAGGGTTCTTGAGAATTTTGAATTTAAATATAAGAGGGATTTGATCTGAATTGTTCAAACAAAAGGAAGCTTTGGTAGATTGGTTAAAGCTTTGACTGGTTTATTTTATGGTTTCATGTTCTAGACCCTTACCCAACCGCTTTAAACCATTATTTTTCTTTTCTTCTTTTTAATCCATTCTTTTTGTATAAAAAAATCCAAAATATTTTATAAATATCTGGAATTATTTTATAGACTCAGAAAAAGTTTGGTTAAAAAATTCTTTTTATTTAATTATAAAACTAGTATTTTATGTTTGTTATTAATTATTTAAATAATAAAAACATACTTAAACTATTATTAAAATTCTATAAAAACTATCCAACACTTTTATAACTCTTTTGAACCTGTGACCATAGCATCCTCCTTGCGTATCAATTTGTTCATCTTTTCATGATACATATCTTCTTCCCAAACTTCCGATAAGGTAGACAAGTGCTCATCTCTTTGCCATGTGGGCTTCGGTATATTCTCAACCTCCACTTCCATCTGCCTACGTTCACTCGCCCCTATTTGAGGAGTTTGTTCTTCCTCACTTTCATTCTCATCAACCAATAGCGTTCTTCTCTTTTTGGCAGTTGAATTCTGTCTAGAACTTGATCCTTGTTCAGATGTTTGCTTCCCTTTTCCTTTTCTGAGCCTGTTCCACATGTTCCGTGCAAAAAGACCATTTATAGCTACACATGAAAACTATCATTAATACCAAAATCATCCCACTTTGATAATGTAACACCACCATCCACTTCAAATATGAATCTTAGCATGTTATTTTCAAAACTTCCCATTTAAGTTGGTCATTACATAACCATTTTGCACAATATGTGTAACTAAAGCAAAACATAAAGCTAAATTTTTGAAGATTTCCCTTGTATTCCCACATGTTACCCATATCAATTTAACAATTTAATTACATCAACATCATGCCATATGCAAAGTGGGTGTCCAACTTGCATGCCATTCACAACACTCACCTTCCAACAAAGCATAACCATGTCGAACACTCAATGTAGAAGAAGAATCACACCTTGATTTTGATTGAAAGGTTGGAAAAGATAGAAAGTTGAAGCTTGAACGAAAAACCCAAAAAGTCAAGAAAATTTTGGATCTTTGACCTTCGAATTCTTCCAAAATAGTTGAAATCCCCTAAAACAAAGAGTACATTTGTGTTCCTCTTCGAATTCTACCCCAGACTGATCTAACGTTTGTCCGATTTGGCCATGGATCCGTGGATTTTGACGTGGGTGAAAAACTAGGGTTTTTGGGAGAAGAAATTGGGGAAGAAGAAGTTTTGATCAAATGTATTGTGTTTGAGGATGGGTATAGGCCGAAAATAGGGTAGATGGGTCTAATTCGGGGTCAAAATGGGTTAAAATTGGTCAAATGGGTTTTTTATGAGAAAAAAGGAAAAATTTGGGTCTAACAGGTGTTCGATGTATGATACGCCGGGTAGGGGCATACCATAACGCCCAGCGCATGGAGTTGGGCATTGGCCCGGGTGTAGACAAAAACTATTGGGGTCGGGCGTACTATACGCCCAAGGCCAAACTTTGTTTTTTTTTGGAACATAGTATTTAAAAAAATAATTTACTTAAAAAAATCAAAATTTGTTTTGTTTATTTGTTTATTTGGCCCAGACCTTACATACCCCCAACACCCGTGCATTGCCCTCAACTGCGCCAATTTAACTTCCAAGATGAACAAACGACTTCACCACACTAGCGAGCTGCAATGCTACTTAAAAAAATATCCTAAGGAAAAAAAAAACCAAAACATTCAAACCAAGAATACTTACAAAAGGAAAACTTAATTAAAAAAAACGGGTTGCCTCCCGTTTAGCGCTTAATTTATTGTCGTTAGCTTGACAGTACCTTTCCCTTGTTACTCGGTTGTGGTAATCAGAAAAGTGCAGCAAAGCTTTGTTAACCCGTTAATGTCGCTAGCTTCTATGTACGGCTACAAATGATGTCTGTTCACTACCTGCCGTAAATGATCCTCAAAGTCTTCGATCTCAACATCACCAAAGTTGCTCACACAGATAATGAAATATGGTTCAGCTCACTTGCCTTTGAGTTTTCCCGGAAACAACGTTAGCCTAGAATTCTAAAGCCATGCCTTTTGTCCTACTTCAAACTTACTCAAACAAAGTTTCG
This sequence comes from Mikania micrantha, assembly GCA_009363875.1. Lineage (NCBI taxonomy): Eukaryota > Viridiplantae > Streptophyta > Magnoliopsida > Asterales > Asteraceae > Mikania > Mikania micrantha. The sequence goes on from CM018686.1 coordinate 22,132,562, forward strand.
CTTCATGAACTGTTTTTGTTTTCGCTTTGTAAGCTGCTGCACATTCATATGCCTTATCTCTCAATTCTTCTAGCTTGCAGAAATTGAGCTTTATTTCCTTACATGCATTAATAATCCAAATTAACACTTTTGATAGCCCATAATGCTCGATGTGCAAGTTCAACCGGTAAGTGACATCATTTCCCATAAACCAATCGGTATGGTGTGGTGCCAATAGGCTTCTTGTATGCCGTGCGGTACGTCCATAAAGCATCGTTCAATTTAGTTGACTAATCCTTACGGTCGGCTCGCATGGTTTTTTGTAAAATTTCTTTCATTTGCCTATTGGACACTTCCACTTGACCACTCATTTGTGGATGATACGGAGTGGCAATCCAATGGTCTATGCCATACCATTTGAGAAGTTTGCCAAACTGAAAAATTTTAAAATTGGACCCCCCATCGCTTAAGATCACCTGAGGTAGCCCAAATCAGGAAAAGATGTTTGATTGGACAAACTTACACACAACGATATGGTCATTCGTGATAGTAGCGATTGCTTCAACCCACTTTGAACCATAGTCCACCGGACCACCGCTACTAAGATATATAAAGTCTCAAATGAGTTAGGGAATGGCCCCATGAAGTCGATGCCCCACACATCAAAAATGTCCAAAACAAGGATGAGGTGCATGGGCATCTCATTTCGCTTTAAAATACTCCCCGTCTTTTGACATTTTAAGCAATTTTTAGCAAACTCAAAAGCATCCTTAAATATTGTAGGTCAATAAAGCCCCAAAGACAACAATTTATGCCCAGTTTTCTGGCAACTGAAATGACCCCCGCATGCAGATGCATGCAAGTATTGTTAAACCGAGGGAATCTCAGAATCTGGAATGCATCTTGTAATCAGTTGATCTGCTCCCACTTTGAACAAACCTGGCTCGTCCCAGATGTAATACTTTGCTTGAGCCATCAATTGTTGCTTACTTCTCTTTGTCCAATGTTCGAGAAGTGTATGCAGGCAAATAATTTGCAAAATTAGTATACCATGGCTCGATAGAAACATGTAATAATTGTTCATGAGGAAATGTTTCTTTAATATCAACTCTCTGCTCTTTCTCATTATGAATGAAAAGTCACTACCAAAAAATGCCATAGAATGACTCATAAAAAACGTCACAAAAAACCATAAAAGTGTCACTATTGACTCTTATAGGATTGAGTGGCACCCAATAAAGTGCCACAGGAAGTAGTGCCACTAAAGCCTTTTAATGACACTTTTTTATGTGTCACCCATTTTTCCAAAAATCTTTAATGGCACTTTTATTTTTGCCATAGTATTAACTACAAAATATCTATATTAATTTAGTGGCACAATTTTCTTATAACATAAATTAGAAAAAGGCTTTTGTGACACAATTTTTATGTCAATAAAAACTATTTATATTTAAAAACACATATTACTTTTGGTAGCATATAAATCATTATATTATATTATTTACATTAAGTAATCATTATTTATCTAAAATACAAAATAAAAATTAAACTGAAAAAATGCATAATTTTATAACCAAAATCTAAAGTGAAGTTTTAATCCAAAACATATTCCAAACATTAGCAAAGAAATACATAATAAGTTTCAAATGATTTAAGATGTTTACAAAAAAGTCAAAACAATCTTACACGCTGTCAACTCTATTTCAAGAAATCCATTATTATTTTTATATCTTCTTCGGCATCGATTCACAATTTGTCAAATATGCCTTCATCATCATGAGATCTTGAAGATGATAATTGGTTCCCGAATAAACAGTTGTTAAGAGTTGATGAACCAATACGAGGGACCTGAAAAATATATATTAGAAAAACTGAATGTTAATACAAAATAGTAACTGATATGTAAGAAAAGTTAGCAAGACATAACCAAATTAGAACCACACCTACCTAACATGAAAGCACAATATACGATGAAAGTTTTGATTAAAAAAGAAGTGTACCTGTATGTTCATATCACTAAGAACTGTTGACAAATTTGCATTGGGGATGTGTTCACGGATAATATTAATCATAAAGTTGACAACACTCTGCAGCTGATGAATAGTTTGTTAATTACTCGCTAAATCACCTTTATCTTTTGTGACTGGCATCCTTCCAAGTTCCAACTAATCGAACATCTCCTCCTTTTTCTGGGCCTTTAAACTTTTGAATAGTCATCTCTTGTAAAATCATCTCGGTCTCCAGGTGTGATTTTAGAGTCACTTGCAATATCTTTCAGTGAAGTTTAAAATGTGAAATAATATAGATAAGTTAAAATAAAGGAATGAAAAACATGATAAATAGGAACATTAATGAATTACCACAACACTAGCAGCTTCATCATCTACAAAACATCCATCTTTACAAGTGCGTGTTTTTATGTACATATCTCCTCTTGTTGGGTACACACCATCATTCTTCATCGCCTATATGTTCGATGGTTATTAAGATAATTAAAAACAAATATTGCAACAATAACATGTCAAAATAACTAAAATATTACCACTTCATGAGCAAGTCTAGCAAACGACTTTGTCCCGGTTACATGAGGCTCCTTCATCTTTTAGCGGCTCGATATTATCTTAGCACACGTATTCTGTAGTAAATTATAATTGTAATTTATCACATTATCAAAATTCATATAACAAGAACATATTTTACTAAATTGTAATTTTATATATCTTTGACTACAACTATAAAAATATCATATACAATAGTTTTGATACGTCATCTATAATAATTTTGATATACCATCAACAATTTTTTTTGTTGTTGCATAAAGGGTCACTACTTGGCAGGGCAAGGTAGGGAAAGGCAGGGTCGAGAAAGCCATGTCCAGAACCTGGGAAAAGCAGACCAAGATAACCAAGATAGTAAGTAGTAGGCATCATGGAGTAAGGTGAAAACATGCCAAAGCAGGGCCAAAGTAAGCTAGCCTCAATCAGAAGACATGCCACAACCCTGCCATTGACAACCCATGCTAAGCCACCCACCAAGCGACAACCTGACCACATGCCGTCAGAAAGTCACATCAAGTCACAGGAGGCCTTCCTAAAGCCACTGGCATGCCACCTATAACCAAGTACATGCCACCCACAAGCTGCACAAAAGTAGGCCAACATGGGCCATCGACGTTTTGATATATCATACAACAGAAAAACAAGTTAATTTTGACTTTTTGAGGTCAAAAAAACAAAAAAAAAAGCTAGATATCTTTTTATTTTATATAACAGGAAAAAGTTAATTTTGTAATTTGGATATATGCATAACTACAATAGAAAGGACTAGTACTAAGTTTAACCTAAATTTGATGTCTAATATTTGTATTACCTGAAAGTCCGAAGTGAACGAACGTTTAACAAGTTCTTTAAATTGAATTGGATTCACTCTATCATCATTATTAGTTTGATGGGTCACAATTTCATAAAAGGTGAGGCTTGGATCATATCCACGTGACTTTAAAATTCCTTTCCATGTTCTCCATTTTTCCCCCTTGCTATAGAGTATCCATTTTTTAATCTAACTTGTTTCAGCGTGATGAAAACTAAATTTGGACTCCAAATAAAAATTACACACACGCACACACTTATAATATATATATATAAGTGTGTGTGTGTGTATTAGTATATAATCTGTTACCACTTTGGAGGTAAAGCATCTGGCAACATTGAATCTTTTCTTGAGTAGTTTTCTTGACTTGGTGGTTGAAGAGTTCACTTAGAAGGTGATAGAATCTGGCAATATGTTAGTGCATTAAATGTTCGTAGTTCAGCTTTTGTATGATCTTTGATGTATAAAGTTTATGTTATTAATGAGATCAGTTATTCTATATTGTTGTTAAAATGTTTATTCAAGTTTATATGTGTTTGACTATGTTTAACTTATATTATATATGTCTTATAGACCCATTCGGGCGAATGACCCTAAGAATGAGGTCATTCGGCCGAATGAATGCCTAGCGAATGACTAGGGCGATCGAATGAGTCATCCGCATGACTCATTCAGTTGACCAAGCTCAGTCGGCCGAATGAGTACAGTCTACATATACTTGTTCAAACAGATTGAAACCCAACTTTCCCGAGCCTCTTCTCTTCCCAGAGAACTCCAGTGTCAAACCCTTAGGGTTTTGAGCGGTTCTTCCCTATCCAACTTCGATTCTAACCCCGTGGTGTTCGATCTTGATCCGAACGTTCATTCCTCACCTTCGAATCACCACGAGACCTGTTGGTTTCGATTGGAAAACCCTGGTATAGGATTCCGCACTATTCAAGAGGCTGTCGGGCAGATCTACATATGCATCCTTCAAGAAATTTAAAGTTTATCAAATGGATGTCAAGAGTGCATTCCTTCACGGTGTTATCAACGAAACTGTGTATGTCAATCAACCACTCGGGTTTGTGGATCCATTGCATCGTGACCAAGTCTACAAGCTAGACAAGGTTCTATATGGATTGCATCAAGCTCCGCGAGCGTGGTACGAGACACTGTCTACTCACCTTCTAAACAACGGGTTCAGAAGAGGTGTCATTGATTGCACGTTTTTTATTCGAGAAAAGTATGGTGACTTACTCTTGGTGCGAGTTTATGTGGACGATATCATTTTTGGTTCTACAAATGATAGTCTGTGCAAGGAATTCGAGAAGGTTATGAAAGACAAGCTTGAAATGAGCTCAATGGGGGAGATGAAATTTTTTCTTGGGTTGCAGGTAGATCAATCTGAGGCAGGGATCTTCATTCATCATACCAAATACGTTGGTGACATTCTGAGCCGGTTCAGTATGTCGGATGCAAAACCTGCTGGTACCCAACTGGCTGTCAATCACGGGATTACACCAGATGAAAACGGGGAGTTAATCGATGCCACTCTGTACCGAGGAATGATTGGGTCTCTCATGTATCTTACTGCTTCTCGGCCAGACATCATGTTTGCCACATGCTTGTGTGCTCGTTATCAGTCCAAACCAAGAGTATAACTTTGAGCTTACTGTATACAGTGATTCAGACTATGGCAGATGCAAAAGAGATTTCAAGTCAACATCTGCAGGATGTCAGTTCTTTGGAACCCTTTAGTTAGCTGGCAGTGCAAGAAGCAGATGTCGGTGTCTACTTCAACATGTGAAGCTGAATATATTGCTTCTGCTAGTTGTTGCTCACAAATCATCTGGATACAGCAACAACTCAGGGACTATGTGTTAGATTTTTCTAACACTCCTATTTATGTTGATAATACTGCCGCCATTGCTGTCACTAAAAACCCAGTCCAGCACTCGAAAACCAAACACATCGACATAAAATATCACTTCATACGTGATTGTTTTGAAAAGAAACTCATCGATGTTGTTAAAATTCACACCGATCACCAGAAAGCCGATCTTTATACAAAAGCTTTTGATAAACCCAGATTTTTATATATGCTATCGGCTAATGGTGATTTTCAAAAGGATGAAGTCATTCCTTCATCTGAAACAAACAAATGATCATTGCTTTTACTAGTTAGTTTTCTTTATTTTATTTTTTCACGTTAGTATTTCTGTTATTTTTTCTTTCACTTAATCAAAAACTCAAAAAGATTTTATGTTTTAGGTTTTTAGGGGGAGAAAAGGTAGATTAATTTGAAAAATCAAAAACATTTGAAAATTTTGAAAAACCAAAAACATTTGAAAATTTTGAAAAACCAAAAATATTTAAAAATTTGAAAAACCAAAAACATTTAAAAATTGTAAAAATGAGAAAGTCTTAATTTGAGAAAGTGATGTATTAACCTATCATGTCTTAAAAACAAAAGTGAATGCATAAACCAAAAATATATGAGAATTGTGATCTGATGTACTGATAGGCCGACTTTACAAAATGTATAGACTATTGGTGATTGCTTAGAAAGTTTGAATTGTGGGATCCATTTTAGAAAATCAGTTAAGTGATAAATAGTTTTTGACTCAAATCAGGCATACACCTGTTATCATAGGATCTAATGAGGTTTCCAATGATTCATGAATTCAAGTCTGTACACGTGCCATACTGCTTTGTAAAAACCTAGCTGAAGCCATCCATTCAGATGAGAATGATTGAATCATAAGAAAATAAAAGTAAATTTGATTCTGTACACGTGCCATAGTGCTGGTTGCAGCCTAGCTGAAGCCGTCCTTCAGATAAGATAAGCTAAGAAAAACACAAAAAATAAAATAAATTCGATTCCATATACGTGCCATACTGCTTTGTAAAGACATAGCTGAAGCCGTCCATTTGGATAGAACAAGCAGAGTCTTATCACTCTCATATACTGTAGTTCTTGCTCCATATCAGCAATGTCAAAGAAAATCTGACACCTGTAGAGGGTCTTAACATCTTCCTCTATCAGGTTTGTCAGCCACATCGGGTCAAAGACTCTGATCAAGTACAACTTTCCTTCCTTGCACATAATTATCACTGCCTCCGAAGTTCTGCCGTCGTAATACCATCATTGGAAGCTACTCGCAAAGCCTTGAGGCATCTTCCTGAGAGGAATAGTCTTCATGACTTTGGGAGGTAGCCACCTCAGAATAACTTTGTGCTTTCTGGTCCGAGAATCAATGTCCTGTAGGTAGAATCTTTCATGTTGTTGAGGCAGGAAGGTTACCTATCTCTTTGTTTATTCGAACTTCATTTGCCTAGCAAACCAAAACGACATACCAGAATCTTCACAATATAGCATGTTCAGACGTATGAGTTAGTTAACTTCGAAGCCAGGAAACGTCTTGAAGTCATGCGGGAATTTGAAGTACTGAATTCCCCTTTCTCTTTTTACACCATAGCATCCCAAATCCTTGAAGTATGCCCAGCTCAGAATGCAGCCTCCAGATTTGTATCCTTTGGTTTTGTAGACTTTAGTGTATTGAGCTGGAGTAGGAGGAATGCTATCCTTTTTAAGGGTCTGCAAGTAAGCAGCCCATTCATCTTTTCGTTTCCAAATGTCATATGCAGAAGCTTCCTTGTCAGTGTCCTTCTCGTCAATCTTACATTTTAGCTCCTCTTCAGAATGTTGACCGAAAAGTTCAGTGAAAGTAGGCAATTCTTCTTATGCAGACGTGTACTTTATGGCTTCTTCATCATCGAGGTCTTCTAAGATGACCTCATCAATGTCATCATATGACTCAGGAATAGGGACATCTGATGCAGGGACCAAGGCGTCATCAACAATAACCTCCTCAGGATTTAACCTGAAAAGCTTAGTTATCTGTTCCTTTGTAAGACAATGAACGATTTCTCCCTCTTCCTTGACATAGCTCACCGAGTGATGTATGATGCCCGGAGCGTCTAGAATCATAGTCAAGGTATCGTCAAGACGACGCCTCAACGGCACAACTTCTACTTCCTTACTAGCTTTTCCTTCCTCAGCTGGTTTGGTGGATGACTCAGGAGCTTTGTCATGTTTCTTCTTTGTTCGGATCTCGCAAGTAGAGGACTGCCCCGAAGAACTTGATGAACTAGTAGCGGCATCCTCAGCTCCATCATCGTCAGCCTGATCATCGTCGTCATCAGTACTGTCATAATCCACCTTTTCCTCATCAGATTCATCTTCTTCCACTTCTTCATCTTCTTTATATGAATCATCAGAATCCGGATTGGAGGCCTCAATCCTAGGCGTAGACTCTTTTAAGCTTCCAACCTCTTCATATAGACGTAGGTTGTCAGCCTTCGGGGCGAGGATCCTCTCATTGTACCCATATGCAGTTAGGGCAAGCTGATTGTGTTCGTCCGTTGACTTGAGCAAAGGATCCTCAAGATCAGCTTTTTGGGCTCTCAAATCTGCCCTCTGACCAGCAGCCTGCAAAAGTAGAGCATGCTGCTCATTGACTCTTTGTTTCAGCTGAGATATGGCTTGATCTTGCTCGTGGTTCCTCTCCATCAATCGAAGAACCAGACTGTTAAGTGTGCTAATCTGTTCAGTAACTGAAACAGTTGGTATGTAAGGATCTGTACATGTAGTGGAGGGACCAGAAGAAGGAAATGTGAATATGGCAGCAGGAATAAAGGAAGCCTGGGCAAAAGAAGCAGTGGAATGTGAAGGTATCGTCCCAGACCTAGATAGTGAAGAAACCCGCACTATTGCAGCATATATAGTAGTGGTGGCTGCAACAGATACAGATTTTGTTCTCCTCTATAATACTAATCTAGCTATCCTCTGTCTCTTTGCTGGAAAGGAAGATGTCTGTGTAGCAGTGGCAGTAGAGGTACGAGGAATATGATCGATGTCAAACTCTAGAATAAATGTAGGATCCTCAATTTCCTCGTTCCTTGAGGCTTGATCTCTCGGTATTTTCTCAACATAAATCAACTGAGATCTGTAAGTGGTAGAAACCCATTCAAGTTCAGGTTCAGTCTCTTCCGAATCAGTTTCATCAGAATCCTCATCAGCTCCATCCTCAGTATTTTCCTGTTCAGATTCTTGAGCGTCCTCCCCCTCATCTGGATATGTAGTAGCACCGATCTCCAAGGAGGCAGATACAGTGGCTACTGAAGCAGTAGTAGTTACACCAGCATCAACAGCATTACCAACATCATCAGTCTCACAAATATCACCATCACCAGCACCATCATTACCATCACCATCCACATCTGTATCATCACCATCATCATCACTATCTACCTGAGAAACGATCATGTCCTCAAGATCAGAATCAGAATAGTCATGTATCCATTTCCTCCCAGCAGGTGCCACATACTCTAGATTAACGAGATGTCCGAACAGACTACGATCTACAGGCCTGGCATCCTTCTGCCTGTAGGTCTTAACACGGTTGAGCGTAGTATCGGTCATATGCTGCAACCGGATGATATCTGCGTTTGTTTTGGGGAGATCAGGCAACTGTGCATCAAAAATCATCTCGAAGAATCTGGGATACATAAGATATTTCTTGTCTCCTTTTGAGCTAATATTCTCCTTCATATGCATGAAGACCATCTTAGAAAAGTTGAAGGGAATGTTTAGGATCAAAGCAACAAAAGCATACTATAATGTCTCTCTCAGTTCATGGAATCCACCCCGTCTTAATCCCAGGCAGTGCAGAAGAACATGGCACAAATACTTGAACAGTGGACTGAGATATGCCATTTTAGCACTCCAATAGTGAGATCTCCTCCACACTTACACTGCAAGAATCAACCTCTTACAAGGTTCTTATCTAACAGAACTGGGTGATCAGGCATATCCTGAAACCCTCAAATCCTCCTGATGTGCTCTGCAGACACAATCACATCTCTTCCTCCAACAACTCCCCTATTGACTGTAGGTTCTACAGTGCAGTCAATATCAGCTGACTCCCAGAAAGACTTACGATGTGAATGACATGGAACATGTGTCGTAGGGATAACCGTGAAAATCCAAGAGCATCTGAGGAATGAAATGATCCTAGTAAAGTGAGCAGCATTTGGTGATGAAAAATCTAGGAAGGCACAGATGTTATTCTTCGGAAGTGCTCTTAGATCAGTAATTCTGCAATCAATAGAATAAGCGATTTAGTTTAGATTGACAGAAATAAAACAGTTGAAAGTCTTAACCAAAACTTTTCATTCGTGCGAATGAATAGGACATAGTCTAAATAGGCACGAACGAATGCTCAGACGAATCTAGAAGTCATACGAATTAACATTATACACGAATGAGTTACACTAACAAACTCAGTCGTATGACATGTTCATTCGTTAGACCTCTTGGACGAATTGATTCCTTCGTGTGACAAGTCACACGAATGAACTTTTCCTTCGTCTGTCCATAAACCCTAAAACCGCAACTTCGAAAACTTCATGATCAATGCATAAAAATGATAACATTATCATCAGACAACGCCGATTAAACGATATGAACATGTTTTAGATCGATTTGAGTTGACTTTAAAGGTTTATTGGACAGCAACCCGTTCGAAACCTAAAACCCTATAAGACCAATCGATTTTGCACATAAATCGGTTCACGGGGGATGAAACTTGATTCATAATGTACCTGAAACAATATAGAAAGGATTTATGATCATAAATGCTTAGTATCACGGTTAAAAATGAAGCTGTTGTCAAAAACTCTCGGTCAGAAGAATGAAAACACACACACAGTTACGAACTAAAATTCGGGAGAATGAGGCTTCGGATGAAACAGAGAACTTAAATAGAAGTCTCATTCATGCCGGAGTCCCATTCGTATGAAAGATTCATTCGTCAATGAAGTTCATGCGAATAAACAGTTCATTCGTGTAAACCATTCGTCTGTGATGTTCAAGCGAATTTGCCATTCGTTCATGTGAAACGTTCGTGCGAATGAACTATCAAAATGGTTCAATCATACGAATGATTGAACAACAGTAATTCCTTTTAACTGTTTGTCAAAAAGACAAGCACTCAAACACCACAATTATGAAGTTTAGTCAGGATTGATGGTAACTTTAGACAAGATTGAATACCTGAACAAACAAACGATCATTTAAAAAAATGAAAATCTTTTTGTATTTTTCTAATAAGAATAACAAGCAAAAACACATATTTTTGTGAGCAGTCTTTCAGGATAAATCATACATACCAGAACATATCAAAATCAGCATCCTCGAGTGTCATACTTATTACACATTTGTTTTATGATACAATTACTGATATAACTATTCGTTCTAAACCTGACCAAACTTCATTTCTTTGACAAATCTGTGAACACTCATAACTTCTGACTGAGTTACGTGTTCTAGTCAACTAATAAAGGTCAAAATCAGTTTATAACTCATCTTTGCATATCTTAATACCTGAGATCATAAATTCCATAAGGTTCCAAATTATTTTATTTTTGCATTTTTCTTTTAACAACAACCTCAAGTTGAATACGTTCTCATGGACGGCTTCAGCTAGGTCTTTACAAAGCAATATGGCACGTTTCAGAACTATATAGACTGATATTTTAAGTTCAATCCAAATGGATGGCTTCAACTAGGCTGCAACCCAGTATTTGCAACATATATGGAATCGAACTTATTTTTATTTTTGTATTTTTCTAGCTTATCCTATCTGAATGGACGGCTTCAGCTAGGTTGTGACCCAGCAATATGGCACGTGTATAGAGTCAGAGTTACTTTTATTTTCATATGATTCAATCATTTTTATCCGAATGGACTGCTTCAACTAGGCTGTGACCCAGCAATGTGGCACGTGTACGGACTTGATCTCATGAATCTTTGGAAACCTCATAAGATCCTATGATACCAGGTGTATGCTTGATTTGAGTTATAATCTATTTATCCTTTAGGTTAGTCTTCTAGAGTAGATCCCACACATCAGACGTTTTGAACAATCACCAATTGTCTAGAAACTTACAACGCAGGCCTATCGGTACATCATATCATAACACCTATATGTTTTCAGTTTATGCACTCAAATCTGCTTCAAAAAATATGACTGATTAATACATCAGTTTCCAACTAAGACTTTCTCATTTTTCACAATTTTAAAATATTTTTGGTTTTTCAATAGAATACTTTTTCTCCCCCTAAAACCCTAAAACTGAAAATATTTTTGGGTTTTTGAATATGTAAAAGAAATGTAATGGAAATTTTTTACATACAAGATAAACTAAAAATAAGGAAAATGATCATTTGTTTGAGTCAGATGAAGGAAAGACTTCATTTTTCTGAAAGACACCATTAGCCGTTAACATATATAAGAATTTGGGCTTATCAAAAGCTTTTGTATAAAGATCTACTTTCTGGTAATCGGTCAGAATTTTAACAACATCAATTAATTTCTTTTCAAAACAATCACGTATGAAGTGATATTTAATGTCGATGTGTTTTGTTTTTGAATGATGTACATGATTTTTAGTGACATCAATGGTAGCAGTATTATCAAAAAATATAGTCGTGCTAGAAAACCCATAGTCCCTGAGCTGTTGCTGAATCTAGATGATTTGAGAGCAACAACTTGCAGCTGCAATGTATTCAGCTTCTCACGTGGAAGTCGACACCGACGTCTGTTTCTAGCACTGCCAGGTGACTAGGCGCTTTCCAAAGAATTGACACCCCGCAGATGTGGACTTGAAATCCCTCTTGCATCCACCATAGTGTGAGTCACTATAAGTAGTCAGTTGAAAGTTATCATCAATAGGATACCATAATCCTAGATTCGGGGTACCCTTCAGATAACGCAAAATCCTTTTCACAACAATGAGATGAGAAACTCTTGGCTTTGATTGATAGCGTGCACACAAACAAGTAACAAACATGATGTCTGGCCGAGAGGCGGTGAGATACATAAGAGATCCGATCATTCCTCAATACAGAGTGGCATCTATTAACTCCCCCTTTTCGTCTAGAGTAATCCCATGATTAAAAGCCAGTGGGGTACCAATAGGTTTTGCATCTAACATACTAAACCGGCTCAGAATGTCACTAACATATTTGGTCTGATGAATAAAAATCCCTGCCTCAGACTGATCCACCTATAATCCAAGGAAAAACGTCATTTCTCCCATGGAGCTCATCTCAAACTTGTCCTTCATAACTTTTTCAAAATATTTGCACAAAACATCATTTGTGGATCCAAAAATGATATCATCCACATATACTTGCACCAAGAGTAAATTTCCATCCTTTTCTTGAATGAACAATGTGCAGTCAATGAAACCTCTTCTGAACCCGTTGTTCAGAAGGTGGGCAGAAAGTGTTTCATACCACGCTCACAGAGCTTGGTGCAATCCATATAAGGCCTTGTCTAGCTTGTAGACTTGGTCACGATGTAATGGATTTTCAAACCCGGGAGGTTGATTAACATACACAACTTCATTTATCACACCATGAAGAAATGCGCTCTTAACATCCATCTAATAAACTTTGAACTTCTTGTAGGATGCATAGGCCAGGAAAATTCGGATTGCTTCAAGACGAGCAACTGATGCAAATACATCATTGTAGTCAGTTCCTTCAATCTGTCTAAATCCTTGCACCACCAGACGTACTTTGTTTCTTACCAAAATACCATGATCATCACGTTTGCAGCGCGGAACCCAACTAGTGCCAATAACTTTAGCACCCTTAGGTCTATCAACAAGCTGGCAAACTCCAAGCTTCTTAAACTGCAGCAACTCTTCCAGCATAGCATCTACCCATGATTCTTCTTTCAAGGCTTCAGTAATGGTTCTGCATTCAACTTGGGAGATAAAACATGAATGGGCACAATAGTTTACATCTTCAAAGTCGAGTATGTCAGCAAGACCACCTGAAGATAACTGGTTTCTAGTCTTCACTCCATCATTCAGATTTTCAATAATATTCATCTGAGGATGCATGTTGTTAATTCTTCCCACTGGATGAGCAGGAACAACAAATTCCTGGATCAAGATTATTAAGATTAAGATCCTCAAGAGCAGGTACAATATTTCCATTATCTGGTTCTGGAACATCTGGATGAGAGTGATGATCATCAGAGTATTAATTGTCATCATGTGTCTGCATTAGAGCTAGAACTGATGAAGGTCGCACTCGTTCATCATAGTGATCAGATTGTTTACATGGCGCATGATATATAATGAGAAATGCTAACATGACATTCAATACATAGAATTACAAAGTTAAATTACACACTACGTGTTTGTAATTTAACTAGGTAAATCTTCTCAAAAGAATCTTATAGTCTCTATCTTGTAGCTACACAAGATATACAAAAGAGATTCAAAATGTCATCAAAATATATGCATCAAAAAAGCAAGCTAGGTCTTCTATAAAGTCCTCTAAGTTAATCACCGATGCTTGGTAATGTCACACCCCGAGCCGGCGGGCCGGGTCGTGTGTCCCGTCGGGCAGAAAGGTCTCGGGACGTGATATGGGGTGATAATCATGATGATCAAATTGTTTACATTGCACATGATGTGTAATGAGAAAATGTTAACTGAAATAGAATTACAAAGTTAAATTACATCAGTTTTGTTCATAATTTAACAATATAAATCTACTATCAACATCATAATTCTTCTATCTTGTATCTGCACAAGACATACAAAATAATCTGTATAATGATGTTCAAAATATGCACGTCCAAAATACTAGGTCCTCTATCTTGGCATCCTAGTCAAAAACATGAACTTCTTAGTCAGACCTGTTCGTCACCTGAGAAGTCATGCAAAAAGATCAAGTCAACACATGGTTGGTGAGTTCATATAGTTTTGTTTAGAAATAAGTTTTGTACAAACCTGGCCAGATGACAACCTTAACCTCACCATTAACCACCTATACCATCTAATTTAGTATGCTAATATATAGAGCATATGTAGGGTCAAGCTTATCGCCAGCCTACCCACCAGCCCACCACATACCAAACTACATGATATATTGTTCCTGGTGATAATTAAGCGTTTCATCCCATACATTTGATTCACAACCTTTGAACAACCTGTAGATTTGTTAACACTGATCACTCGTAATGACAACCTTAACCTCATCAACAACCACCTATGTTATCAAATCAAGTATGCTTATATATAGGGCATATGTAGGGTCAAGCTTACCCCCAGCCCAGCCACCATCCCACCACATACCGAACCGTATAACATATTGTTGTTAATGATAATTAAGCGTTTCATTCCACATCATCATCGCCATAGTTCTTTAGTTCTTAGTTCTTGTAGTTCCACAAAATAGAAATTCTATTGATTCCTTAAGTTCATCACACAATCATGATCAACCATAGCATTTGTAGAAACAAAACATTAAGTGCTTAAATAAATAAATAGATAAAAATTTAATAAAATCTAAGACCTATCGATTGGGCCTTGGTCAACTCGAGTAGACTAGTCTATCAATCAAGGTTTTTAGTAGTAAAGGGGATCTGTAAATATCATCAAACATGTGACATATAATCAATCAGTCTAGCTAGGACATCTTTTGACATACAGGATTTTATAGTTCTTCTAGATCGTCCGTAGTTCGTATATTTCTTCAGTTCTTTGGCATATGTTATCTTTGAGTATTTCCCAGATGTTCCTTGAAAACTGGTTAGGGGATGCTGTAAATATCATCAAACATGCATCCCATATTCAATCAGTCTAGCTAGGACATCTTTCAAACCTGAGATTGGCACATGCTATCTTTGATATTTCCCATAAAGACCCTTGAAAATAGTTCTTGTACATAGTTCGTCGAATTAGATCGTTAGTTCTTTGACAACACAACACCTAAAATAGTTCTTTGTACGAACTTCTTTGAAACAGATCTTTAGTTCTTTGACAACACACCACCAAAAATAGTTCTGTGCACTTAGTTTGTTGAAATAGATCTTTAGTTCTTTGACAACACACCACCGAAAATAGTTCTTTGCACTTAGTTTGTTGAAATAGATCTTTAGTTCTTTGACAACACACTACTGAAAATAGTTCTTTGATTAGACCGTTAGTTCTTTGAAATAGACCTTTGAAAATAGTTCTTTGTTTTAGATCTTTAGTTCTTTGAAAATAGACCTTTGAAAGTAGTTCTTTGATTTGAAATAGTTATCTACTCATGATGAATAAACAACTCATTTTGAAATCCTACAAATAGTTTACCTAGACAAAATCTTGGATAACAATTATACATGTAAAACATATATGAAGTAAAAGCATTTAAGTAAACATAATCCTACGAAAATAATTTACGCATGCTTCTTAGCCCCGTGTTTGAAAAACAAAAATGTTTAGAAAAGGGGCAATGAACTCACATGTGTTTTTATGCTATGAACCACAAAAGATATGCGCGCTCGTTAATGGTAGATTAAGTATCTTCAGCTCCTGTGTTGATTTATTATAATTTGAATACTATAAGTGTCGAGAGATGACGTATATAGGGTTTAGGTCTTGTTGTGCAACTATGTGTCCTAAACTTTACTAGTGTGTTGCTATGATTTTCCCCAAGTTTTCTAAGTTATGTACTCCGTATGAACCCTTAACCCGTAGATTTTCACATTTTAAACCTTATTTATGTAAGGTCTAAGTTAATCACATTCATGGTCATTTAAGCAAAACATCGTTAATAAAATCCATTTTAAGTTGAAATCTTTAAGTTAGAAATCATTTAAATAAAGAGTTTTATAAATCAGTTTATTTCTTTATTAAAGCATAATTTATTTTAAGAGAATATAAGTTAACATGTTAGACTTAGGTTAATCTCACTTGATTAATCTCTAAGTCCTTCTGTACTTCTTTGTTATCCGTAATTCGTTGATCGTTCTTGTGTATAACCCATCTTAGAAAGTTCAATTGAACTATCTAATTTTAATTATACATGTTTACATAAAATTACTAAGTATTGTGTGTTAGCAATGTATTTAACACATATATATACTTAGTTTGTTTCTTGATCCTCTAAGAATTTGTCAACAACCTTATTCATGGTTTCGTACAATAAAACTCGAATGTTTTAAACCGAATTGATTGTTTAGTCCAATTTTATATGTTAAAGTGATGTAGAAAGTTTTGATCATGAAGTTCTTAGCATAATTGATTTCAACACCGGTTAACAACCCTTGAAAACCTTAATGGGTTTCCCATGCATGCAACTAGTCACGTGAAACACTTAGGACATAGCTAGGGTTACCGTACGAATGAAACTCTCACCATTCATAAGTCCATACGAATGTTAAAGGATCATATGGATGGCTGCCATGCGAATGTAGGTGGTCATGCGAATGGTGTTGGCTGAATGTAGTTGATCATGCGAATGATGGCGGCTTATACGAATGGCTGCTCATGCGACTGGGTACTCATTCGGCCAGGTGGTCGTGACATTCGGCCTATGGCCATTCGGCGCATGGCCATTCGGCGCATGGCCATTCGGCCTATCTGAGCCTCTCCTTCGCCTTGTTCGAAGCCAAGTACCCCTTTACCACCATTTTCTAGATTTAGACCAAACTAAGGTGTTCTCCAAGTTCCTATACCTTTTGTGACTAGTTTCAAGTGTTTCCTATAGGTTTTTGTGGGTTTACAAACGGTTAAACAGTGGGATCGTTCAAAGGAAAATAAAAACCTAAAATCGCCACTTTGAACTCGATTTTACCTCGATTCCGGTGATTCCAAGCTCTAAATCCATGTACTTTCATGATCTACGCGATGTTGGGGTTATTTTGACACCAAAATCACTCGATTTGGTGAACGATTGAAGTTTCTAGGGCTTGGGGTTCTAGAGAGAGAGTGACGGAAATGATGAGAGAGAGTGAGTTAGTGGGGAAGACGAAGGGCATTTATTTCCATTTAATTGTTTAAATCTTTCGGGTGCGTTCGGGTTCGTTCTCGTCGCGATACGTTACGATTTTAAAAATAGAGTTTGTTAATTTAAAGTAGGTCGTAATTCCTGGTAATTTAACTAAATATCTTCCTTTTATTTTAAATTTCTGAAAACGTTAAATTTATCCGTTTAAATCGAATCGTACAGTTTTCGCGCGTATTCGTTCGAATCGTCTCCCGTACGAACACGACGATAAATACATTTTTCGATGTGATTTTCTAATTATCGGACATCATTCAGATCGTTAAACTTTCAGATATATTCGTACAGATCGTCACCTATACGAATAATCCGTCAATTTAGCATTCACGTAACAACATTCGTTTTGATTTTGTTCTATACAACCTCCCATACGTCTATACATAATAAAGTCCTAACTAACAATCACGTAATAGTTCTGTGTTGTCATATGAAATTCTGACTGTTAAACCATGGCTTTGAAACATGTTTCTGAAATGAATGTGTAATAGTTCTGTGTCAAACATCAAATGATAATAGTATACATGCAATTCACATAGTTCGTACCTGAGTTTCTGTTCAAGTTACTGTTCCGGTTACAATTCCGGCACTATTGTTACAGGTAACTAGACCTGTTCGTCACCTGAGAAAACATGCATTTAAAAAAAGTCAACACTAGGTTGGTGAGTTTATAAGCTTAGTTATTTAAAAACTTTCAGAGTTATTTACACAACATCTTGTATTACACAAGTCTTAGTTATTCTCATTTGGCATTAACTCATCCCCATGTCCTCTCTATAGATACACCTACGTATAGGATATTGTCCAGTCAAGCATGCTTATATATATGGCATACGTATGGGACAAGCCCCAGCCGACATCCCACCACACACTTGACAGAACTCAATACCACCAGTATTGTAGCTATAGATATCCATTTCATCACCCATAGACTTAATCATAATCAAGATCTCCAATATGACAAACCATTACGTTAGCATGATATTAACATAACACATTAGATTTCTAAGTAGTACAATTTTCCACAGTTATAAATGGTGGAATTACCACAGATATTAATGGTGGTGTTACCACAGGTATTAGGGGTGGTATGCTCTTTGACTTACTATTACTCACATCTGATTAGGAAGTGAGAGCAAGTCTGACACGTAGTTATATCCCAATAAGTGATCAGAATTGAATTGACCACATTGCAGCCACCACAAAGGCAAATCACAATGTCCTCAATTAAATCTGGATTCATTAGTTTTCACAAGACCTCACAACTATCTGCCACCAGCTTATGACATGAGTGAGGTCAATCTCTCAGTCTGCCAGTCCACAGAATAGAAGTGCTGATATAATTAGCAGACACTATCATTCTCTCATCACCTAAGTCAGAAATGATTGAGTTGGAATAGGTTGACTAAAAATCAAAAGAGTTCTTATAGTTCTCAACCCATAACCATCAACTTGTCAGGATTGGATCAGATCTTAATCTGAGATCTGATGATAACAATAAGCAATGATTTCGATTGATAACAAGGCGGAAACATGCAATCAATCTAAGTTTTGTAACAATCTAAAATAACAAAACCCACAGTAATTAATATTCAAGGCATATTTAATAAGAACAATTAAGAACATATGATGATGAATATTAAAGGCAGTTATATTGATTGTAGATCTGAAATTGCTCAGAGAATTACAGTGTGTAAAAGTGCGTGTGTTTGCTCAAAAGGGTACAGACTTACTCTATCAAGGTTCTATTTATAGAGACCTATTTCAGACCTACATAACTGCCCGAACGGATAACCGCTAACGCAATAACAATACAAACGTCACATCAGTTATACATGTCATAACTGATGTCAGCAAAAACAAATAAACAACAGAATCTAAGTGTAGATTCTTCATCAGCAACAACAATCTTGAACTTCAGCATTAGTAAGTTTGCATGTCAGCATTGCAAACTTACTTTCTTGTACTTGGCATATTTTCTTGATCAGCATCACAACAGTTGGTCATCAGCATTGAGGATTGGATGTTAGCATTGAGAGTTCAATGTCAGCATTGATGAATACTTAAGTTCTTGTAATCATCAGCACTACAATATATATCATCAGCATCACACTTGGTCATCAGCATCTCAAGATTTGTTCATCAGCACTGCAATATCCTTGGAATAACATCATCAGCAGTGTACTTTGAGTGTCAGCACTGCAACTTTAAGCTGTCAGCATTGAAGAATCCTTTGAAAACTTGTCAGCATCTCAATCTTCAATGAGTTGGCTTTCAGCATTATGACTTTGGGACAAATCCTGCAATTACTAAACACTTAAACATAAGAATCAATTAACAAATAATGATCTTATAAATAGAAAGGTTTAAGGTTCAGAGATGTGGACCATATGTGTTGTCTGTATTGTGCCTGTCAACACATCAACATATTATATGGATTTGAACTTTATTCAAATTTATCAGCATATCAAAATAAATCTGTATAAAATAGAAAAACAGAAGTAAAGAGACTTAGAATGTTGCCATCATTAAATGGACTTAATGAACTTGAAGCTTGAAGAAGGGTTGGTTAATTGTGGGCAGGGCACCATCTCATAATGGAAACCTAACAATCTCCCCCTGAGATGATGCTTCCTACAATTATCCCACCAAAATTCATGAATACCTCTTTCATATGAGTAGAACCACATATACATCCAAAGCCTTGTCATCATCAGCATCTGTCATCTTCACACATCCTCTTCTACTTTAACTTGACTCATGCTGAAAGATAACATCAAATGATGTATAATGCCAGCAAATTGAGTCATTGGAGCTTTCAAATCTTCTCTCATGTAATAAATAGGCATTTGATTTAGTGCAGATAGAGATTTGAAATCCAACTCAGACAAGTCATCTTTGGCAGTGAAGATATATGATTTATCAAGACATTCCACCACAAGGTTTCCATCATTGTTAATTGAAACTCTTTGTGGTTTCTTCAAAGTTTTCACCTTTTGCTCATTTCTTCTTAATTCATAGCCAATGAACAAATCTTCTGAATCTTTTCTTAACCTTCTGATCAGGTTCAAGAATTGAAAAAGATTTCTTCTCCCAAAAGCAGACATTGGTTTTTCAATGATCAGATTATCCAAATATGTGAGATAGCAGTTCTCAAGGAGTCTAACTTCAGAGTAAGCATATAGCCTTATATCAGTTGCACTTAAGACTCGATCTCTTCTGAAAATTACCAACTCCCATGATTTTTCATCATAAAACCACCCAGTGATTGGGTACTCCTTCATATTTCCAACTATTTTCTTTTTCTTGATTTCAGGAGGTTTAAGTTTCAGATTGTGCTCACTATATTTCTTTTCATATTTTCTGAATTCACGCAAAACTTTGTCTTGATCCAGCCCACCATCTGGCAATCTGTATAGCCTGACACATTTTCTCAATGTTTCTTGAAATGCTGCTGGTCTAGCATGATTGCTTCTGTTTACTAACTCTAGACCAGCCAATTCAATTAAATCTTGATCAGGAAGATTGAATATTTGAAAGAATGGATAAAAACTTTCTACTGCACCTGTTTCTCTTTTGACTTGATAAGCATCCCAGCTCCAGTCATATTTCCATCCCATTATTTTTGACTTTTGTTTTATTAATTCTTGATCTTGAACTGTCAAAGTTTCTTGAAAAGTCATTCCAATATTTATCATGTATTGGGAGGAATGAGAGGATTGCCTAGGAGCAGAGGATTGTGTATAAGATGATTTTGCTTGTGATGCTGATAGAGATTTTGGAACAAATGACTTTGGCTTTTCAAAAATCGGACTAGTGGAGGCTATTCGGCTGATGACATGCATGTTTGATTTATCAAGTTTGGCTTTCTTGCCTGCTTTCTCATCTGCCCGTAAAAATTCTTTTACCCTTTTGATCAGAGTGTCCCTCTTCATTTTGGTATAACTTCTAGAGAGAACCCCTCTGTCATGTAAGAAGTTTCTTAGAGCTTGATCATTCATGGTATTGGGATCTGGTTGAACCATACCCTCTGCAATTTCAGAATCAGCTATTTCTTGCTCCCTTCTCTTCTTCTCTTTTTCTCTTTTTCTTCTCTATCCTTTTTATCAATTTCAGTTTCATTTTGTGGATCAAGGATAGAGTCAATTCTATCAGATTCTACTGACAATTGTTCAAATGGCATTAAATTTACAGTTTCAAAGTCCACGCCACCATACTCCACAAGCTTCAGCACCAGCTTCATATGAGTGTCAGCCATAGCATTAGCAGTGAATTGTGATGCGAAGCTTTCACTAAAAGAAATGTTTGGTTCCTCAAACTGTGGAGTGATTGTTGCTGATAGAGTTTCAGTTTGAGGACCAGTGGAGAATGTTGGTGCATGCATGCTGCTGGATTCTTGGATTTCTGACATTAGTGCTTCATTTGCAGCCAGTTCTGCATCTGTTAAATCACCAAGAATCCCAGCCAATGCCTTCACTTGTTTCTTATCAAATTTTGAAGAAGGCTTTGAAGATTCAGAAGCCTTTTCTTTGCCCTTTGCCTTTTCCCGAACATTTTCTTGTTTTCTTCTTAGAGCCTCAAGGTGATTCCTGATTAAGCTTCTGTCAATTTCTGTTCCAGGAATCCCCCTTGAAAACTCTTCAAAACTTGGAATGTTGGCATTCAACAGATCTTCAGTAACTTTATTCAGAAGATCTAAGAATCCATATCTTTGGAAAATTACAGCCTTAAAGTTTGGATCTGAGTCCTTGGCTGATGTTACTTCTTTTTGAGTTTGGGGAGATGGAGATTTTGACTTCTTCGGGG
Organism: Mikania micrantha; assembly: GCA_009363875.1. Classification (NCBI taxonomy): domain Eukaryota; kingdom Viridiplantae; phylum Streptophyta; class Magnoliopsida; order Asterales; family Asteraceae; genus Mikania; species Mikania micrantha. The sequence goes on from CM018686.1 coordinate 22,154,616, forward strand.
ATTTTGGTGGTGAGGAAGATTTGAACCTTTTTGATGTTTTATCATCTTTGTCATGGTGAAACTTCCTCTTCTCCCCCTTGGAGGAAGCATCATCTCCCCCTGAACTGTAGTCAATATCATCACTACTGACAACTTGTTTTTATTTCTGAAAATCTTCAACCTCATCCTCAAGTTCCTCAATTCTTTCTCTTAATATTTTATTTTCTTTTTCAAGCTCTTCAATAGTGTATTCAAAGGATTCAAAGGAAGTCTCTGCTCTCTTTGATTTAGAAATTATGGCATTAAGCCTTGTAATTTCTCTTGCAGCCTCTTGCAGAGAATTGATCCTGCTCTGATCAGTTTGTTTTAGAGCATCAATCTCTTTCTGCAAGGCTTTGGATTTTGCTTTGACTGATTTTAACTGAAGATTCATCTTTTCAACTTCGTTTTCATAGGTCAGCTTGCCCTCTTCTAATTGATCTTTTAATTCAGTGATTTTCTCACATTGAGCATTTAATTCACCAATTTTCTGTTCTCTTAAATTGATGGTATCTTTAAGTTCAGCTATAATTGCCTTTTGATCATTATCAGCCAGGCCACTAGCTGCTGCAAGTTGATTTTTCAGAGTTTGAACTTCAGATTTGAGAATATCTACATGCTCCTTCATTTTATCTTGAGCCTTTTGAGCATAAATTACTTCATTCTGAGCACTAATAAGCTTCTGGCTCAATTCAGTAGATTTCTCAATATATCTTTCTCTTTGAGCAATTGAGTATTTTAAATCACTTTGTAGATCATCTACAAAGGCTTTTAAATTGGCTATTTCTTCAGCTTGCGAATTCAGAGTGTTTGTAAATTGATTAACATAATCATCACTCTTTTGGACATAAGTTTGAGCTTGAGCAGCTGCTTCTCTCAGATCTCTGATGTGTGCATCCTGACTTTCAATGTATGCATTTTGAATCGCCTGATTATTGTCTTTCTGTTCAAGTTCAATCAGGAGTCTAGTGATTTCAGCATTCTGTTCATCAAGAGCTTCTTGAAACTGATTGTATTCAGACAAATGATCATCAAAATCATTTTCAAGTTCAGCGGTTAGCTGATTGATTTCAGTTTCCCTGGCTTCAATTTGAGAGGCCATATGATGCAGCAAAATTGGGACTATTCTTACTGTGGATGATGGTTGAGATTGAACTTGAGGTTGTGGTTGTGAATCTTGAATATCTTGAATAACAGATTGAATCTGTTCGGTAGCAAGCACAGTTGCTGATTCATGTTGTTGCTGTTGTTGTTCTTGTTGTTTTGACGTTTGAAAGTTATCAATATTTTGATTATTAACTTCCAAATGAGAATTTGGAATTGATAAAATTTCTGTTGCTGTTTGGATTGGAGAAAGATTGGAAGTAAGATCAAGATTTTGAGAAAAATCTTGATCATCAGGCCTTGCCTGTGATTCAACTGATTGTTCTGGAGAGTGATGTGCAGACGTTAAAAACTGTTCTTGAAATCTTTCATTATTATCACCATCATCATCATCATTGTCGTCTTCACTGCTATCACTGCTAGACACATCAACATTAGAATCAATGTGATCTGATTATGAAATGCTAGAATCATTATCCTCATCATCATCTTCCTCATTATTAGCAATAAACATTCCTTGTTCAATTAATGCATCTTGTAGATCAAAGAATATTTGAGGAAATTCTACATCTCCTCCCTCAACTTTACCCCTGGTCATTGATGGACATGTAAGATGATCATGATGTTTCAACCCATGAATCTTTTCACCAAAGGGTTGCATGTCTGGGTGTTGATGGTTGATTATTAGCTGAATGAACCTTGGATACATCAAGAATTTTTTACTTCCTGCATTTACATTTGTTGTCATCCCATTAAAGATGGTTCTTGTAAAGTTGAATGGGGTTGACATCAGCAGGCTCATGATCATGGAAGTTGTGCCAAGTGGAAGCTCAAACCATCCTGATCTCCTATTTGAGATGCAGTGTTGTAAGATGTGAGCTAACAATTTCCACTTCGATCCCAATTTACCTTTGAGAATCTGTCTTCTGGGCATTCCACCCGTATAACCAAGAAAATTTTGGAAGAAATCCAAAATTTCATCATCTGGTAGTTCAGTAATATCACATTCATCGTTTCCTAATTGCAAAACATTCCTTAATATCTGTTCAGAAATAACGACTTGGTGCCCCCCCAACTGTTCCAACTGCTGTGATCCAAAACTCGTTTATCATTTGTCTGTATAGGGTTGGTCTTGCGGTTAGGGCAAACACCAAGTTTGATCGGTTTATGAAACGAAGAGTTTCCCTAAACCCATGAGCTTTGGGATGCTCTGCGTTCAAGAAAGCGCACACGTTGTGTTGGTCTGCGATTTCTAAAAGAGCCATATCTTTACGATGAGGGTCGTGAACTTGAAGATGAAGAGTATTGATGATTCGATTGCAGTATAATGACGATTTTTTTTTGCTGAGGTTTGAAGGTTCGAGTGAAGAATTTTCGCTCAAGTGCAATGGAGTGCTAATAAGGGTTAGGGTTCACTTTTCAAGTTCCTTTTATAGGATAACTTTGCTGAGTACGAGGTTGAAATCTGGTGAAAAAGTGAAAATTTTAATTTTTTACGTGATTTCATTAAATTCTCACGTGCTCCCCCTCTTCAAATGATTTTACTCAAAAATTGCTAAGTGATTGAAACTTTGGTCATCAGCATTGGTGTGTTGAGGAAATAAAGTTTCTTATGATCATCAGCATTGATCATTTGTTCAGGAGTTATACTTGGCCAAATTTTGAGATTTGTTGATTTTGAGTGTCAGCATTGATTAATTGGTTAGGCAACATGCTACTTGATCAAGTTGTGCATCAGCATTTGAGAATTTCTCATCAGCACTGAGATTTTACTCATCAGCACTGAAAGATTATTCATCAGCACGGAGAAATACTTAGATCAATTTGTTAGGCAGTCATGTTACTTAATGAATGCAAAGGGATCAGCACTTGAAACAGAGTTTGATGTCAGCACTGAAACTTATTCATCAGCATGAGAATTCTGTCAGCACCAAAACTTCATCAGCATTGGAGAAGTGACTGTTAGCATTGGAACTTCATCAGCATTAGAAAATTAACTGTCAGCACTGAAACTTCATCAACATTAGAAAATTAACTGTCAGCACTGAAACTTACTTCATCAGCATTAGAGAAGTAACTATCAGCACCGGAAGTTACACGGAAATTCAAATGAATCTTACCTGTCAGCAGTGTGATGTGATGGAAATCAAATGAAATGATAACCTGATGATATTACCTATCAGTACTGAAACTTGATGAATGAAATTTGTTATCAGCATTCTTAAAAAATGCATGTCAGCACTGCAGGTTACTTGGGAACAAACAGATTTTCATTATCACCTTCTTCAACTGTTTGAAAATCAACTTATGAAACTCCTTTTTATTGAGATTAGCAAATTTCTAAATCCAATTTATTTTTGTTGGTTTTCTGAAATTTGATTTTCTATTTTGTTTGGTTTGATTCAAACTTTGGTAAGTCACAGTGATAAATAAAATTTGGCAGAAATTAATATTTACATACTTAAATCTGATATAAATTTGATTCTTAAAATCATATCTGTTTTAGAACTTTCTGTATCAAAAGAAATGTTTTGAAATATTATTGAAAATTCAAACAATGGTATTGTTTATCGACTTAAACCCTGCTGATATAATCATAAACCAGATAATGAGAACTTGTTCAATTTAGGTATCATTTAAATGTAAATTAGCAAGTTATCACACACATAAAAAGGCACTGTTTGAAGTCGAATTGTTGAATACTTTAAGGATTTATGTAAGATCTCCTCTTGATTACCATTTTATAAGTAAATATATTAATGAAAATTTGTTTTTCTTTTCTTTTCATCAATGACAAGCACTGTGTTCTATGAACACTTATTTGGTTGATGTGTGCTGTCAAATTAGAAAGTTTTTCTATGTTTTTGTTCTTTTGAGACATTGCATTATACAGACTGCTGTGTATAACTATACTTATTTGGTTGATGATGCAGCTGATAATGTAGTCTTTTATTTTAGTGTATATGTACTTTAAATGGTGGGAGATAGTCATAAATTCAACCTTCACTTCTTATATTCTAAATCAAAAAGATTTAATACCTTATCATGAGATAGATAAAATGCCTTACATACTTTTCATTTTAATCTTGTTTCTCATTTTCAGAATTGACTAGTTTTCAGCTGAGCCTACCAAAGCTTTGAGGATTTCAATATTCTTCCCTGAACCTTTGCTTCTTGATATATCATTTTCCATCACAGATTCCTATCATTTTTCAAGAAATCAATCTCAGATATACAGAAAAATATATACAATACTGAAATTCACATATTTTTGTATTTTTCATTTTTTTCTAATTTTTTTTTTAAAAAAAACAATTTATCACTGTAACTTAGCAAAATTTAATCAATTTTCATATTTCATCATGCCTAGACTTTTTACCAGAAATTCAAACCTTTTTGGGTCTAATGCTTTGGTAAATAAGTCTGCAAGTTGAAATTCAGTATTTATGTACTTTAATTCTATCAATCCTTTTTCAGAGTTATCTCTAAGGAAATGATATCTTATTTCTATGTGCTTTGTTTTTGAGTGTTGTACTGGATTTTTAGTTATGAAAATTGCTGCTTTATTATCTATTTTTATTGGAGTTTTCAAAAAGTTGAATCCAAAGTTAAGCATCTGGTTTTGAATACAGAGAAGTTGAGAGCAACACTGTGAAGCGGCTATGTATTCAGCTTCTGCAGTTGATATGGACACATTTGTTTGTTTTTTGCATTGCCAAGATACCAGCTTGTTACCAAGATATTGACAACCTCCTGACGTTGATTTTCTATCCCAATTATCTCCCCCAAAATCACTGTCAGTGTAGGCAGTTAAATAAAAATCCTCATCTTTTGGATACATTAGTCCAAGATCAGGTTTTCCTTTGAGATATCTAAAAATTCTTTTGACAGCAATTTCGTGGGATTCTTTGGGATCAGCTTGGTATCTGGCACATAAACATACACTAAACATGATATCAGGCCAGCTTGCAGTGAGATACATGAGGGAACCAATCATTGATCTGTAATGGGTTTGATTGACTGGCTTCCCTGTTGGATCTGGATGTAGCTTGTCTCTTGGGTCTGCAGGTGTTGAAGCTGGCTTTGAATCAGTGAGGTCAAACTTCTTGAGGATATCTTTGACATACTTTGTTTGGCTGATAAAGATTCTATCAGGCATTTGCTTAACTTGAAGGCCAAGAAAGAAAGTGAGTTCACCCATGGCACTCATTTGAAATTTCTTCTTCATCAAAGCTTCAAATTCCTCACATAGTGTCTTGTTTATGGACCCAAATATTATGTCATCCACATACACTTGAACTACTAAGAGTTCACCATTTACATGCTTCAAGAAGAGTGTTTGGTCTATCTTTCCTCTTTTAAAATGATTTTCAATGAGATAAGAAGAAAATGTTTCATACCATGCTCTGGGAGCTTGATGCAACCCATACAAAGCTTTGTCCAATTTGAACACTCTGTACGGATGGTTTAGATGTTCAAAACCTGGTGGCTGTGCCACATAGACCTCTTCGTGAAGTTTGCCATACAGGAAGGCAGATTTTACATCCAATTGATAAACAGTGAACTTGAAGGCAGCTGCATAAGCTATAAAGATTCTAATAGCTTCAATTCTTGCAACTGGTGCAAACACTTCATCATAATCAATACCTTCTTCCTGAATGTAGCCTTGTGCTACAAGCCTTGCTTTGTTTTTGATCACAATCGCTCTATCATCTTTCTTGTTCCTGAATACCCATTTTGTGCCAATGGGTACTTGATTTTCAGGTAGATCAACAAGGGTCCAAACTTCTTGTTTTCTAAATTGCTGCAATTCTTCCTGCATTGGTTCTACCCAACTGTTATCTTTTAAGGCTTCTTTGATGTTTTTGGGTTCATATTGAGAAAGAAAGCAAGAAAACAGGCAAACATTTGCATATTCATGCATACTCCTTGTTGTCTTTGATGATAAATTGCCAATGATGTTTGTAGCAGGATGATTTCTTTCAACAGTTCTCTATGTTGAACTTGTTGGAACCAAAGTATTGATATCTAAATTTGTATCATTTAGATCAATAGCTGTAGAGCCCACTACTCGATGAAGACTGACAAAGTCAACGCGGAAGAGTCAATACCCAGATTTTGTGAAAATTCGTGTACAGTAACTTCGAGTACACGATGTGTTCGTGTACTCGAACCTTTTGTATTAGATTTCGTGTACTCATAGGCCTAGTATAAATAGACGTATTTTGTACAGGTTTAGATGGGAATCCCGAGACATTTGCTCTCTAGACATATTGAGGCACTTGTACTCGAACTTTTCAGATTTTATAAAAGTTTGCATTTTTCTTATTGCTTTCTTGATTCTAACCTGGATTCCGCACTCGTTAGACATCACTGATGATGATTATGAAGATAAATTTTGGATCTTGATCAGATTTCGGACCTACAAGTGGTATCAGAGCTTGAGTGCTCTTTTCATCATCAAGGTAACAAATTTCTGAAGCAAGTTTTATACTTTATCATTCTTCTCTACTCCATCTAGCTACTGTGTAAATTTGGGACTCCAAATCGTAAGAAATATTTTTATAAAATTTTTCTTAAGTATTTTCGAGTTCAAAATTTTCGAGTTCAGCTATTTCGAGTATAGTTAGAGTGTTCGAAGTATAGATACTTTTCGAGTACAAGAGGAGTTCGACTGCAGGATTTCGAATACAGAGTCAGCTTCGAGTACACACAGGATTTCGAGTACAAGAAGATTTTCGAGTACAAGGGGATTTTCGAGTACAAGGGGAGTTTCGAGTATAGATTTGTCTGTTTAACTTTGAGCAGTATCTACAGGGAGCTACAGGGAATTCGTGTACTGGACTTAGAAAATTTACTGACTCATCATGGCTTCAAAGAATCTGACAAATTTGTCCAACTTACTTAATCTGGACAATGAAATCGGCACCGGAACAAAGCCGCCAAGGCTCGTGTCAGGAGATAACTTCCAAGATTGGAAATTCTGATTTCAGTCATTTATCAAGTATACCAATCCAAAGCTTTGGAGATCCATTGAAGAGGGTCCCTATGTGCCCTCATACCAGAGTGAGATTAATGGTCCTCTTGTTCCTAAGGATCCTGAACTGTATACTGACAATGACATACTTTTGATGGAAAAGGATTAAAAGGCCTATGCGTCAATCACTATGGCTCTATCGACTGATGTTGCTCATGGATTTAAGGAACACAAGACAGCAAAGGAACTCTGGAATGCCTTGGTTGAAAGATTTGAAGGAAATGAGGACATGCGAGAAAGTCGGAAGGATATGCTCAGGCAGAGGTTTAATATGTTTAACCACATCAAGGGAGAGTCTCTCGAAGCACAACTTAACAGATTTACACATCTGATGACTGAAATGACTAGTTCTGGAATTGAGATGACCAAGGGAGAAGTGAACAAGAAGCTGCTGAACTCATTACCTTACACATGGAATTCAAATTGTACAAAAATCAAAAGGACCAAGGATATGTATAAGACTTCTTTGAGTGAGCTGATATCAATCATCAACTCCTATGATATGGATGATAAGCAGAGAGCACTGAATCATGCCCGCTCAATGGGCATTGCACCTGTATCTGAAAACTCTGCCCTTCTGTCAGCAATCAATCTTCAATCAATCTTCAATCATCAGGGATGCAACACTATCAGCCTTCTTCATCTCATGGAATTCTTTTTGAGACTGCATTCCTATCATCTGGACAAACCGGATCAGTGCCTAAAGTCAATCCAGAAAGTGAAGAGAATCTGCTGTTGTTTAAAGGATTCATGAACAGCTACAATGCTTTCATAGCAGGAGAATTGGCACCATCCAATCTCACTCAAGACAATCTAGAGCAGATCAATCCAGCTAATGTTGAAGAAATGGATATCTCATGGCAGATGGCAATGGCAGTGTTTAGAGCAAAGAAGTTCATCAAGCGATATGGAAGAAACAGCTTTGGAAACAATCCAGGAAAGAAGCTTGGTTTTGATAAGTCAAAGCTGCGATGTTACAACTGTGACCAACCGGGTCACTTTGCCAGAGAATGTAAGCAGCCAAAGGTGGCTAAAGAAGGAGAAAAGAAGCCTGAAGAGAAATCTGGGACTGCAGCTGCGGGAGGAAGCGCTAACACGTCTAAAGCGTTGGTGACTCAGGAGACTGACTCCTATGATTGGAATGATCAGGTGCAGGAACTGGAGCTGACTCTGAGTCATGCATTCATGGCCGAGGTGGACGACAAGCAGAAGGAGGTAACTGAAAATCTTTGCTCTAACTCATGCATAAATAAAGTATTTAAGTACAGGTCACACAATGAATCATTAATTAAAGAATTAAATAAACTTAAATACTTTAACTCAGAATTTCTTAAAAATGAAGGAATTTTTAAAAGGAAACTTGAAGCCGAGGGTCGGGATGTGGCAAGGCTAAAGGAACTTTTAAGTGACAAAGAGTCCAACTATCGAGATGCTCGACGCAAAATTGATGAACTCACTTTAGAGTTGGACCAAGTCAAAACTCAGCTTTCTAAAACTTCAGTAAAATGTGAAAAATTTGACTATTCAAGCAAAGTTGTAGAAAACATGACAACCATGCAGTATCAGGAAAAGAGGGGCAAGGGTATTGGGTATAATTAATGTGCAACACCTTTTAATCACAATTACTCAGTTATGCCCAAAATCAACACATCTGTTGATGATCTGTTGACCCAGTCTGATCGAAGGTTTGAGTTCAGTACTGGTTCTGACAAACCTGTTCCTCTGACAGCAGATCCCATTGAGACCAGTCCCAATATTTCTAATAATTCTGAGATATGTGCAGATAGTTTAAGCAAAGCAGGTGTCAAAGGGAAGACTGAAGATAGAATTGCTGAGAAGAGCACAGACTGTTCAACATCTTTTGGAACATCATCTTTTAGTTCAAAATCTAATTTTGTTAGAAAATTTGATCAATTTAAAACAAATGAGATGTCTAAAAGCTTTAAATCAACTTTTGTTAAAAAGGATGTTATTTTGGAAACAACATCTTCTCGTTTACATCATGAGTTCAAGGGTCATTCCACAGTTACCAAAAAGGAGGGTTCACAGTTGAATCCTAACTGTAAACCTTATGTTCCAACTGGGTCCTTGGAACAAGTTTCCTCAAACTTATCCTCTGGTCAAAGTAACTGTGATGTAAAGCCTTTTGACCCAATTGAATTTCATCAGAAAGTCTGCTATTATGCATGTGGGAAACCAGGCCACATTGCTAGACACTGTCTGCACCGACCTACTGAATTCTTCTATGGGAAGAATCAGAAGGTCACTCCTAAGGCTAAACTGGTTAACAAACATGTGAGGACCGTACCATCCTCCAAGCCTAAGGCAACCTCTCAAACGAGGACTCAGACTCAGACTCCTTCCATTACAAAAAGACATAAGAAATCAAACAAAACTCAATCTGGTTTTCATAAGCAAACACCAAGGATTTTTAAAACTAAGATAAAACCAGTTAACCAAGGTAGTGGAAGCATGTCAAAATGTATTGAAAACAAATCAGACAAACCCAAGAACAGACACAAACCCGAAGACAAAGTTTATTCTATTTCCCAAGTGCCGAAACCTGTTATGATTTGGGTACCTGTTTCTCATTAGTTGAGTGTATATGATGCAGGGACAGCCAAGCAAGCTTAAACATATTTGGTATGTAGACAGTGGCTGTTCCCGGCATATGACTGGGGATTTCTCTCAGTTGCATGAAGTTACACCATTCAATGGAGGATATGTGTCATTTGCTGGAGACAAGGGAGGAAGGATAAGCATGAAGGGCACGGTCACAAAAGGAACTCTCAGTTTTGAAGATGTGTACTATGTTGAAGAGCTCAATCACAGTCTTCTGAGTGTTTCTCAAATCTGTGACAAGAGTTTTTCCACACACTTCACAAACAAGGAGTGTCTTGTTCTGAAACCAGGATTTGTAGTGCCTGAGAAGTGGATTCTGATGAGAACTCCAAGGATACACAATGCCTATATCATCAATATGAACTCAGATTTGTTCACAAAGAACACTTGCTTGTTCTCAAAGGCATCGGAGCATGACTGTCTGTTGTGGCATCGGAGACTGGGTCACGTAAATCTGAAGAATCTAAACAGATTAGCCAAGGGAGATCACGTTATTGGCTTGCCCTCTAAGGACTTCTCCACCATTGAAAAGTGCATCGCATGTGCCAAAGGGAAGCAACACAAGAGACCACACAAGCCTAAACTTTTCAATTCTATCTCTTCAGTTCTTCAACTTCTTCATATGGATCTCTTTGGACCAGTCAACGTAATGAGTATCGGGAAGAAGTCTTATTGTCTTGTTGTGACAGATGAATATTCCAAATTCACTTGGGTGTTCTTTCTGGCCAAGAAGGATGAAACACCAGAGATTCTGAAGAAGGTCATTACCTTGATTGAGAATCAGAAGAATCAAAAGGTCAAGGTGATTAGAACTGACAATGGCACTGAATTTAGAAATCAGACTCTTATAGGTTTCTGCGATGAAAAGGGGATTGCTACGCAGTACAGTGCGGCCACAACACCATAGCAGAATGGAGTGGCTGAAAGGAGAAACAGAACACTTATCGAAGCTGCACGAACAATGTTGTCAGAATCGAAACTACCAATCTTCTTCTGGGCTGAAGCAGTTAACACCGCTTGCTATGTTCAAAATAGAGCACTCCTAAACAAGCGTCATCAGAAGACTCCCTATGAGATTCTATTCAATCAGAAGCCCAAAGTTGGACACTTCAAGTCATTCGGATGTCCTTGCACTCTTCTTCACACAGAGCATAACCATAAGTTTGATGATAAGGCGGATGAGTGTTACTTCGTGGGATATTCGTCTGAAAAGGCAGCATACATAGTTTATAACAAGAAAACTCGGATGATTGTGGAATCATACTACATAGATTGGCAAGAAATGAACTCTACTGATGCCGGTTCTGGTCCAAACTGGATGTTTGAGTATGACTCCACTTTTAGGCCCTTCAGCACTCCATCCGAGAACGCAGGAGCATCTGAGCAAGCTGATGATTTTTCCAAGGGTGATGACGTGGACTATAGGGTTGACTATGTTCCTTGTGATCCTAGTCTCTTGACAGTTGACCCTCCAGGCATGTACAATCGTGCCCCTCCAGCTCAGCCAACCCCAATTCATGAAGTTCTTCCATCAGAACCAGACACTTCTCAGTCCGTTCAGCCTCTTCCTGAAACTAATCAAACCTCATCCTCTTCCCACCATACTTTTGATAATCCACTCTTCTCAGATAGCATACCTGAGGAACACTGTGTGGATCATGGAGCTGAAGCAAGTGAAACTGCTACTATTGACAACATTTCTTCTTCAAGTGAAGATCAAGTCAACAACATCAGCAACCTGCTAGATAATCTAGCAGTAGAAGAAGTGCCAATACTTGGTGTAAACAAGAATCATCCAGTTGAGAATATTATTGGACCTCTCTCAGAAGGCGTTCTCACTCGAAGCAGATCCACTGCAGCTCAGAACATGTTGCCTGAAGAGACAATTACTCGAAGTCAATCAGGTCCTATTAATTCTTGTTTATATTCTTGTTTTATTTCGCAGGTTGAACCCAAGAATGTCAAAATGGCTCTCAAAGAGTCCAGCTGGGTCGAGGCAATGCAGGAAGAACTGATGCAGTTCCAGAAGCTTAAAGTACGGAATCTGGTTCCTCTGCCAAAAGGAAAACTACCTATCGGAACCAGATGGGTTTTCAGAAACAAGAGAGATGACTCAGGAGTCATTATCAGAAACAAGGCCCGACTGGTTGTTCAAGGTTTCTATCAACAAGAAGGAATCGATTATGAGGAAGTCTTTGCACCTGTTGCAAGACTCGAGGCCATACGGATTTTCTTGGCCTATGCTTTATACATGAACTTCACGGTATATCAGATGGATGTGAAGACTGCATTTTTGTACGGGAAAGTTGAAGAAATCTATGTCTGCCAACCTCCAGGCTTTGAAGATTCCCAGTTTCCTGACCATGTATACAAGGTAGATAAAGCTCTCTATGGTATTCATCAAGCCCCGCGAGCGTGGTATGCTACACTTACTGATCACCTGCTTGCAAATGGATATACCCGTGGAGCCATTGATCAGACTTTGTTCGTTCGCAAGGATAAGGATGATTTAATTCTCTTCCAAATATATGTGGATGACATCATATTCGGCTCCACAAGCTCAGCTTTGTGCAAAGAATTTGAGGGGGTAATGAAGAAGAAGTTTGAGATGAGCGCGATGGGAGAAATGACCTTCTTTCTAGGTCTGCAAGTGAAGCAAGATTATAAGGGTGTGCTGATTCGCCAAGGAAAATACGTCACAGACATTTTGAACAAGTTCAAAATGATGGAATCAAAACCGGCATCCACTCCCATGGCTGCTCGTCCTATCTTGACTTCGGATTCGGAAGGTGAAGATGTTGATCAACACCTCTATCGCTAGATGATTGGTTCTTTGATGTATCTGACTACTAGTCGTCCAGACATTATGTTCTCAGTATGTCAATGTGCCAGATATCAGGCAAATCCGAAGGCATCTCACCTTATAGCTGTCAAGAGAATCTTTCGGTACCTAGTCGGAAAGCCTAAACTCGGTGTTTGGTACCCAAAGAACTCTGAGTTTCGATTATTTGCATACTCAGACAGTGACTTTGGTGGATGTAACATGGATAGGAAGTCAACCACTGGTGGGTGTCAGTATCTGGGAGATCGCCTTGTCTCATGGCAATGCAAGAAGCAAACGACCGTATCCACATCCACTGCAGAAGCCGAATATGTTGATGCCTCCAGTTGCTGCTCTCAGGTTATCTGGATGCAACAACAACTCCTCGATTACGGTTTGAACTTTCTTGACTCTCCTATTTATTGTGACAATGAAGCAGCCTTACAGATCGTCAAAAATCCGGTACAACACTCCAAAACTAAACATATTGACATCCGGATTCACTTCATCCGTGACTGTTTCGAACGGAAACTGATTCATCTTGAAAAGGTCCACACATATGACAATCTAGCGAATCTTTTCACAAAACCGTTCGACACATCACGCTTTCATCACTTGCTTGCCTCTCTCAAACTAATAAGCTTTAGTTAAAAGTATTTTTGTAAATACATTAAAATTTGTGTCTTACTCTGTTCACAAATTTAGGGGGAGAAAATTTTCAAAACAACAAAAAGATTTTTCGTTCTTTGAGTTAAAAATTTGCAAAAAAAAAAAAAACAACAAAAATATTTTTCGTTCTTTGAGTCAAAATTTACAAAACAACAAAAACATTTTCGGTCTTTGAGTCAGTCTAAGATGATCTATAAGTTTAGGGGGAGTTGAGTCTTGAAACCCTAAGAAAGGAGATTTTGCTTGTTAGTCAAAGAAAACTTAAGAAAATACAAAAAGAGTTTATTTGAACAAGCAAAGTGAATCGATCAAATATGGAAGTGAAATAATCTCTAAGGATCAAAATTTCACTATCTTAATAAGATTTCTAAAAGAATAACAACTTTGAATATCTATTCTATACTAAGAAGTTGAAATAAGTTTTTCAAAACATAAATAATCAGACTTGATCAAAATTAAAATATATATAAATAGATAAATAAGTGTGAAATTGTGATCATTAGATAACTAGAAATGTGTGACAACTATTTGACTTCTTGATTAAATTCTTGAATCAAAACGAGATTGTGTTTTCATAAACTTAAAACTGTGTTTGAAAAAAAACTCGGGTATTTCCTATGTTTTGTGCAAACAAAGAGCGGGAAATACCTACTGAAGCATTCTATGTTTTGCGTAAGCAAAGACCTGAATGTGTGACGTTAAGGCCAATGTGTCTGCAAATCAGTAAATAAAAGATGCCAATGAGCACAAGATGATAGAACCCCTTCTTGTTCTTGATTCTAATCTAATGGATCTCTTCTTTTCTTTTCTCATCTTAACACTCTGTCAAAATAATTTGAAGTTCGTTGAAACACAATCAAATTTTGAAACAAAAAAAATTTAAGAAGACTGATAGGTTGCATATTAATCTAGTCTTAAAATCTAAATGTTCACAAATTTCCCATAAGATATTTTTAGGAAAACTTGATCATATAACTGATTTTTAAAAGATGGAATAACGAGTGGAAATCATTGGTGGGAAATAGCTATTTAAAGGTTGTGCTTCGTTAAGAAATTAACTAAGATGGTTAAATTTTGATAACAGATTTGATCCCCCAAATTTGACCCGACTAAACTTAAACTTGTCAGAGTTTTATTTTATTTTATTTTATTTTACTTTATTAACTTTAAAAGTTAGATTTTTAATTCGAAAATAAGTCAAGGTTGCGTACTCGAAATTGTGTACACGAAATAGTGTACTCGAAATTATCCTATAAATAGCCCAACCATATTAAATTTCGAGTACCAGAATTTCGTGTACGCAGCTTTCCACTTCGAGTACAGAATCTCTCTTTCTTAGGCGATCTCAACTTCTAGACCCGATTTCAAAATTCTACTCCGGCTATCCTATAGATCATCATTAGGCGACCTTAGGTATAGAGTTTTATCAAATTTTGACCGTGGATTCGAAAGTTATGGTCAAAAATGATTTTCGAATACGCAAATTTCGTGTACAGGAGGTTTTTGGTCAAATTGACCAAGAAATACTTAAAATTGAAAGGCAATTTGTAAATATGTTGGTCGCCTCTCAATTCCGAGTATATTGAACATGATTAGAAAATCTAAGGAGCCAAAAATGATAAATTTTTCAAGGAATTTTGAGTACACGAAATATAAACTTTCGAGTACACTCACACTTTGTGTACAGGTTATACTTCGTGTACACACCACATTTCGTGTACAGAAAGTATTTCGTGTACATCTTGGTCTTCGTGTACACAAGACTTAGAAATTTTTCAACAAATCTGATTTTCATGAACAGACTGGTCTTCGTGTACATAAGACTTAGAAAATTTTCAACAAGTCCAATTTTCTTGAACCTAAACTAACTTGATCTGTTTGTATTTTTTAGATGGCAGACTTACGGTTTGTGCATGATCACAACATGACAGCATTCCTTGGGGAACCTCCAGCTAAAAACTCAGAGTTCAAGTGTATGGTGGATGGACTGATCTTGTCGCCCATCAACTATGCCATCATGGAGTATCCGCCTATTATGACTGATTTTGTTAGGAGCTTCTGGAGCACCGTAGAAGAAAGTGTCGATGCGGATGGAAACATCAGTATCATTGGAAAGATCCAGGGTCACCCCATCATTGTTTCAGAGCAGATTATGAGAGAATGTTTACAGTTTGGAGATAAAGCAGATGATCCTGTAGAGTTGGATCAAGATTTGGTTAACAGAACCGTCTTTCAAATGGGACATGAAGGCACTTATCCACCCACTGAGAAGGAGCTACTGCATCCGTATTGGAGATATCTGGCTCACGTAGTAACACAGTGTCTCTCTGGACGAAAGGATGGATATGATGTCCTAAACCAGAGTCTTAGCTCCTGTCTGGTGGCTTTAGCACTTGGGATGGATTTTAACTTCTCAAAGATGATCTTCCTTGACATGCACGCAAATATCAAAGGACGAAGAAAGGAACGTTTCTTGGCATTCCCTCGATTTGTGCAGATCATCATCAACAAGAAGTATCCTTCTCTGACTCCCACTCTTGGCACCTTGGAGATCAAAAGAATGCGCGACGACATTTTCGGATACATGAAGATGAATAAGCGCGGGAAAAGCCAGTATATCGGTCAGAGGCCCCTGATAAAGTTTGGACGCTTTGTAGGAGACGACAATGTTGTCGAAGATCAAGGCACTCCTGTTGCCTTTGTGGCCGAGGAACATGATGACCAAGCTACAGGATCAAGAGTCGATAAAGCGGTAGAGGATACTACTTTTGAGACTTCTTCTTCATCAAGTGAAGACTTTGTTCCTAAGAAGCCACCTCCCACCAGGCAAGAAAGAGAAGAGGCACAGGATGTAGACTATACTCCTACTCCTGAGTCGTCGCCAAAGAAGAAGAGACAAAAGAAAATGGCAAAGAGAACCAGAGATCCACGACTTCAGAAAATGTTCTCAAGCTTGTCCTTCTCATCTGCAGCTTCCATTATATCACAGGCACCCACCCAACAACCACCACAAACTCAACCACAACCATCTCCATCCACACTACCCAAGCGACCTACAAAACCAAAGCCACCTAAACCTGCAGCCAAACCATTACAGGCACCCACACAACCACCACCACCAACACAACCACAACCACCTCCACCTAAAAAGCCCAAGTCACCAACAAAACCAAAACCACCTACTCAGCCAGTCAGACCCAACCTAGTCATCAAACTCCCAGCCAGATCCACAGCTCCATCTTCCACCACATCCATCCCTCACACCGAAACTCCACCATCTCCTACTCGCTCGAGCGGTGACAAAGGAGAATCTCCTTTTCATGCTGATTCACCTTACGAGCCGAGCCATGTGCCTGTCGATGTCATTGGTTTGAAGGAACAAGTTTTCAAACTTGAAAAGGATGCTGAGCGCAAGGATGATCTTATCAGGAATTTGCAAGAAGGGATGACTAAGATATGCAGCAAACTGAACAAGTATCATGGAGAGATCAAGGCTCACAGAAAGTTTATCAGATGTATATTGATAGAGAACCATGAGATGAAGAAGGACATCAAAAGACTTAAAGGAGAGGAAGTTCCAGAGTCCGATGATGAGTTAGTAGATGAGATCTTTCGTGACAATGATGATGACAGTGATGATAGTGATGATGATGAAGGTGATGACAAAAAGGAAAAGGATCCAGAGGAAAAGGAGGATGACAAAGATAAAGATAAGGATGAGGGCAAAAAGGATAAGGATCAGGGACCCCCAGATGACAAGGATCAGGGAGGCGATACTGGAAATCCATCCTCGTCAGGAAAGTCTCCTGGCCTTTATGATGATCTTTTTGGAGATATTCCTGACGATGTCTTGTTTGGTGACTGTGTTCAGCCTGATGAAACATCAGGAGCTGGTCTTGATAGCTGGTTTGATGACTTACCTGAGGATTTTGACTTTGAGTGGCCAGGTGAAGAAGTTAAGGATGGACAAGAAAATGTGGTCATAGCCGACGTTGCCAAAGACCCTTATGTAGATTACTTGTATACTCACAAGTATCTTGATTCAGATGGCAAGGATATTCCTCCTTTGGGAACGTTGATCAACAGTTGGTTCGAGAAGCAGAAAGATTGGACACCAGCACCTAAGGAAGTCAAAGATACTTGGATTGGAGAGATGAACGAGGAGCATCCAGAGCATACCTTTATTTCAGATGACAGAAACCTGCTCGCAGTTCGTAACGACAGGTCTAACGTATGTTGCTGGCTGTACGACAAGGAAAGGGATCTCTACTTAGTCAAAAGAAGAAATGGAAAGGTCGAGTTCTTCAAAAGACCACAAGATTTTTGCTCACTACCCAAGGTTGACATACGAAGCATAGACAAAGCAATATTCTTCAATCCTTCCAAGGACTCACAGGCTGATTTATTCGCAAAGTTTATTAAAAATCAGTGTGATAAGGACTTCCCAGTGATGCGTACTGCCAAGGGAAAGTGATATGTTTCAAAGTGTATTATTGATCCAAATACGAAGAAGCCATGGGTATACTACAAGTATCCTCCACCTCGTGTTGAACAAGCAGTGACTGTTGCCCCAAGAGTTCCTGATAATTCTTTGGCTAACTTCTTGTCTTGGTACTATGACGATCTCAATCTAGCCGCAGTCATCATCAAAGACAAAGACAATGTTGACGACATCGACATCATTCTTGACCCTATGGATCTCCTGAAGTACGGAAAACAAGACATGATGAAGTTGCACGAGTCTCCTATACGTGTGTACTCAGGAAATGATGAGGAGGTTAAGCCATTCACGCGCACCGTTGCTTATGCCGTGGAACTAAAGCTTTACGCAGGAGTTGGGCCACACAATGTCACTCTTCCGATCGGATGACTTCGCCAGTCTAGGGGGAGTTTGTAGAGCCCACTACTCGATGAAGACTGACAAAGTCAACGCGGAAGAATCAATACCCAGATTTTGTGAAAATTCGTGTACAGTAACTTCGAGTACACGATGTGTTCGTGTACTCGAACCTTTTGTATTAGATTTCGTGTACTCATAGGCCTAGTATAAATAGACGTATTTTGTACAGGTTTAGGTGGGAATCCCGAGACATTTGCTTTCTAGACGTATTGAGGCACTTGTACTCGAACTTTTCAGATTTTATAAAAGTTTGCATTTTTCTTATTGCTTTCTTGATTCTAACCTGGATTCCGCACTCATTAGACATCACTGATGATGATTATGAAGATAAAGTTTGGATCTTGATCAGATTTCGGACCTACAATTGCATTATTTTCATCAGAGGGATTTGTGTTAGATGAATGGGTTGGGGGATTTGGATGTGTTGCTGACAAACTGCTATTCAGAGAAGAATTTTGTGCATCAGCATCATCATATGATGAATGCTGATGAGTTGAATATGTTTCTGCGGAAGAGTCTAATGACTGTGGATCTGGAGTATCAGCAATGATGGGTGGATTATCAGAAACAAGTGGTTTAATCCATCCTCCCCCATAACTCTTTTGTTCCACTTGAGCCTGCATCATCAGATGGGAAAATATCAAAGCTTTGCATAAAAGTGTCCATGTCAAATTGCCAATCAGGACCTATACACTTTGTCTTGAAATTATGTTCAAAGAACACAACATCAGCAGTTTCTTGCAAAGTGTATGCAGTTTTGTTAAAGACCCTGTAAGCTTTTGACACACTGGAATATCCAACAAAATATACCTCATCAGCTTTTGAATCAAATTTTGATAATCTATCAGTTGTGTTCAAAATGGAGACTGGACATCCAAAAGCTTTGAGAAATTTTATTTGAGGTTTTCTGGAGAACATGATTTCATATGGAGTTTTGTTTTGTTCTTTGACAATAAAGGTTCTGTTTTGTACATAACAAGCTGTGTTGACAGCTTCTGCCCAAAATGATAAAGGAAGCTTTGAGTCATCAAGCATTGATCTTGCAGCTTCAATTAGAGACCTGTTTTTCCATTCAGCAATACCATTTTGCTGAGGGGTTCTTGCTGCACTGAACTGTCTTGTTATTCCATTTTCAAGACAAAAAGTGTCCATTGTTTCATTTTTAAATTCAGAACCATTGTCACTCCTGAAACCTCTAACTGATTTTCCCATTTGATTCTCAATTCTTTTCACCATCTGAATTATCAAATCAGCAGTTTCACTCTTCTTGTTCAAGAAGAACACCCAAGATTATCTTGAATAGTCATCCACCATCACAAGGCAATATTGTTTCTTTCCCAAACTCAACACATTTACAGGGCCAAATAAATCCATATGGATTAACTGTAATGTGGAGTTAATTACACTTGCTGTAATTGATTTGTGGGAAGATCTTTTCTGTTTACCTTTCAAACAAGCAGCGCAGTGGTCAAGACAGAAAAATTCCTTTTGTGGTAAACCAATGACATGATTTCCAGTTACCAGCTTGTTCATATATTTGAAGTTTGCATGAGCAAGTCTTCTGTGCCACAATGTTGATTCATCATCAGTAGCTTTTGAAAGTAAACATGTTTCTTGTGATGTTGGTGGTGGTGATTCCATATTAAGAGTGTATACATGATTCCTTCTTGTGGTTCTCATCACCACCCATTCATCAGGGATTTTAAAACCAGGCTTGACAATCACACATTCTTGCTTGGTGAAGAAGGCTGAGTAGTCTTTATCACAAATCTGTGAGACACTCAACAGATTATACTGAAGCTGCTGCACATAGCTCACATTATCAAAGCTAAGATTTCTGCACTTTAGTACTCCAGTACCAGTGATCTTTCCCTTCTGATCTCCTCCAAAAGCAACAGAGATGCCATTGATATTTTGAAAATCATGAAGCAAGTTGGCATTACCTGTCATGTGCCTGGAACATCCACTGTGTAGGGTTAGGTGTTCTCAGTTTGATCAGTATTAGGTTATAGCAGCGGAATTCAGAGATGAATTAGCTTAAGAACTAGCAAGAACACATGAATATCAATGAAACAGTAAATAACAGTTATAGAGTGAGAAGTTTCTGCAAAAGGAATAAATTCATTTAATTCACTAACTTCGGCACCGATTACACAATGTCAACTGTCCTTTTATAGGAACAGTGATGTCTGATGATGTCACTTGATAGAGACATCAAACAGACTTGTTACAACGACTGAACATAAAGAAACTACTGAAGATGTTTACAAAGTCTGAAGACATCTTCTTACAAAGACTGACTAAATACAACTACTGAAAGTAAACTACTGAAGAGTAAAAACATCACAACATCTGAAGATTAACATTTCAGCTGTTGTGATCAACTTCAGATCTTGTATCTTCAAATCTTGTATAACTTGAGTTGGTCTTCAGATGTTGTATTCTTCTTCAGTTGTTGTGTGCCTGTGGAACTTAAAGGTTTTTCTGATCAGGTCATTGGTTCTTTTGGTCCAACAAACTCTCCCTGAACCAATGCAGCCAAAACCTTTAATTATTGACTGTTCCACTTATTGTTGAATTCCCAGGCATAAAGATCTTGTTTTTTTCTTTAGATCAGCTTTTGAGTGACCAATTTAGCACAGGCCTGGTAGACAGCAGCTTCTGATGATTTGAATGGCAAAGGATGAGAAGGAACTCCATTGGGGAAAGGGACGATGAGCATTAACCCCTCTCATTGAAGCTACTGACCATAGATGAGTCTAAATGACTCTCTGACATAAGCTTCCAAGAGAACTACTTGATCTTCAGGTGTTAGTAGCTCTGGATCACCTTCAAAAAAGAACTCAGGCCCATAATATTCTGATAAATAACTAGCCTTTGTCCCATCATATAATTCAACCCTTTTAATTTCTCTGTAGACAAATTCATCAGGGTGTTTGCCTTCCAAAAACAATTGCAGCTCATCCTGTCTTACTCCTTCCAATCTTCTAAACACCAGTCCTTTCTTAATCATTCTATTCTCTAATAACTTGGGGACTTTCAATCCAGCATTATACACTCTCTTAAATTCTCCAATAATCTCCCAAGGGTCCAGCACAGAACCTAGCATAATCTCAGCACTTATCACCTTTTTGATTTTTCTTGAGTAAGCAGATGGTACATTTCTTTTATGGATTCTATCTTTCACCCTTGGGTCAGGCCACATTCTGATTAATTCTTTTCTATACTGATAAGTGTGCCTGAGTGCATACAACCTCTGAGCTTCTTTCTTCATTGCTATTATTGTTGAAGTCTGAGGGTAATCTTTATCAACCATTCTCAAGATCTTCTCATCATGCTGCTTTTGACTTTCTTCTTCTACAATTTTGATTTTCACAGCTTGCCTCTGAGACTCTGGAGAAATTTTTAGAGCTTTTGAAGACTTAGGCATTTTCAATTTTGGTTTTAGCACAGTGGATATAGGTAGCCTGTCTTCTTCATCTTCATTTTCTTCTTGAAGCCTCAACATCCTCCTTTTCTTGAGAGGAATATCATCTGCAGCGGTTTGTTGTGATTGGGTAGAGGGTTTGGTATGTTTTGAAGCAGGTTTTGAATGTTCTAACATTTTTGAGGTTAATTTTTCTTTAGATAATTTAATCATCTCCTTCCTACTTCCTTGGTCCATGTGGTCCATAGCCTCTACAACTTTTCCTTTCTCGAAATCTTCATAGCTACATATCTTGGTGACTATAGCCAAGATACTTTCTCTGTTCCAAGCTCTAATTTCAGCAACTGCTCTCCCTAGATATTTTGCAATGAATCTAGCCATCACACCCAGTCTATTACTTTCTTCTGAATCATATCCTGCCCATATATCATCAATATGCTTCAACTCCAAATCTCTGATTTTCTGATTCAGGTCATTTGGTTCAACACCATGTTTGAAAATTTTACTGATGATCTCATCCATGGCCTTGAAATGGACTTGATCAGCTTGTTGGATCAGTTTCTGAAGTTCAGTCAATTCAGGCTCTTTGACATCAGCAGCCTTTTCCACTACATTCTTAGGTTCTTGAACTTCAGCAACCTCTTCTACAGCTTTTTCAACCTCTTTCTCAGATTCTTTCTCAATCTCCTTCTCACTCTCCTTTTCAACTACAGCCTCTTCTTCAACAACATTCTCAATTTCTTTTTCAATTGCTCCCTCTTTCTCTTTTTCTACAACCTTTTCAATCTCAACAGGTTTTGATTTCTTCTGCCTCTTGTAAGTAACCTGTATGCTTGGAGAGGCAGGCTTTTCAGTAACATTCTCCTCCTCACTTCTCCTTCTCTTTTTCTCACCCTCAGATACTTTCACTGACTCCCCCTTTTTGGCTGCAGTTGGTGAAGGTGTTTGAAAGCCAGAAAGTTTCTCTGCAACAGCATCATCAATCATCTTCTGAATTTGTGTTTGGGATGGAAGCCTCTCATCAAGAGCTTGGGAAATGATATTCTTTAGAAGTGGAGTGATGAGAGGTAAGGCAGTTAGAAAGGCAGCAACTAATGGCTCTGGGGGGTTTGAACCCAGAGTATTAGTGCCTGAAGCAGAGGCTGGTGGTTGATTTTGTTGTTGAGTGGGGAATGAAGTGTTTTGGGGTCCTTCAAGAGTTGAAGGTGCCATCTGTGGTTTTGGAAGGGCAGATGGACTTTTCTCCTTGGACATCTTGGTGAGCAGCTCATTGAGTCTGCGGACCTCAGCCTCAAGGTAGCTGTTCTGAGTTAGAACATCTAAGAAAGACCGTTGGTCATCATTAGCCTTGGCTGAATCATCTGACCTCCTGATTATATCAGGATTAACCTGAGTTGAGTGTGGCTCAACATATTCAGGTGCCCCTTTGTCTTGGTACTGGGGATTTCCAACCTCAGGGATAAACCCTTCATCAGCTGTTGCCTCTGGCAGGGTCTTATTGATGTTACCACTATCAGTCAGTCCAAATGATGGAAATGATGAAGTGGCAGCCCTGTTAGAAATCAGAGTCTCCTTGTCCACACTTGGAGACCTGAAATTGTAGTCAAAGTCCTGTGGGTTATCAGCACCACTTTGATCCTCCCCCTCAATGATGGAGATATTCCCAGTAATGATAGGTGTCTGGGAAGGGGTTGAAGTGTTAAGCTGATTCAGGACATCTTCAATAACGAATGTTGGGCTATGTGGGGTGGGTTCAGTAGGAGTTGGCTTTGAAGCAGATTGCACCCGGGGAGAATGGTGCTTTTCAATAGAAACCTTTTCAAATGAAAGAGGCTCTAGAATTGTGTCTTCCCCTTCAACAGTTGCACCAAGGTCCTGTTGAGAGGAACCTTGGACGGTTTCAGCTGGTGGAGTCTGGTGCACCACTGGCTGACCACTGCCAGTGGGCATGTCATGCCTTGGTGAGGCATGGGCAGACTCAGGGGACTCATCTCCCTGAGCAGCCTTTTGAAGCTTTTTGGGAAGTGGTTTGGTGGGGACTTTGGATTTGGATTTTGATTTTGAGGTTGTGGGTTCCCTATGCTTGGGTTTTAGCTTTCGGGCAGCCTCTTTGAGTGTAAGGTTGGTGTTGTGCCGGGAATATACTTCTAGCAAAACTGCAGGAGCATCGATTCCCTGACCAACAAGACCTTCTTGTTTTAATTGTTTTTCTATTATGACCATGACAAAACGTGGGTAAAGAAGCCATCTATTTGCAACAGGTTTTGCAGCATGTTCTGTTAATTCTGAAAATAAAATTTGTGAAAAATTAAGCTTTTGTGATTCCAGAATAGAAAAATATACCTGCTGCCACCTTGAGGACATCTGGTCCCATGAGGATGATTTTGGAGCTAAACAGATGAGACGTTCGGGGGTCATTGAAGTGTTTCTTGTAGAGAGTAGAGTCACTCAGATCACCCTGATATTCATGATTTGTAAAACAGAGATCGGTAAGATTCTTTGGATATGTAGTGGCAAGATTGGCATCGTCTAAGTGAAGAACGTCCCTCAGTTCTGCTGTACTCACATGCACATTTCTCCCATTCACGGTAGATCTGAGTGATATAACTCCTGTTCCGACATTGATGAGTTCAACATTTGTCCAAAATTGATGAATGGATTCAACATAGAGTTTAGGATTTAGAAGAAAGGCTGTTTGGTATTGGGAGGTGTTCATAAGATCGACAGCTTCATCAAATTTCGACCAGAATAATGATTTAGTTAGATAGGCAACTGAGTTGTGACGAGGTTTTAGGTTCATGTTCGCCATTGAAGCAGAGACTTGGGAGGGAAGTTAGGTTTTTGAAAAATGATGGAAAGTTCTGAAGAAGTGGTAATGAAACAACTGAATAGGGTTTCGTTTATATAGGAGACTGAAGATTTGGGTTTTAGGCTTCAGTTGTTTCAGATTGGGAACAACAGTGGTTGTAACATCTGAAGAGTAAATTTACTCATCAGGTGTTGTGAAAAGTGTTCATCAGAACTTTTGAACAGGATTTGGTCAGCAGTACTTGATGAGGGAAATTAGTCATCAGTACTTTGGAAAGTATCAGTCTTTGGAAAATCTGATGACCAATTTACTCATCAGTACTTATTTTTGACCTTCAGTACTTTGTCAACCAAAACACATCAGTATTTGGAACTGATAATATTGGCAAAGGTCATATGTTTCCTTGAATCAGTACTTCTGATACTTATCAGTACTTACTGTAAATATCAGTATTTTAAAGGTGATACAAATTTTTGATTTTTTTCTTATTTTAATGTTTTTGGATTTTGAAAAATTTTATTATGTGTTTGGAGTTTTCTTATTTTAAAATCCCTTTTATTCTAACTGCAGCATACCAAGCCTTAGCACCAGATTTTGAAAAGTTGAAGTTTCTAAAGGCTTAGTAAAGATGTCTGCAAGTTCATCAGCACTTGGAACAAACTTTGGATCAATCAGACCTTTTTCAAAACAATCCCTTATAAAATGATGTCTGATTTCAATATGTTTGGTCCTAGAGTGCTGAACTGGATTCTTTACAATACAAAGAGCTGAGGCACTATCCATTAACAATGGTGTCTTAGTCTCTTTGATGCCATAATCCAAAAGTTGATTCTGAAGCCAGAGAATTTGTGAAGTACAACTTGCTGCAGCAATGTACTCGGCTTCAGCTGTGGATGTAGCCACAGATGTTTGTTTCTTACTCTGCCAAGAAACCAAACAGTTGCCTAAAAATTGACAACCACAAGAAGTGGATTTCCTGGTGAGTTTGCATCGTGCATAGTCACTATCAGAGAAAGCAACCAGCTTGCAGGAATGCCCAGTGGAATACCAAATTCCCAGTGATTGAGTTCCCTGCAAATATCTAAATATCCTTTTAACAGCAATCAAATGGGATTCTTTAGGTGCAGCTTGAAACCTAGCACAGACACATGTTGCAAACATAATGTCTGGTCTAGATGCGGTGAGATACATCAATGAACCAATCATACATCTGTAAAGGGTTTCATCAACTGCTTTACCTTTCAATTCTGCATCCAGTTGTGTGGTGCTGCTCATGGGGTTAGAACAGGGTTTACAGTTTTGCAGATCAAATTTCTTTAACAGATCTTTTCTATATTTTGACTGGTGAATAAAAATTCCATCAGGACTTTGTTTGATTTGATGACCCAAAAAGAAATGTAATTCCCCCATGGCACTCATTTCAAAATTCTTTGTCATGAGCTCAGTAAAAGCATCACACAACTGGGGATCATAGGAAGCAAAAATTATGTCATCAACATAGATCTGAACAAGGAGCTTATGCTGTCCTACTTTCTTTATGAACAAAGTTTTATCTATGGAGCCTCTAGTGAAGTTATTTTGAAGGAGAAAAGTGGATAAAGTATCATACCAGGCTCGAGGTGCTTGTTTTAACCCATAAAGAGCTTTATCAAGCTTGTACACCCAATCAGGATGATTATTGTCCTCAAAACCAGGTGGTTGACACACATACACTTCCTCTCTTATTTTACCATATAGGAAAGCACTTTTGACATCCATTTGAAAAACTTTTAATTTGTGTAAGGCAGCATATGCTAAAAACAATCTAATTGCTTCCAGTCTGGCTACAGGGGCAAAAGTCTCATCATAATCAATACCTTCTTTCTGAGAGAACCCCTGTACAACCAGTCTGGCCTTGTTCTTAACTATTTGACCATTTTCATCAGTTTTATTCCTAAACACCCATTTAGTGCCTATTGCACACTTACCTTGGGGTAAAGGAACCAGCTCCCAGACTTGCTGTTTCTTAAACTGCAACAGCTCCAACTGCATAGCCTCCACCCAGCCATTGTCTCTCAGTGCAACATGATAGTTCTTTGGCTCTTGCTGACTGATAAAGAGAGCATAGAGACAGAAATTTGACAGTTGGCTTCTTGTTGAAACACCAGCAGAAATGTCACCCATAACTTGAGCTAAAGGATGATCCTTCAGTTCTTGATAGGGAATAAGGTCAGTGCAAGTGTTGGCAGGAGGTTCAGTGGCACAGATGTTGATGAAGATTCAGGAAACAATTCAGCAGGAATTTGAAAAGATGTAGAGGAGTCCAGAATCTCATCAGCATTTGTAGTGGGAGGAACCACTGGAGCAGGAGGAGCATCAGGTTTAGCAGACATTGGCAGATTATCACTAAACCTGAACAGGTGAGTACTCTCATCATCATCATCAGTACTACCTTGTGGATTTCCCTTAGCAGCTGTTGATGGAACTGCTTCAGGTGCAACATCTGCCATAATAGCAGACTCAGCTGGAGGTTGATATGTAGCATATTGCAGTATATCCAAATCAAACATCTCCACAGGGTTTTGTGGGATAGGATCTCTTGGAAATTCATTGAATTTGACATGGAGAGTTTCTTCAACCATCTTGGTTCTGCAGTTAAACACTCTATAAGCCTTGCAAGTTGAAGAATAACCTACAAAATATCCTGCATCCACTTTGGAATCAAATCTTTGTAGTTGATCTTTGGTATTGAGGATATAACAAGGACAACCAACGGCTCTGAAGAAGGAAATCAAAGGAGTCAAATGATGAAGCACTTCATAAGGAGTCTTCAACAATCTTTGATTCACCAAAACCCTGTTTTGCACATAACAAGCTGTATTGACAGCTTCTGCCCAGAAAGTCAATGGCAAGCCAGAATCAGCAAGCATTGATCTGGCAGCTTCAATTAAAGTCCTATTTTTCCTCTCAACCACACCATTCTGTTCAGGAGTTCTAGGTATGCTATACTGCCTCTTGATTCCCTTTGAAATATAGAACTCATCCAGAATATGATTTCTGAATTCTGTTCCATTATCACTTCTTACACACTTGACAGGAAGAGAATATTGTTTCTCAACAAACAACACAAATTGAATAATATACTTAGCAGCCTCATCTTTTGAGTGCAAGAAGAAGGTCCAGACAAACCTTGAGAAATCATCAACAATTACTAAACAATACTTCTTCTTTGCCATACTCATGATCCTCACTGGCCCAAATAGATCCATGTGTAACACTTGCAAGCAAGCAGTTGATTTTGGATCTCCAATTGGAGGAAAAGATACCTTGTGTTGCTTCCCTTTCAAGCAAGCAGAACAATTTTCATCACATCTAAAATCCTTCACCGGAAGACCTCGAACCAAACCATGTTTCACCAGTTGGTTCATGTTTTTGAGATTTACATGACCCAACCTTCTGTGCCACAGGTTAGATTCCTTGAGAGAGGCCTTAGAGAATAGGCATGGATGACCCTTAACAGAAATTTTCTTTGACAAATCAAAAGCATAAACCTTTCCCACTCGGTTAGCTTTAAGAAGAGTATATTCATCCAAGACTTTGCCAATCAGAGGCAATACTTCAGAGGACAATATTCTGCAGTCTTGCTTGGTGAAAAGAGACATGTGGCCCTTATCACACATCTGACTGACACTCAGTAAGTTATACTTGAGATTCTCTACATGGTTCACATCATCAAACCTTAACTCACCATTAGACACATATCCTTTTCCTATGATGTAACCCTTAGCATCATTTCCAAATGAGACAAATCCCTTCTTTCCTGCAAAGTAGTCATTAAGAAGAGATCTGCTCCCAGTCATATGCATGGATCCTCCACTGTCAACATACCAGACGCTCTTTTGGCATGCTGAAGGACCCTGCATCCAATAACATACTCAGTTAGACTTTTGGACCCAACCCATTTTGGTTTTGGGTCTGTTATTACATAAAGGAACAAGACTGACAGTGTCATTTGAAGCAACGCTTGAATCAGGCTTTTCAGAAGATTTAACCTTGACTTTTGACCTTTGTTTCTTCTTCTGAAATAAAGCAACAGATGCAGCTGCTAGGTTGGCTCTTCCTAGCAATTGTTGCACCATTATAACCAGTTGATTCTGGTTGTGAGTCAAGGTTCTGATTTCCTCAGATACATCAGTACCTGACATTTGATTTTTGTGCTTCATCACCTTAGCTTCTTTGGGTGATGAAGAAGATTTCAAGTGCTTTTTCTTTGAATCTGAAAAACCCTTTTGACTTTTCTTTGGGTTATTTTGATACACTCCTTTGTATTTTGAAGCTTCCAAAGGTTTTCCAGATTCTGAAACTACTGAAGACTCTTTTACAAATTTGGAACTGAATTCATTTTTTATTTTTGTTAATCTCTTGTTTTTATTCTTTGTTTTATTGAATTCAGAACCTCTTCTGTACCAGCATTCTTCAGAAATATGATTGAACAAACCACAAACTTCACAAGGCTTTCTATTTTGTTTCTCCTTGTGAGTATCTATAAGTACTGAAGACTTGGATACTGAATTTTTGTTCTTCAGTACTTTTGGTTCTTCAGTAGTTGTAGATTGTGTTACAACTACTGATGGTTTGACAACATCTGAAGATTTCTTCTTCAGAACTTGTCTACCATCTGTCTTTGTAGACCTTTGTGGTTTTTCTTCAGCTTTTTCTACAACTTCTGATGAGACACTCTGGCTTATCAGAAGCCTTGCATCATTCTCTCCAGTGCCATGCCCATCTGACTCAAGCAGCTTTAAATTTAATTCATTAGAAACTTTTTCATCCGGTTTAATCTCAATTAAAACAATATCCTCATTTGTTTCACCCTGAAGGACATTTGTACATCCAACAGAATAAGAATATGTTTCAATATCCATGGTTTCAGATTCAGATTTACATGCACTTGACTCACATTCAAACGTATCTGCATCATCAGATATTTCTGAAGATTTGGTGGATTGGTATACACTGTCCCCTTCAAACTCACATTCATAAATTTTTGGTGTATAATTAGCTGGGGGGCAGTGTGATTGTATCCAATACCAAACTTCACATTTAATGCTGTTTGTTTGTTTAACAACATCTCAAACCCCTTACAGGACTCAACCCATTTTTCACAATCTACTTGGGTTGCTGCAAGTGTTTGTTTCAGATCATTATGTTTTACAAGCATGACTTCCACCCTAGCGTTTTCATCAGATAACTGACACTTGAGCTTATAAATTTCAGACTCTTTTTCATTTAAAACTTTCTCAAATTCAGTTTTATTCTTAGCCACAGCCTTTTCTAACTCAAATTTCTCATTGATTAATTCAACATTTATTTCTCTGATGGAAGCAAATGCTGAAATACATGATTCTGAACACAACTTAGCTTTTGATTCAGATGTTACCTGTGAAGTTGAAGAAGTTGGGCATGAGGTCTCATTTGAATCTATAGCCATCAAAGCAAGATTCCCGAATGGGTTGTCTACACCATGTGGACCAGCTCCAGAAAACAGCTGTTCATTGAAATCAGATAAGTCATCAGGTAAACTGCTCCAATCAGCTACACCTGGGGTGAAGAAGCTTTGATGTAGTTGTTGAGGCTGTAGATTGGTTTGAGATTGGCTAGTTTCAGGAAGAGCAGGAGGTTGTTGAGTTGTGAGTGCTTGATTTTGTGGGGGTTGTGGCATATAGAAGCAGGGGTATGGATAAGGCATGGGACTTTGTGGTACAAAATGAGCTGGATAGAATTGTTGTTGACCAGATCCAGAAGATTGTTGCCCTTTGTTTTGTGTATTGTTGCTAGGAAAGGTCACAAAGGGTGCAGAAGAACTAGATCCAGCGGATTTGCACTCTCTTGCAAAATGTCCAAGTTTGTGACATTTATGACATCTCAACTTCCCTTTGTCAAAACCAACCTTGGTTTTGCCAGTTAATCCGGGGAATTTTCTACCAGTTCTTTTATAGAATTTTTGAGATCTGATGTTTATCATTGCCATCTGGCTTAATATATCCATCTCCTCCAGATCATCATCTGGGATTCCCTTCAAATCATCCATCACAAAGCACCAATTGTCTCCATATGTACCTGCATTACCATCAACTCCCACAAAAGCATGTTCAGCACTATTAGTAGAGAAATCAATATGTTCATCATAAGAACACTCAGACGCAACATACTCTGACTCTTGACCTATCAAGGCAGTATTGCCAGGAATGAAGTCATCAGTGAGCTTGCCAGATGAAGACAAATTTCTCTTCTGTTCTACCTCTCTATCAAAAGTTAAAAGTTTCCCATGGAGTTGGGTGAGAGATAGATTCTCTAGATTTGCATTAGAGCGTAAAACAATAGTATAAGTGTTCCATCTCTCAGGCAATGATCTAAGAAATCTGTTGTTCATCTGACTATTGGTATACTCCTGCTTAACCATTTTTAATTCAGAAATTAGGCAGGAGAACCGCTCAAACTGCTGAGTCAGTGACTCACCCTTTCTATGAGAGAATGTCTCATACTGTTGAGCGAGGATTTCTCTAGTATTTGCTAAGACCTCATCGGTTCCACCGAATTGCTCTTTCAGTGCAACCCAGAGATCATGAGCAGTATCGTGATGCATCAAGCCTGAGTAAATTTCATTAGGCAGGGCCATAGCCAGAATACCATGAGCTTTTGCATCAATCTCAAACAATTTTATATCCTCATCCGAATACATATCGGATGGTTTCGGAATCATCGTTTTAGTTTCAGGATCACTAATCATGGGTTTGTATGGACCATGCACCACAGATTTCCAACATCCTGCACTATTGATTGACAGGTGATGTAGCATTCTACGTTGCCAAATGTTGTACTCACTCCGAACCAGCATCGGAGGCTTGGTTGCGGAGCCTGTGTTGTGCGGATCATTGTTTGGAGTCGTCATAATCTCAGATTCAATCAATTTCAACTCAATTCAAATGAATTAGACACAAACTCAACAAATTGATTCAAACAAATCGATGTTGAAAAACAAATCAACAGAAGTTATCTGAAAACTTCAAACTATAACAAGTTCTTACTAATCAGCTAATTCGATCAAACGGAGAACTGAAATGAGCAGTTTCAGAGATCAATTGTTTAATCGATCAGTGATTAACCTGCTCTGATACCAATTGTAGGATTAGGTGTTCTCAGTTTGATCAGTATTAGGTTATAGCAGCGGAATTCAGAGATGAATTAGCTTAAGAACTAGCAAGAACACATGAATATCAATGAAACAGTAAATAACAGTTATAGAGAGAGAAGTTTCTGCAAAAGGAATAAATTCATTTGATTCACTAACTTCGGCACCGATTACACAATGTCAACTGTCCTTTTATAGGAACAGTGATGTCTGATGATGTCACTTGATAGAGACATCAAACAGACTTGTTACAACGACTGAACATAAAGAAACTACTGAAGATGTTTACAAAGTCTGAAGACATCTTCTTACAAAGACTGACTAAATACAACTACTGAAAGTAAACTACTGAAGAGTAAAAACATCACAACATCTGAAGATTAACACTTCAGCTGTTGTGATCAACTTCAGATCTTGTATCTTCAAATCTTGTATAACTTGAGTTGGTCTTCAGCTGTTGTATTCTTCTTCAGTTGTTGTGTGCCTGTGGAACTTAAAGGTTTTTCTGATCAGGCTCATTGGTTCTTTTGGTCCAACACACTGTCAACATACCAGATGTTGTCAGATCTCCTTGGATGCCCCTGCAATCAATGAAACAGATTAAATAGACAATGGAACCCAAGCCTCCCAGGTCTTGGGTTTCCCATTTTCAAAAGTTTGAAAAGTAACTTTCTGCATTTTTGATAAATCTGGAAAATCAGATTCATTCTTTTGTTTGTTTTCAGAATCAGCTTTTGGTTTCCAATTCTGAGTGGATTGTGATTCAAAGGAAACTTTCTTTTGATTTTTCTTTCCTTTCTCGTCCTTGAGAGAGGAAGTAGAGTCATATCCATTTGATTTATTAACAGGTTTCTTCAAAATTGATTTGTGATCAGCATGATGACTGTTTGGATCTGATTCATAAAATGAATTTTCATGAAAAATGTTTGATGCTTTTGTTTTGTGAAAATTCTGTTTTCTGATTTTAGGTGGAGTGAAGTTGTATCCATAGCTGTCATCATTATAGTACTGTTGAGTACCAAAAGTATGTGTGGGATGTTGATAACCACCGAACATAGTTTGCCATTGCAGATAGTTTTGAGGAGAAACTCTTGGTTGCTGAGAGATGTGTGAATTTGTGACTGATAATAATCCCCAAACATTCTATTTTCAGATTGGTGTTGTCTGAATCTAGAATCTTTGGAATTTCTGGAATGACAGGCATTATTTCCATATTTGCCCTTTGTTTTGGCAACTTTACTATCAGAAAAAGGATAAGCCACATTTTTACTGTTCTACATACACTCCAAATCAGGCTGATAATAGTAACAATCAACAAGGTCATGATTGTTTGTTCTACATATAGAACAGTACCTTGAAGTGTTTGCAGAAACTGAAGAATAGTTTTTACCCTGCAGTCTTTTCTTTTTCTCCACAAATTCAGACATTTTGTTAAAATGATTCTTTGATTTGTATGTGCATTGTTTCCTTGTGTGAGACAAGCTCTTGCAAATTGTGCATTTTGCTGATGAATCTGAATTTGATGACTTAGATCCAATTGATTTCTCTAAATTTTGAGTTGAATTAGAGACCTTTTGTTTGACTTTTAAATCTGATTTATTTTCAGTTGTCACCAATTTTTCAGATTCATTTTCAATTGATGATTTCAATGCATCAGAAGTTGTATTTTCAGCAAGTACAAAATTCTTAAAAGAAAATGGATTTGAGTCATCAGCAATTGCACTTGTCTGATTTTGAGAATCAGATTTTTGGAATACCACTTTTGGGCTGGTCATTGACTCAGGCATGGGTGTATAGTTTTCATTGTATGGAGGTGGAACCTCATGAAAACCCAACCCTGTCTTTGACTTTCCTTGAAGCTGACTGTTGAGCAAATTAGTCAAGTGTTTGGAAGAAGTTTCAAAATTTTCAACTTTCAGAGTTGCAGTGGATAAATCAGATAATGCTTTTGTTAATTTTGACAAGTTTTCATCATGTTCTTTTTGCAAAATTAATTTCTCAGTTTTAAGTTGTTCATTATCTTTTAAAAGAGAATTAATTTTATTTTCATGTGTTACTTTGTCATTTATCCACTGTTTCTCTTCAAACCTGCATTTGCTTAACTCTCTTTGCAAATCAGCTATGTGTTGTTTTGAAACTTCTTGCTTGATTTTACACTCATCAGAACATGGTCTGGTTACCTCATTTCCCAGTGCCATCAAAGCAAGGAGTGGTTCATTTGTGTCTTCTTGAAAATTTTTTGCAACAGCAATCATGGCTTGTGCAGGATCATACTCATCAGCATACTTACTCCAATCAAAATCCTCTGAGTTGTTTGTTACCACAAGTGCTTTTGGCTTTGGTGGTTCAATGGCTTTCATTTGAACAGCAGTTGCAGATTGATTTGATTGTTGATTTGGCTGATATCTGGAGGTGTCTTTGGGAGCTTTGCAATCTCGTGAGAAATGACCATAAAGATTGCAGTTGTAGCATCTTACTTTATCAAGATCAATACCCACTTTTTTTTTATCAGCTTCAAATTTCATGGGACCATACTTCTTCCAGAATTTTTTGTGCCTCAAGACTACCATGGCCATCTGCCATTTGATATCCTTCTCTTCAACATCTTTTGGATCTATTTCTTCAAGATCATGTTGAGTAAATTGAGCTTTTGCAAGAGAGCTTGCAGCAAAACATTCAAAGCTTGCAACAAATGCTTTGCAAGCTTCTTGCTGCTCAACAGAATTGGTGTTTATAGAAAATTGTTGCTGAGAAAAATGTTGTTGAGAGTCATTTTGTGATTGATTCGCAGCAGCAGGTGCTTGTGTTGTGGGAGTTGAATATACACCAAATCCAACATTTTCATTAGGAGAGTACTGAGAATTACTCCTCCCTTCTTCAACAACCAAGGCTTGAACACCACCTTGAACACCAGCAGTCTTCACAAATTTGTATTGACCAACTTGAGCAGTAGATGCTCGTGCTTTGACATCCATGTCAATTGCTTCAAGTTTGGCAATCATCTCTTTCATTTTTACCTCATCAAGCTTTCTGGTTTCCTTAATCAATGTAACTTTCTCAGTCCAGCTCTCTGGAGATGTATTTAATAACTTAAGATTTAAGTCATAATTATCAACTTTGATTCCAAAGGTTTTTAGCTCATTGATCAATTGCACATAACGTTGGATTTGTTGGGTGACTCTTTCACCAGACATATGTTTGAAGTTTTCAAACATCATTTTGAGGCTATCTCTCTTCATTCTCTTGATTTCTTCATTTCCAGCAAACATCACCTCCAACTGATCCCACAAGCTCTTTGCAGTTTCAAAATCTTTGACACATACCAAAACTTCCATCGGTAAGGCAGATTTAAGTGTACCATAGGCTTTAATATCCACTTTGACCATTCTTTTCTCATCATCTCTCAGATTGATTCCTCTGAGAGGTAAGCTTTTGTTGTGGTGCTTCAATCTGTTTTCTTCACTCAAATCAGGAGGAACATATGGGTCGTCAACAATCGAGCACCACATCTCTGGATCAGTGCTATCGATATGCTTTTGAAACCTAAGCTTCCACTGTTGAAAGTCAGCTGCATTCTTCAACATAGGAGGTTTTGCACCAGAGGAACCTGATTCAGAATATACAGACACAGACGGTTGTACAACTGTTTGATCTGTCATTTTTGTTAAAATTTACTTAAAATTTCTAATGAGTTGAAATTAATTAAGGATCTAATAACCTAGTCTGAATTTGTCCACACAATTAGTTCAAATGATGGATTCGTAATCAGAAACAATTCTAAATAAGTAACAAAAACAACAGGAATACTATTGTTAAAGATTTGCGATCTATTGAAGAGAATCGAAAATCAATGGAACAGTAAATCCCGAAATAACCGCTTGATGCTTGAGACAGAAATTTGTGAATCAGCTCACAAATTTCAACGATCAGACCGATTACAAATCAACAAGTGATAGGTAATCGTATACGCTTGATTGTTTTCACAATATTAAGCTATGAATCTGAAATCTCAAAACACACAGTTTCACCAAGAACACACACAGTAAAACAAATCAATCAATCCATGTTAATTAGTTTAACAAATTGATCCGATCTAAATTTGATTGTTCTAAACTATACGATTTCAAGCTAGAATCAGCTCTTGATCGTAGAAATCATAACTTCAGCTTTTGATTTTCAGGAAAATCAAAATATCGAGCTCTTGGCTCTGATACCAATTGTCAGGATCGGATCAGATCTTAATCTGAGATCTGATGATAACAATAAACTATGATTTCGATTGATAACAAGGCGGAAACATACAATCAATCTAAGTTTTGTAACAATCTAAAATAACAAAACCCACAGTAATTAATATTCAAGACATATTTAATAAGAACAATTAAGAACATATGATGATGAATATTAAAGGCAGTTATATTGATTGTAGATTTGAAATTGCTCAGAGAATTACAGTGTGTAAAAGTGCGTGTGTTTGCTCAAAAGCGTACAGAGTTACTCTATCAAGGTTCTATTTATAGAGACCTATTTCAGACCTACATAACTGCCCTAACGGATAACCGCTAACACAATAACAATACAAACGTCACATCAGTTATACATGTCATAACTGATGTCAGCAAAAACAAATAAACAACAGAATCTAAGTGTAGATTCTTCATCAGCAACAACAATCTTGAACTTCAGCATTAGTAAGTTTGCATGTCAGCATTGCAAACTTACTTTCTTGTACTTGGCATATTTTCTTGATCAGCATCACAACAGTTGGTCGTCAGCATTGAGGATTGGATGTCAGCATTGAGAGTTCAATGTCAGCATTGATGAATACTTAAGTTCTTGTAATCATCTGCACTACAATATATATCATCAGCATCACACTTGGTCATCAGCATCTCAAGATTTGTTCATCAGCACTGCAATATCCTTGGAATAACATCATCAGCAGTGTACTTTGAATGTCAGCACTGCAACTTTAAGCTGTCAGCATTGAAGAATCCTTTGAAAACTTGTCAGCATCTCAATCTTCAATGAGTTGGCTTTCAGCATTATGACTTTGGGACAAATCCTGCAATTACTAAACACTTAAACATAAGAATCAATTAACAAATAATGATCTTATAAATAGAAAGGTTTAAGGTTCAGAGATGTGGACCATATGTGTTGTCTGTATTGTGCGTGTCAACACATCAACATATTATATGGATTTGAACTTTATTCAAATTTATCAGCATATCAAAAAAAATCTGTATAAAATAGAAAAAACAGAAGTAAAGAGAGTTAGAATGTTGCCATCATTAAATGGACTTAATGAACTTGAAGCTTGCAGAAGGGTTAGTTAATTGCGGGCAGGGCACCATCTCATAGTGGAAACCTAACACAACTCATAACAATCCAACACGCATAGCACACATGTTCTCATAGGAATAACAGATCAATTCGCTTAGAACTAACTACAATTATTCCCAAAGACTTAACAGTTATAATTTTCCTTAGAATTAATTATATAATTCAATAGGAATAGCATGTATTCCTCATGAGAATTACAGTTGTAATCATAGAGGAATAGCAGTTTTATCACTTAGTAATCGTAGATATTGTCTAACAGAAATAACAGTTATAAACTCGTAGTCATCAACTTTTACATAATAAGGCATACAGTTGTAATAACAAAGTAAAACCTTATTACCATACAATGTACTAAAACATTTATTAAAAGTTTTAGCATGTTCTCAACCCCGCAGTTAAAAAGCAAAATATTAATAAAAAGGGCCATATGAACTCGCCTGGTATTGGTAGTGGTAGTGGTTGAGTAAGTAAAAAAAGAATGCACATGCTTGTTGTTGTTCTCGAGATTATATTCAAGATCCTGTATTTGATTCCAATTGTGTGTAACTTATAAGTATAAGTTATGGATGCTTAAGAGTTAACCCTAAAGTTGGTTAACACCTATAGGTCTTTGTCCTTTGTTTAGTTCTAATTCCCATGTAGTGTCATATACTAACACTTAAAATAATTCTAAGTTAAGTATTAATATAATATAACACTCTTGTTTATAGGTTTTGGACTTAGATATAATCTTGTTACTTTGTAAAGTTTTTGAAAACCATAATATTTTCTAAGTGTAAAACTTAGATATTTAGGCTAGCACTTAAAAGATCACTTGTTAATTTAACATAATTATCCTTGTTTTAATATGTTAAACACAAGTAATCAATTTATAAAAATAAGTTATCTTGCATGTTAAATGCATTTTAACAAGTGTTTTGTTACATAAGTTTCAAAAATTAGTTTATCCTTTTTATGAGATCCCTAATAATGTT
The DNA here is from genome assembly GCA_009363875.1 of Mikania micrantha. Lineage (NCBI taxonomy): Eukaryota > Viridiplantae > Streptophyta > Magnoliopsida > Asterales > Asteraceae > Mikania > Mikania micrantha. The sequence goes on from CM018686.1 coordinate 22,192,514, forward strand.
TGTATCAAAACCATGGCTTATTATTTTTCATATTGTGTTTCTAGCCTTTATATTTAATGATAGACACTTTGTTTTGTGGTTCACTTAAGCTTCTCAATAAGCTTCATTGAATATCGATGAACCAACAAAATCTAGTTTCGAAGTTCTTCCAAACCGGTTTGTATGAAAGCGCTCAAGTAGTTCTCATCAATTCCATGAGATTCATCACCTCCCATGGTTCAAATCTTTAGTTCTTAATTCTTGAATTCAGTTCTAGATCACTTGGTTTATATTGTGAAGTTAGTGTCGATAGTTTCCAGCCACTTAAAACCATCGAATTCATCATCTTCGATGGGGAGTTGCTGAACAATCTTAGAGACCATCGCTACTAAGTTTTATGGTTGTTCTTGCGTACATATTTAGATTCAGTCTCCTTAAACACATATTTCAACCATCCAAACTCTAAATTGGTTTGTATATGGTGTAATTCAGTTCAACACACTTGAACAACGTAAGAAGCTAGTATCGGTATTGGAGTCTCACCGATTCTATGCTTCGGTATTGGAGTCTCACCGATTCTATGCTTCCAGCCCTCTGGTGCCGTTACTAATCCCAAACCCCACTTCAGCCATTTCTAACCCAATGTGAACTTTAAATCAACATATTATTCAAGTCCTAAACTCGTTGTTGTGCTCATCGTAAGGCTTTTGAGTGATCAAAACTGGTTACCAAGTTCAAGCAACAAAACAGTGAAAACTTACCTTTTTCTGCAGAAACTTCTCTCTAAGATTCCGACAAATTTAGCTTGAACCAGCTCCGATCCCTTGTACTATAACCTTCCTCTCTTCCAGACGATCGGTTCGATATATTATTTGCGTGATTTGGCTAAGAAACGAGTGAGATATTGAAGTTTTGTGTGCGATTTCAAATGAAAACTCAAAACCTGAAAAAAGATGAAAACTCACCTTTTTCAGCCAACTTCTCTCTAGTTTCACGTCCGATTGAACTCGTTTTTGACTAGATCCTTTGTACTTTGTTGTTCTACTCATTGAGACGATCATTTTGATATATAATATGCGCGATTTGGGTAAGAAATGCAAAAGTTATGGTTGATTTTGTAATGGTTTTCTGTCACACCCCGAGCCGGCGGGCTGGATCGACTTTCCCATCGGGTGGAAAGATCTCGGGGCACGATATCATGTGATAATCGAGATGATCAGATTTTTTACATAGCACATGATGTATAATGAGAAATGCTAACATGGCATTGACATAGAATTACAAAGTTAAATTACACAAGTTGTGTTCATAATTTAAGTAAGTAAATCTACCCAAAAAGAATCATGATGTTTCTATCTTGTATCTGCACAAGATTTACAAAAGATGATTCATGAATATGTCATCCAAAATATGCACAACACAAAAGTAAGCTATTGGTCCACTATAAAGTCCAACTATCTTATGTCCTGATGTCTGGTGACTAAACCTTTCGTCACCTGAGAAAAACATGCATTTAAACAAAGTCAACACTAGGTTGGTGAGTTCATAAGTTTAATAATTGAAAACAATTGATTTATTGTCATTTCACAATCACAATGTCATACACAAGTCTTGTTGATAAATGTCTCATCCGTCTCACACAATGTCCTCTCCATAGTTACACTTGCAAATAGTATTTCATCCAAATCAAACATGTTTATATATAGGGCATACGTAGGTGTGACATCTAGTACCAGATCGTCCGGCAAGTCCGTACGGTATGTGCACTTTCACTATTTACTATGTGTAAATACAAGTATGTGAACAGTGTTTGTGATAACAGAATTAAAAATACAAGAAACAGTTGTACATATTTAAGTGAAAACTTAAATACTGTAAGTACAACACGCACGATAAACAATAGTCGTTAGTATTTAGGTGAAAACCTAAGTACAAATAATGCAACGAAACAAGAGAAACAACGGTGTTCAAGTAAACGACAAGAACAAGTCGGTTGCGATCTGATATCCACAGATGACAGGAATCAGATGGCCGACAAATCAAAACGAAAACAATGTTAAAACAGGAAGTTTAGTTGAGTCCGTATGTGAGGAAGCACAATTCAAACACAATTGCAGTGTTATTTCAGAATAACGAACTGACGGTGTGTTTGTGTGGGTGACGATTCACACAAACATATCTATGAGTTTGGAGTTTTGAAATAATGACTGTAAAGTAGAAAACAAAAGTCGGAAAGCAAAACCATCGTCGTGTTCGTTCGGGTGACGATTCGAACGAATACGAGCGAAGGTGACGCGATCTGACGAAACGAAAACGAAAACACGGCACGAACGAAAATAATTTAATAAAATAAAATAAATAACATTTTACAATTTTGAAACTCATCAAATTAATTATACTAACCTCTTTTGTTTATTTCAAATGATTTACGCGTAAAGTTCCGGATACGCGACGAAACCACGAACCGAGCAACCGAAACGAACCCGAACACCACACGTGGTATAAAAACCCTAAAATGAGAGTTTTCTCTCATTTTCACCATTTACACTCTCTCTCTCTCTACCTCCATTTTCCAGCCACCACTATTCACCACCATTTTTGAAGCTTAAAACCTTCATATCTTGGTCGTTTCTCCACCAAATTGTCTCATTTTTGAACCTACACGAAGCTCTCATCACCCTCTACCCGAAAGTACAAAGGATCCGTTCTGAAACTCACAGAAATTCGAGGTATTGAGCTGCGAACAATTCGAAAATTGGGATAAACATACCGGGAAATCATGGGTGAAAGGAAATGGGTATCCATCGTTGTATTACAGGTAGTGTCGTATGCAGTGAAGCATGTGGTGGGGTGGCGTCTGGGCTTGACCCTTTCGTATGCCCCTATATATAAGCATGCTTGACTGGATGAGACATATCGGTGCATACAACCATGGAGAGGACATTGTGTGAAACATGGGATTTAATTAACAATACAACTTGTGTGAAACGATGTTAACATGATTGACAAGATTTCAATGGTTTTCAATTACTAAACTTATGAACTCACCAACCTAGTGTTGACTTTGTTTAAATGCATGTTTTCTCAAGTGACGGACAGGTCTAGTTAACCAGCATCATTGATTAAGCTAGAGGACTTTTAGAAGACCTAGCTTACTTTTGGATGCATACATTTTGATGGCATTTGTGAATCTATTTTGCATATCTTGTACAGCTACAAGATAGAACTACACGATTCTTCTTGGATTAGATTTACTTAGTTAAATTATGAACACGTACTGTGTAATTTAACTTTGTAATTCTATATTATATGTCATGATTAGCATTTCTCATTATACATCATGTGCCATGTAAACAATCTGATCATTCCGATTATCACTCAAGATATCGCGCCCCGGGAACCTTCCGCCCGACGGGAAAACCCGATCCGTTCCCACCGGCCCGGGGTGTGACAGATTGGTATCAGAGCCATGGTTATAGAGAAATATAGGTCATATTACTTAAACGGTTTGGCCTAGACTATAACCTAGGGACCCTCATGTAGTGAACATACAACATAGGATTCTATTTGCATATGTCTTCTGCTTCTGATCACTGCACTAACCGATTTACTTTCGGTTATGATCAGAATGCCGCCGAGAAGACAACCACGTCTACTACCGCTGACTCAAGGTTCAGCTCCGCACTCTTCGACACCGACACCACCTGATTCTCCTCCACATCTACCACCTCCACCTCCTCCTCCTCCACCACCGCCTGCTTATCAGTTGGATCCTGCTACCGTGGCACTGGCCACCCTCTTGACTAGCCAACTGAGGGATGTGATCCCAGAGATGATGAACAGGATCAACACTAATAACAGCAACAATGTCGCCAACTCATCTGGAGAAGGCAGTGGAAATATCAGGAACCAAACGGATTATGCCTACAAGAATTTTGTGGGATGCAACCCGCCTAGTTTCGATGGAAACAAGGGTCCTGTGAGCTTAATCCAATGGATTGAGAAAATGGAGACTACCTTAGACATCAGTGGATGTCCTGACCAGCACAGAGTGAGGTATGCTGCAGGATCATTTGAGAAACGAGCACTGACTTGGTGCAATGCTCAGGTTCAAACCCGAGGAAGAGACGAGGCATTGGCGATGCCTTGGGAAAATTTCAAGACTTTGCTGAGGGGCGAGTTCTGCCCAAGGAATGAACTCAAGAAGGTTGAGACTGAACTACTCAACCATGTGATGATTGGTGCTGAACAACTGGCATTCACTACTAGATTTCATGAACTAGCAACCTTGGCACCGGACATTGTGCCAACACTCGAGAAGAGGATTGAACGGTATGTCGGTGGACAACCGCCATGCATCCGGGGGCATGTGATTGCCGCCCACCCAACCACACTAGAGATGGCTGTTACACTATCAGCTTCATTGACTGATGTAATGGTTGCCTCTGGTGCACTCAAGAAGGGATCTGGAACTACTGAAGATCCGGAACAACCCTCCAACAAGAAACGAAAGGTCGTTAAGAATTTCGCAACGACCACCACTACCAAACAAGCTGTGTTCAACAAACCACAGCAACACCGTGGATCTTATTCTGGCACGGTTCCATTCTGCAATAGGTGCAACTATCATCATCAACCTGACACAGGGTGCAGGCAATGCACTTATTGTGGGAAAATGGGGCACTGGGTCAAATTCTGCAAGGAACAAAAGACCCAGCACAGGGCAAACCAAGCAGTGGCACAGACCGCTGCACATCTTGATCGCATTTCCTGTTACACCTGCGGGGAACCAGGATATTATGCGAAGGACTGTCCAAAAAGGGTGCTACCAAGAGGGCAAGCACCGAGAAGACGTGCATTTCAAATTGGAACAGCTGCTGCACGTCAAGACACTGACACCAACACTGGTACACTTCTAATTTAAAATCTTTGCAGTTGTATATTTGATACTAGCATAGATTATCGTTGCCTCTTCAGAGTTAGTTTAGAACTTACTCGCAATTGAGGCAAACTCTCAGGTATCTCTTACACTGAATGACATGAACTTAGTGTTCACTTACCTTAGTGAACAAACACATGCCATGAAATTCAAAGTGATGGACACGAGTAGTGACAATACCATCATTACAGTGAACGACAGAGGTACATTCATATGTCTCAGTATTGGGTCCGTCAATGTTGTCTTACCCGACAATATACGAATCCATTCTAACCAGGGGAGAAACGAGGGGTTTCTCCCGACAGGAATAACATGCGAGCATAAGAATCATAGTGAACATTATAGATCATGAAATTATGTAACAACTCGAGGTACCACTATGGGAGTGTATACAAACAGCTATGGAACGCGACGTCAAGCTACCTTACACTTCCAATAGACTTGATGTTCTTGGATTGACAAGAACAATGAAATCAAGTCTGCTCATTTCATAACCACACACAGAACCCTAGGCCCCTAAGGAGGACTAGGTCACATACGAACAATATTCTTTCAAGGAACATAAACATTTCGGATCGTACGGTCGAGAGACTGAAAACGAATCCGTATCACATGGAACAAACTAGGGGAAACTCCTAAATACAACATCGCACAAGCATGAGAACATGAGAAGCACAGGATATCAAACCATCTTCACCTATGCAAAGAAAAAGTAGTACCCGACAATGACGCTTAAATTTCGGGACGAAATTTCTTTAACAAGGGGAGACTGTGACAACTAGTACCGAACCGTCCGGCAAGTCCGTACGTGTGTGTACTTTCACCAATTACTGTGTGTAAATACAGTACATAAACTGTTGTGTGACAACAGAACTCAGAAAACAAACCACCGTTGTATGTGTTTAAGTGAAAACTTAAATACAGTAAATACAACTCAAGAGAAATTTCAGTGTGTAAACAAACAACGAAAACAAATCGGTTGTGATCTGATATCCATAGATGACAGGAATCAGATGGCCGACGAATCAGTGTGAAAACAAGGTGATAACAGGATGTTTAGTTGAGTCCGACAGTGAGGAAACACAATTCAAAGTATATTTCAGTATCGTTTTGGAATAATAAACTGACAGCGTGTTTGCGTGGGTGACGATTCACACAAACATATCTGTGAGTTTAACGTTCTGAACGATAATTGATAATTAGAAAACCAAATCAGAAAGTGAAACATACGATCGTGTTCGTACAGTTAGCGCTCTGTACGAAGACGCGCGTAAGTGACGCGATTTGACGGAACGAAAACGAAACACGACACGAACGATAATAAATTTAATAAAATAAAATATTTAACATTTTTACAATTTTGAAACTCATCATATAACTAAAATAACTTTCTTTTATTTATTACGAATTAATTACGCGTAATTTTCCGGTTACGCGACGGAAACGTGAACCGAGCAACCGAAACCGACCCGAATACCCGCGGGGTATTTAAAGCTTAACTTGAGGCATTTAATTCATTTTTCATCCTCTTCATCCTCTCTCTACACAAGAATTTCCGGCCATCATCAAAACCACCATTTCTACACCTTCAAAACCTCATATCTTCTTCATTTCTCCATGGATTTGGGTGATTTTTGAACCCACGCGTAGCTCTCGATCTTCTCTTCAAGAAAGTACAACTGATCTGGAAAGTTACCCACTCAAAATCGAGGTATGATGCATCAAAGAACCACGATATTAGGGTTTTCGGTGGACTTAGTTCGAACCAAGCTTATACCCGTTCCTAGACACACCCACTTCGAGTCTTACACCTTCAACCAACTCCCACCGTGTAGTACTAACCTGGACAACAACTCGAGACCCATCATTTTGGTGAAGTCAAGAGAAGGGAACCAGGGTTCGTGGAAGGAACACAGGGCCGCGAACCTGTGCATGTACAGGTCGTTTGGGCCGAACCTTCTACAAGCTCCGAACCCTATCTGCCTTCACCAACGAACCTTGTGGGCGTGTGTACAGCCACGAACCAGTTGCTTCCCGAACCCTTCACCTCAATGGAACGAACTTTGGTGGTATCCTACAATAACCGAACCCTTGACCATCATCATCACCGAAGCTTCTACAGTCCCGAACCCTACTGAAGTACCAGATCCACGAACCTTCTTCCCATGCCGAACCTGCATCCTTTCTCGAGCACCGGCGAACCTTTCCCAACCCCCGAACCTTCAACAACCTCAGACGAACCCATGTTGCAGCTCTAGCCGAACCCTGGGCATGTGGGGACAACCTACACCGAACCAATTAATTCGGTTGAATTGGTGAAGCCACTCGGCCCAGATTAGGTGGCCCACTATTATAGGGTAAACAAGAATTGTGGGTGGGCTTACGAGACCACATTCTGCCCAACAGTAACCCAACGCTCTATGTGAGCCAAAACCACACAACACTTCGGCCCATATCCAGTTGGGCAGCCCACGACGAGATCCCTTAGGCCCAAGGCCAAGGATTCGGCCTCCCATGCAGCCTACATCCTTGTGGCCCACGAAATTCCAATTTGGCCCAACTGTATTGTTTCAGGCCCATTATCAGTCTTCCCAGCCCAACAGCATATATACGGTCACTTAAATAGAGCAGGCCCAACAGCTATTAGTTGGCCCAATTCGTTTTCTTGGTCCATAAGAGTTTAACAGGCCCAAAAGACTATTGTAAGCCCAATCTAATTGCTTAGGCCCAATAAGGTTCTAGCCGGCCCAACGATACCCTTTGGCCCATGGTGGCCTAGAACTCCTTTGTGCGGCCCAACATGGATGTTAGGGCCCAATAACAGCCCAACGGTAATTAATTGGCCCACGACAAGCAATCGGCCCAACAAGTTGATCATATGACCCGTCTTGGTTATTCGGCCCATGTTACAAAGTGGGATAATTCAAGAAATAATAGTGTGATAACTTAGTTAAATCTTTATAAAGAATAAGAGATTTTTAATAGTTTCGAATTAGAAGACCTAAGTATTATAGTTATAAACTATAATAGTTAAAAGGTTACACGTTGTGATGAGATTGGGTTCAATTCAAACAATAACACATAAGGGGTATACTAAACATAATTAAAGTCAATTGAGTGTTAGTATAATTTATAATAATCAAACGAGGGCCGAACATCAACCAAGCCGGATGCGTGTTGATCAATTTTAAGGATGACACACATACACACACAAATCAATACTACTTATACTTATAAAGCACATACACCGTGAAATCAATACAGGAACGTGAAAACACAACAAATACAATCAAGGAGCGCGTGCATTCTTCATTTAAGCTATGTCAACCATTTCAGACACGAGGTAAGTTCATATGCCCCTTTTCTAAATCTTTACTGATTTTAAAGCTCGGGGCTGAGAAACATGCTAAACTTTTATTTATTTAAAAGTTTCTATTAACATATTGCTTATTTCATGATTTAGATAATAATTGTTTATCTTTATCATCGTTCATCATTACATGCTTGATTGTTTGAATTTAACATACCCGTAATAGCTAGGTTGCTACACGCTAACCTAGAATCATGACATAGTAACATCACAGGTTAATGCACGTTGCTAAGAATATATCTTACAACTGTGCATTACTCTTACACGATAGGACAACGGGAAAACCAAGGGATAACATGCCTATGACAATTACAAATAATAAGAATGATAATCATGATTATGTAATTTCATGATAACAAGATCATTCACACATTACTAACATCATGTATAAGACATGTTCTTATAACACTATGTTTAAGCTAGTAAGAACACTCAACACGAGATAACAGTTGAGACATTTACTTGTGATATCGAGGATGATATCGCATGCACATGCTTTTGGGATGGCATTTCCCATACATACCATCATTACTTACTAAGACTCTATTTAGAGCACATCTTATAACCGTCAGAGGATGTCGGTACACAACCATAGATCAGTCAAGTAATCACTACCTTTAATCATTAGAACTTTGGAGTAATTAAACGAAATCACACTGGGCACGAGAGGTGCTATCAATAAAATTAATATCATGCTTAAAATCTAGGAAACGAGTTCATTTCAATAGATATCGTGGGAGGATATCTTACACACCGGGCTGATCAGAAATGACAGCTACTGAGACTATTACGTCTCTAACAAGGAATCATGAGTAGGACACTTTACACACCAGGTTGGATATGGGTGACGGCTACTGGGGCTATTATGTCCCTACCTAGGTATCGAGTATGATATCTTGCACACCGGACTGGTTAGTACTGACAGTCACAGAAACTATTAAGTTTCGCTCTAGATATCGAGTATGATATCTTACATGCCGGGCTAATCCGTAGGGAATTGCTAACAGAGACTATTATGTTTCTTTATTCAATTGTTTGGGTATTCTACACGCCGGACTGATCAATAATGACAGTCACGGAAACTATTAAGTTTCGCTCTAGATATCGAGTAGGATATCTTACATGCCGGGCTAATCCGTAAGGAATAGCTAACAGAAACGATTTCGTTTCTTACTTGTTCATTTGGTTTATATTACCTGCCGGGCTAATCCGTAAGGAATAGCTAACAGAGATATTATGTCTCTATATTCAATTATTGGTTTATTTTACATGCCGGCTAATCCGTAAGGATTAGTTAACAGAGATGTTTACATCTCTTACTTTATTCATTGGGTCATTTAGCATGCCGGCCATTCCATAAGGAATGGTTAACAGAGATAACTATGTCTCTCCCTCTTTCAGTGTTGGGATAAACATACCGGGAAATCATGGGTGAAAGGAAATGGGTATCCATCGTTGTATTACAGGTAGTGTCGTATGCAGTGAAGCATGTGGTGGGGTGGCGTCTGGGCTTGACCCTTTCGTATGCCCCTATATATAAGCATGCTTGACTGGATGAGACATCATCTCTGCATACAACCATGGAGAGGACATTGTGTGAAACATGGGATTTAATTAACAATACAACTTGTGTGAAACGCTGTTAACATGATTGACAAGATTTCAATGGTTTTCAATTACTAAACTTATGAACTCACCAACCTAGTGTTGACTTTGTTTAAATGCATGTTTTCTCAGGTGACGGACAGGTCTAGTTAACCAGCATCATTGATTAAGCTAGAGGACTTTTAGAAGACCTAGCTTACTTTTGGATGCATACATTTTGATGGCATTTGTGAATCTATTTTGCATATCTTGTACAGCTACAAGATAGAACTACACGATTCTTCTTGGATTAGATATACTTAGTTAAATTATGAACACGTACTGTGTAATTTAACTTTGTAATTCTATATTATATGTCATGATTATCATTTCTCATTATACATCATGTGCCATGTAAACAATCTGATCATTCCGATTATCATTCAAGATATCGCGCCCCGGGAACCTTCCGCCCGACGGGAAAACCCGATCCGTTCCCGCCGGCCCGGGGTGTGACAGATTGGTATCAGAGCCATGGTTATAGAGAAATATAGGTCATATTACTTAAACGGTTTGGCCTAGACTATAACCTAGGGACCCTCATGCAGTGAACATACAACATAGGATTATATTTGCATATGTCTTCTGCTTCTGATCACTGCACTAACCGATTTACTTTCGGTTATGATCAGAATGCCGCCGAGAAGACAACCACCTCTACTACCGCTGACTCAAGGTTCAGCTCCGCACTCTTCGACACCGACACCACCGGATTCTCCTCCACATCTACCACCTCCACCTCCTCCTCCTCCACCACCGCCTGCTTATCAGTTGGATCCTGCTACCGTGGCACTGGCCACCCTCTTGACTAGCCAACTGAGGGATGTGATCCCGGAGATGATGAACAGGATCAACACTAATAACAGCAACAATGTCGCCAACTCATCTGGAGAAGGCAGTGGAAATATCAGGAACCAAACGGATTATGCCTACAAGAATTTTGTGGGATGCAACCCACCTAGTTTCGATGGAAACAAGGGTGCTGTGAGCTTAATCCAATGGATTGAGAAAATGGAGACTACCTTAGACATCAGTGGATGTCCTGACCAACACAGAGTGAGGTATGCTGCAGGATCATTTGAGAAACGAGCACTGACTTGGTGGAATGCTCAGGTTCAAACCCGAGGAAGAGACGAGGCATTGGCGATGCCTTGGGAAAATTTCAAGACTTTGCTGAGGGGCGAGTTCTGCCCAAGGAATGAACTCAAGAAGGTTGAGACTGAACTACTCAACCATGTGATGATTGGTGCTGAACATCTGGCATTCACTACTAGATTTCATGAACTAGCAACCTTGGCACCTGACATTGTGCCAACATTCGAGAAGAGGATTGAACGGTATGTCGGTGGACTACCGCCATGCATCCGGGGGCATGTGATTGCCGCCCACCCAACCACACTAGAGATGGCTGTTACACTATCAGCTTCATTGACTGATGTAATGGTTGCCTCTGGTGCACTCAAGAAGGGATCTGGAACTACTGAAGATCCGGAACAACCCTCCAACAAGAAACGAAAGGTCGTTAAGAATTTCGCAACGACCACCACTACCAAACAAGCTGTGTTCAACAAACCACCGCAACACCGTGGATCTTATTCTGGCACGGCTCCATTCTGCAATAGGTGCAACTATCATCATCAACCTGACACAGGGTGCAGGCAATGCACTTATTGTGGGAAAATGGGGCACTGGGTCAAATTCTGCAAGGAACAAAAGACCCAGCACAGGGCAAACCAAGCAGTGGCACAGACCGCTGCACATCTTGATCGCATTTCCTGTTACAGCTGCGGGGAACCAGGACATTATGCGAAGGACTGTCCAAAAAGGGTGCTACCGAGAGGGCAAGCACCGAGAAGACGTGCATTTCAAATTGGAACAACTGCTGCACGTCAAGACACTGACACCAACACTGGTACACTTCTAATTTAAAATCTTTGCAGTTGTATATTTGATACTAGCATAGATTATCGTTGCCTCTTCAGAGTTAGTTTAGAACTTACTCGCAATTGGGGCAAACTCTCAGATATCTCTTACACTGAATGACATGAACTTAGTGTTCACTTACCTTAGTGAACAAACACATGCCATGAAATTCAAAGTGATGGACACGAGTAGTGACAATACCATCATCGGAACTGATGCTTTGTCCTTGATAGGGGCGGAGTCATCTAATCCAATAAAACCTTTTCATGTCACTACAGTGAACGACAGAGGTACATTCATATGTCTCAGTATTGGGTCCGTCATTGTTGTCTTACCCGACAATATACGAATCCATTCTAACCAGGGGAGAAACGAGGGGTTTCTCCCAACAGGAATAACACGCGAGCATAAGAATCATAGTGAACATTATAGATCATGAAATTATGTAACAACTCGAGGTACCACTATGGGAGTGTATACAAACAGCTATGGAACGCGACGTCAAGCTACCTTACACTTCCAATAGACTTGATGTTCTTGGATTGACAAGAACAATGAAATCAAGTCTGCTCATTTCATAACCACACACAGAACCCTAGGCCCCTAAGGAGGACTAGGTCACATACGAACAATATTCTTTCAAGGAACATAAACATTTCGGATCGTACGGTCGAGAGACTGAAAACGAATCCGTATCACATGGAACAAACTAGGGGAAACTCCTAAATACAACATCGCACAAGCATGAGAACATGAGAAGCACAGGATATCAAACCATCTTCACCTATGCAAAGAAAAAGTAGTACCCGACAATGACGCTTAAATTTCGGGACGAAATTTCTTTAACAAGGGGAGACTGTGACAACTAGTACCGAACCGTCCGGCAAGTCCGTACGTGTGTGTACTTTCACCAATTACTGTGTGTAAATACAGTACATAAAATGTTGTGTGACAACAGAACTCAGAAAACAAACCACCGTTGTATGTGTTTAAGTGAAAACTTAAATACAGTAAATACAACAACTCAAGAGAAATTTCAGTGTGTAAACAAACAACGAAAACAAATCGGTTGTGATCTGATATCCATAGATGACAGGAATCAGATGGCCGACGAATCAGTGTGAAAACAAGGTGATAACAGGATGTTTAGTTGAGTCCGACAGTGAGGAAACACAATTCAAAGTATATTTCAGTATCGTTTTGGAATAATAAACTGACAACGTGTTTGCGTGGGTGACGATTCACACAAACATATCTGTGAGTTTAACGTTCTGAACGATAATTGATAATTAGAAAACCAAATCAGAAAGTGAAACATACGATCGTGTTCGTACAGTTAGCGCTCTGTACGAAGACGCGCGTAAGTGACGCGATCTGACGGAACGAAAACGAAACACGACACGAACGATAATAAATTTAATAAAATAAAATATTTAACATTTTTACAATTTTGAAACTCATCAAATAACTAAAATAACTTTCTTTTATTTATTACGAATTAATTACGCGTAATTTTCCGGTTACGCGACGGAAACGTGAACCGAGCAACCGAAACCGACCCGAATACCCGCGGGGTATTTAAAGCTTAACTTGAGGCATTTAATTCATTTTTCATCCTCTTCATCCTCTCTCTACACAAGAATTTCCGGCCATCATCAAAACCACCATTTCTACACCTTCAAAACCTCATATCTTCTTCATTTCTCCATGGATTTGGGTGATTTTTGAACCCACACGTAGCTCTCGATCTTCTCTTCAAGAAAGTACAACTGATCTGGAAAGTTACCCACTCAAAATCGAGGTATGATGCATCAAAGAACCACGATATTAGGGTTTTCGGTGGACTTAGTTCGAACCAAGCTTATACCCGTTCCTAGACACACCCACTTCGAGTCTTACACCTTCAACCAACTCCCACCGTGTAGTACTAACCTGGACAACAACTCGAGACCCATCATTTTGGTGAAGTCAAGAGAAGGGAACCAGGGTTCGTGGAAGGAACACAGGGCCGCGAACCTGTGCATGTACAGGTCGTTTGGGCCGAACCTTCTACAAGCTCCGAACCCTATTTGCCTTCACCAACGAACCTTGTGGGCGTGTGTACAGCCACGAACCAGTTGCTTCCTGAACCCTTCACCTCAATGGAACGAACTTTGGTGGTATCCTACAATAACCGAACCCTTGACCATCATCATCACCGAAGCTTCTACAGTCCCGAACCCTACTGAAGTACCAGATCCACGAACCTTCTTCCCATGCCGAACCTGCATCCTTTCTCGAGCACCGGCGAACCTTTCCCAACCCCCGAACCTTCAACAACCTCAGACGAACCCATGTTGCAGCTCTAGCCGAACCCTGGGCATGTGGGGACAACCTACACCGAACCAATTAATTCGGTTGAATTGGTGAAGCCACTCGGCCCAGATTAGGTGGCCCACTATTATAGGGTAAACAAGAATTGTGGGTGGGCTTACGAGACCACATTCTGCCCAACAGTAACCCAACGCTCTATGTGAGCCAAAACCACACAACACTTCGGCCCATATCCAGTTGGGCAGCCCACGACGAGATCCCTTAGGCCCAAGGCCAAGGATTCGGCCACCCATGCAGCCTACATCCTTGTGGCCCACGAAATTCCAATTTGGCCCAACTGTATTGTTTCAGGCCCATTATCAGTCTTCCCAGCCCAACAGCATATATACGGTCACTTAAATAGAGCAGGCCCAACAGCCATTAGTTGGCCCAATTCGTTTTCTTGGTCCATAAGAGTTTAACAGGCCCAAAAGACTATTGTAAGCCCAATCTAATTGCTTAGGCCCAATAAGGTTCTAGCCGGCCCAACGATACCCTTTGGCCCATGGTGGCCTAGAACTCCTTTGTGCGGCCCAACATGGATGTTAGGGCCCAATAACAGCCCAACGGTAATTAATTGGCCCACGACAAGCAATCGGCCCAACAAGTTGATCATATGACCCGTCTTGGTTATTCGGCCCATGTTACAAAGTGGGATAATTCAAGAAATAATAGTGTGATAACTTAGTTAAATCTTTATAAAGAATAAGAGATTTTTAATAGTTTCGAATTAGAAGACCTAAGTATTATAGTTATAAACTATAATAGTTAAAAGGTTACACGTTGTGATGAGATTGGGTTCAATTCAAACAATAACACATAAGGGGTATACTAAACATAATTAAAGTCAATTGAGTGTTAGTATAATTTATAATAATCAAACGAGGGCCGAACATCAACCAAGCCGGATGCGTGTTGATCAATTTTAAGGATGACACACATACACACACAAATCAATACTACTTATACTTATAAAGCACATACACCGTGAAATCAATACAGGAACGTGAAAACACAACAAATACAATCAAGGAGCGCGTGCATTCTTCATTTAAGCTAAGTCAACCATTTCAGACACGAGGTGAGTTCATATGCCCCTTTTCTAAATCTTTACCGATTTCAAAGCTCGGGGCTGAGAAACATGCTAAACTTTTATTTATTTAAAAGTTTCTATTAACATATTGCTTATTTCATGATTTAGATAATAATTGTTTATCTTTATCATCGTTCATCATTACATGCTTGATTGTTTGAATTTAACATACCCGTAATAGCTAGGTTGCTACACGCTAACCTAGAATCATGACATAGTAACATCATAGGTTAATGCACGTTGCTAAGAATATATCTTACAACTGTGCATTACTCTTACACGATAGGACAACGGGAAAACCAAGGGATAACATGCCTATGACAATTACAAATAATAAGAATGATAATCATGATAATGTAATTTCATGATAACAAGATCATTCACACATTACTAACATCATGTATAAGACATGTTCTTATAACACTATGTTTAAGCTAGTAAGAACACTCAACACGAGATAACAGTTGAGACATTTACTTGTGATATCGAGGATGATATCGCATGCACACGCTTTTGGGATGGCATTTCCCATACATACCATCATTACTTACTAAGACTCTATTTAGAGCACATCTTATAACCGTCAGAGGATGTCGGTACACAACCATAGATCAGTCAAGTAATCACTACCTTTAATCATTAGAACTTTGGAGTAATTAAACGAAATCACACTGGGCACGAGAGGTGCTATCAATAAAATTAATATCATGCTTAAAATCTAGGAAATGAGTTCATTTCAATAGATATCGTGGGAGGATATCTTACACACCGGGCTGATCAGAAATGACAGCTACTGAGACTATTACGTCTCTAACAAGGAATCATGAGTAGGACACTTTACACACCAGGCTGGATATGGGTGACAGCTACTGGGGCTATTATGTCCCTACCTAGGTATCGAGTATGATATCTTGCACACCGGACTAGTTAGTAATGACAGTCACAGAAACTATTAAGTTTCGCTCTAGATATCGAGTATGATATCTTACATGCCGGGCTAATCCGTAGGGAATAGCTAACAGAGACTATTATGTTTCTTTATTCAATTGTTTGGGTATTCTACACGCCGGACTGATCAATAATGACAGTCATAGAAACTATTAAGTTTCGCTCTAGATATCGAGTAGGATATCTTACATGCCGGGCTAATCCGTAAGGAATAGCTAACAGAAACGATTTCGTTTCTTACTTGTTCATTTGGTTTATATTACCTGCCGGGCTAATCCGTAAGGAATAGCTAACAGAGATATTATGTCTCTATATTCAATTATTGGTTTATTTTACATGCCGGCTAATCCGTAAGGATTAGTTAACAGAGATGTTTACATCTCTTACTTTATTCATTGGGTCATTTAGCATGCCGGCCATTCCATCAGGAATGGTTAACAGAGATAACTATGTCTCTCCCTCTTTCAGTGTTGGGATAAACATACCAGGAAATCATGGGTGAAAGGAAATGGGTATCCATCGTTGTATTACAGGTAGTGTCGTATGCAGTGAAGCATGTGGTGGGGTGGCGTCTGGGCTTGACCCTTTCGTATGCCCTTATATATAAGCATGCTTGACTGGATGAGACATCATCTGTGCATACAACCATGGAGAGGACATTGTGTGAAACATGGGAAAATTAACAATACAACTTGTGTGAAACGCTGTTAACATGATTGACAAGATTTCAATGGTTTTCAATTACTAAACTTATGAACTCACCAACCTAGTGTTGACTTTGTTTAAATGCATGTTTTCTCAGGTGACGGACAGGTCTAGTTAACCAGCATCATTGATTAAGCTAGAGGACTTTTAGAAGACCTAGCTTACTTTTGGATGCATACATTTTGATGGCATTTGTGAATCTATTTTGCATATCTTGTACAGCTACAAGATAGAACTACACGATTCTTCTTGGATTAGATTTACTTAGTTAAATTATGAACACGTACTGTGTAATTTAACTTTGTAATTCTATATTATATGTCATGATTAGCATTTCTCATTATACATCATGTGCCATGTAAACAATCTGATCATTCCGATTATCATTCAAGATATCGCGCCCCGGGAACCTTCCGCCCGACGGGAAAACCCGATCCGTTCCCACCGGCCCGGGGTGTGACACAAAGAACAACATCTGTGCTCACTTGGATCTTGCCACCAAGAATGTCGTGCATTTCAGAGAGATCAATACATTTCTCAGGCGTTCCAGGATCTTTCCTGCTATATCTACTGTCTATGATCCATATCAGCCACACCAGCGGGATTTCTGGAGATTCGCGGATATAGATTGTGAGGTTGAGCCACCGGTGATTAGTGGCAAGGTGCATGGGCATGATGTTATAGTTTCTTTAGAGTGCCTCAGGAGAATATGTGGATTTTAGGATGCACCTGATCATCCCATTTTACTTTATCGCTATCTTGTTCGAGGATGCTTCATGCGATGCAAGTATGTTGGTGACTTGGGAGTCGAAGTCCTCAACAAGGCCAATCTATCACCGCAATTTAAGTACTTAGCACATGTACTTATTCACTGATTAGGCTCGAGGCGAGGGAGATTTGATGAGCTGCGGGAGACTATACAGTGCGCCTTTATGGCATTGGTGCTGAATCGACCATTCAACTTTTCTGAGATGGTGTTCACACATATGAAGGAGAATTTCGTGCTCAAGGGTGACAAGAAGTTCCTTATGTACCCCAGATTCCTTCAGAAAATATTCGATGCTCAAGTGCCTAACCTGCTGAAGTTCAGCACAGACATCATTCGGTTATAGCACATGAACGACATCACTCTCAACAGAGTATTATCATACAGGGGTAAAGAGACGAAGTCTCCAGTTCGTGCATTATTCGGTCATCTCCAGAATCCAGATTACATTGCTTCTGGTGGTAGGAAGTGGAGACATGATGATTCTGATTCAGATGTAGAGGATATCATTGTACCAGGTGATGATGGAGATGATGATGGAGATGATGGTGATGATGGTGGAGATGATGTTGTTGATGTTAGTGGGGTAGGTGTTAGTGGTGCTGGTGTAGGTGCTGGTGGTGGTGGTGTAGGTGTTATTGAAGTTGCTGCTGATGTGGATGGTGATGATGCAGGTGCTGGTGGTTCAGGTGGTGGTGATGATGATGTGGATATTGATGCACTATTAGACTTGGATTTCATGGCTACCACTTAGGCCACCGTCTCTACTCCACTAGGGATGGCTGGTACTACCTCAGCCGAAGACGAACAGATGGAAGATGTTGATGAAGAGGATGAGGGTGAGGATGCCTCAGATTAGTCTGATTCAGAGGATGATGGGCCACAGGTGGTGACCACATGTTTCAGATCTCAAGTTGTTTTTCTTGAGATAGGAGATATAGAACCCGATAGGGAGGAGATCAGGGATCCATCATTTGTCCCTGAGTTTGACTTTTCTCCTCCCTCACGTACTTCCACTTCCACATCTGCCACTACTGCTGTGCAGTCCACATCATCTCCCCCGGCCAAGAGAAGAAGGACAAAGTTTGTCCTACAGAGGCGGTCACAACTGTCTTCTGTTGCAGCAACTACTGTTACATCAGCTGCAACAGTTGCAGTTTCTTCACTGTCAGGTCACGGGCTACTCCTTCACGTATTTCTATTACCCCTCTGAACTCCTCTGGTGCTCCTACAGTTGTTTATACTGCTGCTTCTTCTGGTCCCTCCATCACACGAGCTGATCCTTATATTCCTACTATTTCAGTGACTGAACAGCTTAGTACACTGAACATTTTGGTACTTAGGCTGATGGAGAGGAACCACCAGCAAGAAGAAGCCATTGCCAAGCTCACGCAGAAGGTCAGTGAGCAAGATGCTATATTATTACAGGCTACTGACCAGCGTACTGACTTGAGGGCAAGATCTGCTCAACAAGAGGAGCAGTTGCTCAAGTACACTAATGAGCACAACTAGTTGGCTTTGACTGCCTCTGGTTTCAGTGACAGGATCCTAGCACTTGAGGCTAAAAACGCGCGTCTTACTGACCTAATTGAAAGCCTCAAGGAGGCTACTCCAAGGATCGAGGGCACTGAAGTAGTCTCCGATGATTCAGACCGGGAAAAAGAAGAAGAAGATGAAGAAGAAGAAGATGAGGAGTCTGATGAGGAGAAAGTTGACTATGATGATTCTGATAAAGATGATGACTCGGGTGATGATGACGACCGTGCGGGTAGTGGTTCTACAAGCTCCTCCAGTGCTGAAGAACCTACTACATAGACTGAAGTCGGAACCAAGACTGAGCACGATAAGGGTGCCAAGCCTCCTCCTCCTCCTCCTCCTCCTACTCAGACTGAAGAACCAAAAGCTACTGAGGAAGTTCAAGTTGTGCCTTCGAAACGTCGATTGGATGAGACGTTGACTATGATCTTAGACGCTCAAGGCATTATACAGCACTCAGTCAGCTATGATAAGGAGGAAGGAGAGATCATTCATTGCTTGACCAAGGAGCAGATTGCTGAACTTTTTAGGTTGAATCCTGATGAGGTGGTCATTGATGACACCTCATCTCCTTTTTTCTGATATTCCTTCTCCAGAAGCTTTTGATGATGTTGACGAAGTGATATTGGAGGATATTAGTGAAGAAGAGGACGCAAAGTATACTTCAGCTGGGGATGAACTACGTACATTTACTGATCTTTTCGGACAACACACTGAGAAGGAACTAAACAGGAAGGTTGAAGAGAAGGTCAGTGGTAGTGAGTCTTCAGCAGAAGACATTCAACAAAGAAAAGAATAATGGAAAGCTTACTGGGAGATCTTGAAGAAGGAAAGCATTGCGAAGATGCCAGCCACACACACCAAAGTTTATAGGACCAAAGGATACAAGGCCGGAGGGCAAATACTTAGCTGGGCATACTTCCATGATCTACAATGCTATGTTGTCAAGAGAGAACAGGGAATTCAGTATTTCAAGCACCCCCACGACTTCAAGACGTTTCCAGGATTTTAAGTTAACCAACTTTCACGTTTGAAAATGCTTTACAGTGGAGATTCGGGGATGTCAGCTTGGTTCTCTCCACAGATACAGTATGAGTACAGGAAGAGGTGGATCAACTTCAAGCCTCAGGAACCAGAAAGATATTATCTTCCAGAAATCAATGTAGATACCCGCAGACACAAGGTCATCCTGAAGTGGCTGCATCCAAGAGTAACGAAGAAGATTCCTTTACGGAAGATGCGTCAAGACTTCTTGGACAGCTTCTGATGGTGGTATTATGATGGGCGAACTGCAGAGGCTGTGGTTTTGTTGTGCAAGGACAACAAGTGGGATACTGAACGTATCTTTGATCCGATGTGGTTGACGAATATGTCACACAACGATGTCAAAGCTTTGTGCAGATGTCAAATTTTCTTTGATGTAGAAGACATGGAGCAGGCTCTGCAATACATGAGAGTTATCCGGATCTGCATTGTTTTTGGGATTCATGCTGGAACAGACTGGAAAGCTATCTCAGACAAATATTTCAAGAAAGATGCTGCAAAGTGAGGAACTAGGTCCAAGGGGGACTATGTTAGTGCATTAAATATCCCTAGTTCTGAATTTGTATGATCTTTGATGTATAAAGTTTATGTTGTTAATGAGATCGGTTATTCTATATTGTTGTTTAAATGTTTATTCAAGTTTATATGTGTTTGACTATGTTTAACTTTGATTATATATGTCTTATAGACCCATTCGGGCGAATGACCCTAAGAATGAGGTCATTCTGCCGAATGAACGCCTAGCGAATGACTAGGGCGATCGAATGAGTCATCCGCATGACTCATTCGGTTGACCAGCTCATTCGGCTGAGCCATTCGCCGAATGAGTTGCTTCGGCCACTCATTCGGCCGAATGAGTACAGTCTATATATACTTGTTCAAACATATTCAAAAAAAAATTTTCCGAGCCTCCTTTCTTCCCTGAGCACTCCAGTGTCAAACCCTTAGGGTTTTGAGCGATTCTTCCCTGTCCAACTTCGATTCTAACTGTCACACCCCCAATTTTCAACTAACGGAATCATACCGTTTGGGAACGTGACAAACCAGGATCTCAGATCATTAGACATAGCGAAGACCTCTATATGAATTTCAAAACATACTTTGGTCTTTAAAACATATCATCAGAGTTTTCAAAAGTTGCGGAAGCGTTATAAAACCAATAACAGTTGTAAAATGTAAAATACAATACAAAGTTTCAAATGTTTAAAATCCAAATAACTAAAATGTTTAAAATGCATGCGACTCTATCTCCTAGTCCATGCCAGCTTTAACGCGCGCCTTAGCGTCCTGAGAAAACATGTAAATCAAGTCAACACAAAGGTTGGTGCATAACACAGGTTTTAAGTATTCACAATGCTCAAAATAACAGTTTGAATAACAAGATTGTAGATAACATCATCACACATGCACAGTCATGATAGCTAGTCATATAAACTATTTACATAAGTGTTCGACACCGAAGCTGACGGATTGCCATGCTATAGCATGTTTTCGCCTTGCCACTATTGTCTATCACAACAATAGTAAAATTGTGTTTGGTCAGTCAAACACCTGCGTAGATCCCATCTACCAGGTGAGGTTTGTCAAACCTAATAGATCTATTTCCAACTACCACGCTTTGCATTACAGCAAACTAAACGGTTCGAGGTGTGTAAGGACTTTCAAGTTGATATGTTGTCACATAATGTAAACAGATAACTCATGCAAGTGATATGTATCTAAAAATAGTTTGTTGCACATGTTTTCTCCCCCAAAACAGTTTAAAATAAGAAAGGGGCCGTGTACGCACCTTTGAGTATAGCAGAATGATCACACACTAAAAGCTCGTGTAGGAAATCCTCCTACGAAGAATCTGTGTTTAAACAATAACCTAGTGTTATTCGGATTATCGTTTTGTGCTTGTAATCACATACGTGTCAACACACGTATGTTAAAGTGTCAAAAATGTACATACGAATGTACGCGTGTCTTTGAAATCGTTTAAATAAAGTCATATGGCCGTATACGATTTTATTTAAATAAACGTAATTATACGCGATTTCGTTTTCAGATTAAAATATAAATTTTATCATTCTAATGCGTTCGTATTCTCGTTACGGTTCCAACGCAACTTGAATGGATTAAATCGGAGTTAAAACGAATAACTTATGATTAAAATACTAAAATAATGTTAAAAGTTCAAAAATGGTTAGGGCCGGGTTTCGAACCTGCGACCTCTAACCCAGCTTACACATACTCTACCATCTAAACCAGCCCAACATTTGTAATAACTTCACCCCGAATTGATTTTAATCCACAACAATCGGGTTCACCCTTGTTCTATCTTTGACCGAACCAAAACCAACCCAATTGACCTCAAATCCGAATCTGATCAACCCTAATCCCATAGAGGTTTGTTCCCATGATCTAATCGAGTCTAAAGACTGATCCAATTCGATTATTAAACCAATTTAGGTCAAAATCTCCTAACCGTTCAACTCACGAACCCTAGATGCCAAATCTCTTAAAATTCGATGTTATGATTCCAAATCAACATAGGTTTCTTCTCATTCGGACTATTCTGAAACTAGTCACGACAATCAATTTCATTTTTAAGCACATTAGAATCAAAATCCCAATTCCGTTCCTTAACAAGCCCTAGAAACTTGAGATCGATCAATTCGTTGTTATCAGACACAATTAACTTAGGTTTAACCTTAATCGATCCCTTCTGAAGCTATCTATAACATTTAATTTGATTCTTCAATTCGTTTGATCACAAATCCCCAAAACAGTTTCTTAATATGAACCCTAATATCGAAATCATAGAATTCGATGTTTCCAAATGAAATTGTTATAATAAACTGTTTAATCGGAACCTTATGAAACTTATCATACCATTTAATTTCATTTTTAAACTCATCCCGATCAAAACCCCCAAAACACCTTTGATATGAACCCTAGTTAATCGAATTCTAACAAATCGATGTTATCAGTTGAAATTGATTTAGGATAAACCTTAGTCGGCACTTTTAGGTGTTATAGAATCGAAAACTTACTTGCTTTGATGCCGAATCGATGTAGTTCGATTATACCCTTGAGTCTCGGCCGCCCCCAAATCAAAATCCTCTGTTCTGAGTTGTTGAGATCGAATTGTGGTTTGAAGGATGTTCTAACAATGCCGAATGATATTTAGGAATCCTCAATTCGACTGATTGACATCGTATTATATCCATTTGATTCCAACCGATTTCGGTTACTAAACCCAAGTCATTATTTCACTTAATTTCGATCATTATGAGATCATCAACGGTTGGTAACTGTTATACATCATCAATGTGTGTTGATTGCATGATTAATTCGGTTAATTGTAACGGATTGAGATGAATTTCGAACTTCCTTAACAAATTGGCCGAATTTTGACTTGTAGAAGTCAAAATTGACACTAAAAATCAATTACAAGTTTAAATCTTCAAAATTTAACACTTAGGAATTAATTTGTCTTAATTCCTAACTCCTATATGTTATTCCGAATCGACAACATATCATTTCGATTAACAAAGTTACCTTAATAATCCCAAATTATCACTAATTGGTCTCTTAAATCATTGTTGGGTTAAATTAAACTAATTGGGCCTCACAAAATACCATTAGGCCTAATTTAAACTTATTGGGCCTATCTTAACCTTACTGGGCCCACAATGGCCTTATTGGGCCTTCTTAGACCTCAATGGGCCTACACTGGCCTTATTGGGCCTACTTGGCTTTATTTGGCATGCATTGGCTCTGTTGGGCCTGTGATATCATCATCTTCAGTTAACAGAGTTAGTCCGAAAAGTCGGATTGTCACACTAACCCCGTGGGCTTCGATGTTGATCCGAACGTTCATTCCTCACCTTCGAATCACCACAGGAACTGTTGGTTTCGATTGGAAAACCCTGAAATAGGATTCCGCACTATTTTAGAGGCTGTCGAGCAGATCTACATAGGAACCAGATTGTTTCCAGGCTCCAAGTTGGTCCTACAGGAGTTCATTCGTATAAAGGTCATGCGAAAAAAGTGGTTAATTCGTGTGAGTTAAACGAATGAAGATTGATTCGCCTAGTAGTTCATTCGTGTGAATGGTTGTTCTCCTAGAATCCCCATTCGTACGATCTGCGTTTTTAGCCACACAAAAAATCCTTGGAACTTGATGTTTAAGCCGAATTTCATCACCAAAATTGGTATATAACTTCAAAACAACCTTTCGAAGGTTCTTGAATCGACAACTTAGCAAAAGAACAACAAAAACTCAAGTTCTTCAATGGAAAAGTGAACTTTTGAAGAAGATGAAACATGGTTTTTGCAGAATGTCAAGAAAATAGGCTGTTAATTAGTAGATTTTATTGAAAACAAGGAGAATCAAGAGCCAAGGCTCTGATACCACTTTGTAGGATCTTGGAAACGACTTGTTTCCATGTGGATTCTGCTCAGTAGGCCCTTGAGTAGTGCGGAATCCTATTCGGAGGTTTTCCAATCAAAATCTATAAGCCTCGTGGTAATCCGATGATAAGGAGTCAACGTTTTTATTGAGATTGAACACCACGAGAATGAAGACGAACTTGGAAGGAAGTGGGCGGCTCTGAAACCTAGGGAATTAACAGGAAATGTTCAGAAGACTTTGAAATATTTGTTTTTGCAGGTATTTATAGTGAACAACAGATCACACGAATGGGTCACAAGAATCACCCGTTCGTGCGAACCATGATTCACGAATGAACCAGTCGCACAAATGAATCATATCTCTGATTCATTCGTACGAACTAATCAGTATCATGATTCCTTCGCTTAACTGGTTATTCGTTAAGCGTTCATTCGTGCGAATGGTCGTGTTTGAAATCAAAAAGTTAAAGTCAACATGTTAAATACCAATACACAATTCAAAATACTTGATTTCATTTATAAATTAAGCGTTATAAGTAATCAGAACCTATTACATATGAACTAGGGACAAACAGTGCATCTACACTTTTCTCCCGTCAAAATATTCAATAGATACATGCTCGAGCATCCTGACAAGTGTCCCAAGGTACTGAACAAGTTCTTTATCTTCATCCCCCACTGGCTTTCCAAACTTGTTAAACATGAACAATATTCTTTCATTACTAACCATTTTCCAAATTTCAGCCTTCTGAGTAAGACTTCTAACCTTTTTGGGAGCGCCTAAAGAAGTTATGATTAAATAAAACAAGTAATTGGCAGGAAAAAACAAAAAAAAAAGAATAAAAAGGATGGTAATTAAATGATTTATACTTGTTGTTAAGTCACGCCTTATAAACTAAATTTGTTGCAAAAAGATAAATTCAAATCATAACATGTTGCTTTTTCGTTGTCAGGGTGTTGTATTTGTTGTTGAAGATTGTCATGATCTATCATTTGTGCATCAAATCGATTGTTTGTATGTACCGTATCATCCATATTTTCATACTCGTAAACATGATGAAAATCATCTACTTCCATATCGACTCTATTATCTTCTTAAAGAATAAAAAAGTAATAAATTAACATAAAAGACACTTATGATTGAATAAAGTTTAGAAACAATCAAATAATACCTTCAAAAATATCATCATCCTCGTCATCAGCCTCATCAATAAGAACCATCCTTCTCTTTGCTCTTCTTTTATTACCTTCAATTGTTTCACTCAAGGTTTGTTTAATTGCATTAGAAGTTGAAGGAACCACTTGGGTGATATTTGAAGCAAACACTCAGCATAACTTTCTTAAATTAGCAACCTTGTTTAAGGACATTGGTGGAATATATTTTGGAGGGTGTTGCTATAACAAATTTAGTTTCATTATAAAACAAAGGTAAATAAAATGAAATTAACAGAAAAAATTATGATCAATTTACCTTTTTGGATACAACACTTCTACCAACTTGTACGTCATCAACCGAGTCAGGAATATAGTCCGCATCCCCCGCATGACAGTTCTGTTTCAGTGTTTTTTTATTTAAAGTTTGACTATGTGTCAAACTTGTCAACGATTGCACAATGTTATTCACTCCTAATTCTTGTAGTCTTTTTTTGTTCTCCTGAATCCTCAATTGTCTACTTTTCTCATATTCATTAGCTTCTCCTATTAGACTTTGATATTTATTTTTTTGTTTGCCATTGCAACTTGATGGACTTCATCAAGTGTTGCGTCTATAAATCAAAGAAACACAAAAAGTATTTAATCAAACAAAATCGATGCTATTGCAACCCAAATTTACTATATAAATGTACACAAATGCATAATTAACATACTAACATGTAAATATAACTTTGATAGGTTATAAATATAACATGTAAATAAATTAGCGTTAACGTTGCTGTTGTTAGAGTTATAATTCAAATTATGTTATGGGTCATTGTCACAAATAGTTGTCAAGTCAGTATTATTTTATTTGAGTTAGAGTATGTTTCTTTATGCACTAGCAATTGGATACAACCTAGCGAGTGTTGGGAAACTTATGAAATTTGGGTTTACCCTAACCTTTGATGATAATGCTTGTACTATTAAGCATAAGGCATCTGGAAAACAAATGTGTAAAGTGGAAATGGCTGAGAATAATGTATTTCATTTACATGTTAAGAGGCTGTATGATGAGAATGCAACATTTACTGCAGAAAAACCGTTAGAATATCTTGTTGGGCCCATGCAGGTACGGTCTCTTGGAGGCAGTTCGTATTTTGTAATATTTACAGATGCTTTTACCAAAATATATTGGGTTTATTTTTTTGGATAAGACGTCTGATAGCTTTAGTAAGTTCAAACAGTTTAAAGCTAAAGCTGAGAATGCATCTGATCAAAGAATTAAAAACTTGAGAACAGACTGAGGGGGTCAATTTCGTTCTAAGGAGTTTATGAATTTCTGTGTAATGCATGGAATTCATAGAGAACTTACATCTCCCTACATCCCGTAGCAAAACGGGGTTGCTGCACGCAACTTTCAGCTCCCTACACTACCAATCTGCTCATGGTGACCTGCTGCTTTTGTAATCAAGCAACAGTAAGGAACAACCTGCTGCACCTTTGTTTTCTTTTGGTTGCCTATAACAGACAATACTGTTCAGGTACTGTTATGCTACCATCTACTTGTAGTAAAAATAATATTCATGTTTGACCTGAACCAGTCAAAGCCTACGACCCATAACATGACCTTGTTGCTAAAAGGTACTGTTATATAGTGTGAAAATGTTTCAGCTGTGTTTCTGGTCAAAAACTCAGCTTTACATAATCGGAGCAAGCATATTGATATAAAGTACCGTTATATCAAAGATCTCGTTGAAAGAAAGGAGGTATTTATTGAATCATGCTATACTCAAGTACAAGTTGTTGATGAGTTAACAAAAGCTTTGGGAGTTGAACAATCAATTTAGCTAAGAGAAAGGATGGGTGTTGTCACGATTTGAATTAAGAGGAGGTGTTAGAGTTATAATTCAAATTCTGTTATGGGTCATTGTCACAAGTAGTTGTCGAGTCAGTATTATTTTATTTGACTTATAGTATGTTTCTTTATGTTTGAACAAGTATATGTAAACGTGGTTACATGGAGAGTTAAGTGTTAAGTTGTTGAGAGTTTTTCTCGGTAAGTTGGTGTCGTGATTTTGTAATTTCTATGACTATTTACAGTCTTTGAATGTTAATGAAAAACCTTGTGATGAAATTTTTTTTATAGATCCAACAGCTTTAGCTTTCAAATTCTTTTATTATTCCCAGGTAATAAGACATGAAAAATTAAACATCATCATAACTTTTAAAATGCTTTGAAACTCCAAATTGAACTATACCTAGAGCTGCAGCAGCTGCTGTCCAAAAATATCAACATAAAATGCATGTTTTAGACTAACTTTACCAGAATGGCTATTGTTAGAACATTTCTAACCAGAAACACAAGATAATAATTAAAACCTAACAATAACAATAGATTTTAATATCAAATGAAAGATTGATCTATCAATTAATCAAGACTAACAAAGCTTGTAAGTTGTTTAGACAAACAGGGCAAAAAAGACATTTTTGCTTTAATTTTGTATGTCATGTTTATCCTTACCATATTCTTATAGAACCAAACATGCGCAAATGTTGTTGCTTGGTCTTTGTCAAATGGTTCAAAGGTGTATTTTCAATTTACGAATTAAAAAAAAAAGAAAATATTGTACCTTGTTCATTTGTAGACTGAAATTTTTAAGAACTTGATACACCACCTTCCATTTCACTTTTATGAAAACCTTGAGTTTCAAATGCAACATGGTCTTTAAGAGCCAAATAGGAGTCTGTAGTAATGATATTAAGCTTCTTGCGTCTGCTCATACTATTATTCAAATATAATTTAAGTATTTCATATATAATGCATACACATATATAGGACATAATACATCAATTAAAAACATATTAATGCTATAGATTACATGTTATGATAGCAACAAAAAGTTTGATATATGAATTTACAAACTCTCAGAAGGCGTAGTAGGCTCAAATGTGTCATCATCATCGCTTGCAACTCTGCAAACCATAAGCTCATATGTGGTGTTGAATTACACGTTCCCTACGACGTATAATCCATTTTAATATTTTAGATGGCAGAGACCCAAAAGAATAAAGCAACTGCACATCATTTGAGACCCAACATAAACCTTATAAAACTTTAGATATTTGTGCTGTTTCTTTTGCTATAATCTAGAATAAATGGATGAAGACAATGTAAAGAATTAGTTTTCAAATGCAGCCTTGCATGAATAATACTTTTTTGTGTTCCATTGTTGATTTTAGTCTCTACTGTTTTTAAAAATTATTATTTTATCTTATGTTGGCAGCTGTTGGATCTTCCTAGTATTATTGAGGGTGCTAAGGATGGAAAAAAAACAGAGTAACTGAGGAAGACAGGTAATCTGTGGACAGTTTTCTTTACAATTTCTTTATGTAATCTGATTCTTGCAGTTCTATCATATCAAATCCAATATAGAAAAAAAATGAATCTTGTTGCAATAATTTCATGTTTTGGGCAGCCATTGCTTTGTTATACCTATACATATGTTGGTTGTGGCTATATTTCATTATTAATGATTAATATATTTTATTTATTAACTAAACAATAATTCTCCATTGGTCCCTAGGTTATCAGCACTGCCAGCACATGTAACTGTAATCTGATCGCACTGGATGCAAAAAGCCAATAACTCACAAACGTCTGATTGACAAGGAGCTTGAAGGGTTTGGCATCAAGTAACTATATACATAGTCATGTGTTTTTGTAATTGTTTCCTTTTACCTAATTTCTTAATTGTTTCCTGTTGGCATAATCAACCTTTTATATGTCCTATACAGGTTAAGGATCATGAGTCTGTTCATTATGTGTTAAAAAATATGTTCTCTAGGATTCTTCTTATTTAATTGTTTGCAAATTGATTGCAAAACTTCATAAATTAAGTCCAATTTATGTCTATTCTTGATCTCTAATTCCTCATCATCTAGAGCTACTATTTAATTTTGTAAAAATTTGCCTCAAATATAAGAAAATGACTTCAGTTTCTACATGTTCTTGACATTTAAAATCTTTAAATTTATGCAGGGTTTCATGGAATCCTCATAATCTATTGTATCCCCACTCAAGACGTTATCTCTATTCCAAGAACCCAGAAACAAAAATGTTGATCTTTTCACAAAAAAAAAATCATCTCAAACAAAACCAAATCCGAATCACTATCATTATTTGGTGTTATTGATTGGATCACAGATATGAGAAAGCAGGCATCTGGTGGCCATTTCATGGTGGGAAGGAGTTTACGATTGTAGAATTCAATTAAGTGTTCATTAATAAACATTCATGAAAGACAAAATAGTCAAATGTAAACCAAAGATAAGCGTACCTAAAATCTTCAATAGCAAACAAAGAAGAAGACACGTCAGCAAGAAGGGGAGCAAAAGCCAAAGGGGAGAAATGGAAGTATAGGATTGAGAAAATGCAAGAAGAAAAGGTAAAAAGATAGATGACTTGTAGTAAATGCATCCAAAATTGTACGAAGTGAACAGTATTATTCGTCTCACATCCATAGTTTGCTTTTTAACTTATATATAATTAAGGTTTAAGGAAAAATAATCATAAATAACCAAAAAATAATTGTGTCATCATCATTTTCTTCAAAATCTAGAACATCTTCCATCTCGAGTGTAATGTCTATGCCATCTTCACCATCATCCCATTAGGCACGTTAAATGTGCAATCATTTGAATAAAGGCCAACTTGATCATCATCACTTACCATATCAAATGCATCTCTTACTTTTATGTGTCTTATGGCCTCCCAATTTTTATGCGTGGGATCTACTACATAAAACACCTTATCAACTTGTGCTGCCATCACATATGGGTCATCAGCTAAATTAACCCCTGTATGCGCCTAGTATGAGAAATTCACCAATGTCACACCATTATCTATCTTGAAGCCCCTATTGATGTCAACCCAATCACATTTGAATAAAACTACTAGTATTTGACCCGAGTAATTTAACTCAATAATGTCATTCAATTTACCATAGTAGTTAATCATGCTATGAACAGGCCTTCTATCTCGACAACTAGCATAATTTGCACCTTCCCTAGCAACGATACCACTATTTTGGGTTCTTAGTGATTTCTCTCTGTTTTTGTATGAAAACGGTAACCCTTAACAAGG
Organism: Mikania micrantha; assembly: GCA_009363875.1. Lineage (NCBI taxonomy): Eukaryota > Viridiplantae > Streptophyta > Magnoliopsida > Asterales > Asteraceae > Mikania > Mikania micrantha. Next base: position 22,223,494 of record CM018686.1, read on the forward strand.
TATCCAGAGCATCATTTCACACTTCTAATTGACCACGAGCAAGCCATTTCAAATCTTTTGTTACTTCATCACCTTGTTGCTGCATATGTGCCACCTATAACACAGTTGTTAATACATATTACATTAAGATTTCTTATAAAATTTTTAACATAGTTGAATTACCCTTCTCCTGAACCAATCAGCAAACTGTTGGCCATGAATCTTGTTGATTTCATAATCCAAAACTCGACGAGAACGTTGTTGTCCCTTGACTATTCGTTTGTGTTCCCTTAAAAGGAAATTCATATTAATATATGTGTGTGATAAATGAATGAAGAGACAGAGCAGATAAAATCAAAAAAATATCTGATTCTCGAAAAGGTGTAACCGCCTCATCATCATTCCTCATTGATCTAGTGAAGAAGGTTTCTATATTAGATAGATATCTAGAGCAAAATATTATACTTTCCTCAGCTAAATAACCTTCAGCGATTGATCCTTCTGGATGAGCTCTATTATGAACATATAACTTTAGTTTTGAAAGGTCCCTATTTGTTTAAAGTTACAATTTAGCAATAATTTAGAAACTATACTACGTAGCAAATAATGGATTACATTTATAGTAATGTTATTTACCTTTCAATAGGGTACATCCACCGAAATGCAAAAGGACCTCCAAACTTAACCTCCCTTGCTAAATGAATCACCAAGTGCACCATTGCTGTAAAGAATGACGGCGGAAATATCTTCTCAAGTTTGCACAAAGTGAGCGCAACTTTAGACTCAAGAAAATGGATATTAACTTCAGACAAATTCTTGTAGCAAATTGCCTTAAAAAACTCGCATAACTCGATTATAGCAGAGCTTACATGTTCTGGTAAATTTCCACGTAATTCAATCGTAAAACACTCTTGCATCAGCATGTGACAATCATAACTTTTCATCCCAATTAATTTTCGCTCATTCATTTGTACACATTGAGATATATTGGAAGAAAATTCATCAGGAAGCTTGACTGATTTAAGAGTACTTAAAATTGAGTCTTTTCACCCCGAGTCATTTGATAACATGCTTTTGGCATGAAAGTGATATTTCCTATAGGTCGTTTCTTTGGATGCAGTTCCATTCTAATACTCATTTCTTGTAAGTCCAATCTTTTTTTATAGTTATCTTTTGATTTTCCGTCTTGTCCTAATAAAGTACCCACTATATTGTCACAAACATTCTTTTCAATGTGCATCACATCGAGATTGTGACGGAACAACAAATTCTCCCAGTATGGTAACAAAAAAAATACTTTTCTTTTTCCATAGACCACGAACATCATTGTCTAAAAGAAATTCCATGGAATCTAGTTGTTATAGAATCTCGTCTCTAGAAGGAGGAATAGGAGCAATTCTAAATTCATGGCCTCCAATAAAGGATCTATTGTCTAAACGCCAACAATGGTCAGATGGAAGCCATCTCTGATGACACATGTAACACCATTTTTCTTCCATGAGTTAGCCATTTTGGAATCAGTATCAAAAGAACACAAAAGACATGCAAGTTCTCCTTTAGTACTCCACCCAGACAAATTGGCATAACCTGGAAAGTCTGATATGGTAGAAACTAAAGAAGCCTTCAACTGAAAGTATTGTTTAGTTAAGGCATCAAATGTATTAACTCCATCCTTCCATAATTGTATCAATTTTTTTATCAAAGGTTGTATATACATGTCAATTTTGTTTCCAGGACCTTTAGGACCTGGGATGATTAAAGAAATAATTATATTCAGTTGCTTCATAGCCAACCATGGTGGCAAGTAGTATGGAATATGAACAACAGGCCAAATGTTATATGAAACATTCATTGTCCTAAACGGGTTGAATCCGTCACTTGACAGAGCTAGACGAACATTACGAGGATCATTAGCAAAAATTTGACTTGATCTTGGTTCATCATACATCCAAGATCTATCCATGACTTTGTGGTTTTATGTTTGTATTTGCTATTAGTCAAGAAACTAGTGAAAATATATACAAGTCATTGTTCTTAAACATCCCTACAAATCAATGACTATAAAACTAATGAAAACCTAACAACACCACTAACATAGATATCCAATAGATTATCATTCAATTGAGGGTTTGGGTTGGGAATATAAGATCAAGTGAAGTGGAAATCATTTTTGTGTTGTAGTAGCACGGGTTTGGTTGAAAATCTAGTGGAATAGTGAGGTTTTTATGTATGGGTTGTTAAAAGGAAGCAAGTATCATTAACCTTTGAATGAAAAGTGGTCCCTTTCAAAGGGTGGTGCACTTGTGCGTAGTTTAAGGATTTATGTGGTTAGCTATTAAGATTCATGATTGTGTATTAATAATTTTTATTGTCTGAAGCTGTGAAAATGAAGCTCTTTGATGTTGATTTCGGTCAGCAATTTATGTGTCTGTGGTTGATTTTTGATCATATGGGTTAAATTACATATACTGAATTGAAATTCCAATAAAATTGAAACCAGTTACATCCAAGTAATAATTAGAACTATCTATGAACAACTCACGGTTGAAAGCCATGTGATTTACTTCCCACAGGGTCATAGTGAGCGGGTTAATTTTAGCAAACTTTAAATTACCTATTTTCTGTTTTGATTTCAATCCGTATACTACTTTTTTTAAAACTAGGTTGATTCTGGCTATGTTTTATCTTTAACGAGTCAAATGGATGAAGTAAAACTTAAAAAGTAGCTTAAATGGTAACATGTCAAACACTATGACCAGAATCGGTTCATTTTGCCACCTTTAAATTACATTGTTTAATTCTATATGTAAAAACAAACTTATCCAGTATATTCTCACTCTTTAATCGAGTTTTTGTGGAAAGGATGAAGACATACCTTACCTCTATCCCAGTTGGCATATAAAGGCTGGTCTGAAGGAGTCCCCGTAAAAAAATATATCATATATGACATAATTATTTTTTAATAATAGTTGACACTGATAATCTATTACAGTTAAAAAAATTTAACAAAAAAGGTTTTGAATAAACCCAAACTGACCCTACTCTTGCCAAAAAAAACAGTTGAACCCCCATTTTGACCTTTACGCAAGGTTAACAAATGGTTTTCCCAGCAAACCATCAATTTTAACCCATTAAATGTGAGTGCAAAGTGTATGATGCAAAAGACCTCTTAAATTGTTTATTTTAAATAACATATTATTACTAAATATACATTATTTATATAATTATATCTAACTAGGAAAAGTTGATGTGTGCTGTTGCATTTTGCCTCGCGTATTACATGTTGCAACAGTTACCCTAACATAGTCAAGTATGTTGAATTGTTGAAATACGCGTATAAAGTTAAACCTGATTGAAATAAGTGAAGTTAAACTCACATGATAATTGCTAATCGAGTATAACAAAGTTATGCTAAAAGATTTCCTGCAAAACAAAAAAAAAAAACTAATTGAAATAAGTGAAGCTAAAATATGATATGTTACAATTTGAACGTGTTTTATCCTCATTTTCAATCAGCAACACAGCTCGTATCAACTACATACAATACCTAACATCATGGTGATAAATTCACTTATTTTCAATCTGATGGAATGATAAGGAAGCTTATGTTGTTTTGTTTCATGATAAAGGTAATTGTCTATCCTCATTTTGTTTTACAAGCCAACACTACAAAGTGATTTCCATAAGTAAACACAACACATAAATATATTCCACTTATGAACCCAATAGTTTTGGTCAAATAAAGTGAATCTTAATAAATTAACCACTCTAATCAGAAAATTAATAGACACATAAATTGCCAACGTGCTTGATCGCCATGACAAACCCTCATGTTTTCCTAGTAATAAATTAGGATTTGACATTCAAAAACATCATGAGCATAATTAACTCTCCCCTATAGAAAAGGTATACACTTCATGTGTCTTTGTATGCAAGTGAAGTAATCAACAAAAAGAACATCTTTTAACCTTATAGATCATAAAAAAACATTTTTGCCATTTTCTAATTAATAATTTTGTAGTAAGTCGTACATAAAAATCAAGCACATTGAATCATTGAATGTTCACTTTTGATAGGTGAAGCCTAAGAATATCACACATTGGTCTTGAGTAAAAGTGTACTCAAATCCAAATGTGTGTGTGTGTGAATTCAAATACTTTTATGCCACAAGGAGGACAAGATATTATATGTAAGCAAATTACAAGTACAAATCAACAAAGCATTAACAAGAAGAGCATAAAGCTAGAAGTAAATGCAGCTAACAGAAAACAGCACAAGATGGCAATATATTACCCAACATATTGAGCATATAGATGCATAATAAGTTAATAACTATACACAACATTTCAAACAAGTCTAGCTTTGAAAAAAGGGACATCCTAGATTCCTAAATTACATAAAAAACTTACCCATAATATTCCCACTATTTAGTAGGGTCTGGGGGAAGGATGGACACAAACCTTACCCATATTCCAGTTGGGATGGAGAGGCTGCTCCGAAGGAGACCCCGACTCAAAATGAGAACTACAGCAACAATATCTAATAGTTATTGTGTTTCTTGATTTAAATAGACATAAATAAAACTTGGTGCACTAAATGTTACACGGAAACACCAGTCATTGACGATGTTAAGTTAACTTTAATGACAAGCACACTTGCTAACAACTAAAAGCATAAGACACAAAAAAAACTGCCAATTGTTCCAATAAACTAGCGACCTATCATTCAAAATAAACCTATAAAACCTGTGCAGCAATTGTTTAAAAATAAAAGCAAAAAAAACCGTTACTGCACTGCAAAATAGCTTACCTATGACATAAAAAAGCAAGTATGCAATGTTAAATTCAACAACAATGAGGATGAGTATTCATAAAGATCCTTCAAAAGTGAAAAAAAAACTTTAAGATAATTCTCAGTATTCACTTCTAGTTCCTCACCTACTACTAACCTCTATACCATAATAATATCATTGTGCCTAGTTACCTCAACTACATTTTTGTGTAATATTAGATCCATTAGAAATTCTACCCTGTTTTTGGTCCCATTAGACCCCAAGTACAATAGTTTATACCTGTTTTGTTCATGCCTTCTATGTTCTTTCCACCACAGGACACCAATTTTGGGGTGTTTCTAAAAATGTTCAAGGCGGCTTATAACAATGATCTCCTGTGTAACTGGCCGCTGTATTTGAATTTGTGAAAACTTCAACGTGAGCTAGTTCGCTCATCCCTAAATTAAATATTGTTATCAAAATTGCTTTTACATTTTGAATCTTTGATTAAGAAACCATAATAAAAGATATCACTCTACCAACAATATATAAGAAAAGGTACCAAGCAGTACTATTGAAATACTAAGTTATCTTCAATATACATTCGTTTTACAGCTGGTGAGCTAATTACTCTCAAGTTTTTGTTAAAAATGTTGCTTCAAATAACTTCCTGCAAATTTAGCAATCAAACCATTATAACCTCAAGATCTCCAAATCAATAAACCTAATTTTAATTTCAATTAGAAACACTGATGCTACAGAAAGAAGGAATGAACAAAAAAACACAATTTCAAATATGAGAATTAGATCGAAACCCTAAAAAGGATAAGGAAGCGCAGAGCTGAAAGGTAGGAGAAACAGAAAGGCTTGAAATCTTAAATAATAAACCGATGAGCAAATTCATCAAACATTTAGAGGTCAAATTCATACATAACTAGATAAACAAATATCAAACACAACAAAATTCAGTATCAACACCACTTCTGGAAGATTTAGAAAGACCAAAAATATCACAAAATCACATATAAGCAGACCTTTCAAAATTCGATGGGTGTGTAGAAGCATCATTACAATCAAGCAAATCTTTAAAAATTCGATCACAAAAGACATAACAACAAAAATCGATACCTTTCAATGGCAATGGAGGGTTGTTGGTCATCTTGTTAATTTCCGAATGATGAAAGGCTTTGGTGGTAATGAACATGGACTGTAGATGAGTGTAGGGGTTGCCTGAGGTGTGCTATGATGGCTGGAAGAGGAGATCGAAGGACTGCTGTTGCATGAGCGTTGTGGTGTTGCGGTTAGTCGATGGCCTCTTGATGGAGATTGATTGACAATGACGAAATTAGGGTTCCAAGTGTTCCTCTTTTTCTTTTTTTACTAACATAGAGTTAATTTTAAGATGGAGGGAAATTTGAGAACCAATTTTAATATGGAAGGAAAGTTTTTATTAAAAGTTTAGTGAAATTTTTATGAAAGAAAAGTTAATAAATTTAGTGACACAAAATAAAAGCCACAAAAATGTATCTTGGGAAATTATGGCATAATTAAAAGCCACTAAATAAATTATTTGAATGCCTAAATTGGAAGTGCCGCTAAAATTATTTGGTGTTCAAATATGGCACATACAAAGTGCCACTGAATCATATATTAGTAAAATAAAAGTTAAATGTCATTAAAACCGTATGCTACTAAATGTCATTTTATTTGTAGTGTGTGACAAATGATCCGCCACCACATTCTCACTTCTTTTCTTGTCATGGATTTCCAAATCGAATTCTTGAAGAAAAAGGATCCATGTAATCAGCCTTGGTTTTGCATCCTTCTTATCAATGAGGTACCTAACAGCAGTATTATCAGAATAAATAATAACCTTGCTCCCCCACAAATATGACCCAAACTTATCTAAAGCAAATACTATGGCAAGCAACTCCTTTTCTGTTGTGGTGTTATTTAACTCAGTATCTAAAATGGTTTTGCTTGCATAGTAAAATGCAACTGGTTTCTTATCCACCCTTTGACCCAAAACAGCCCCAACTGTACAATCACTTGCATCACACATAATTTCAAACGGTTTTGACCAATTCTATGATTGCAAAATTGGGGATTCAACCAACTTTTGTGTATATCCATTAAAAGCTGTAACACAATCATAATCAAAAGCAAATGGAACATCTTTCAACAACAAGTTACGCAAGGGTTTTGTGATAACACTGAAATTTTTGATAAATCTTCTATAAAACCCCGCGTGTCCCAAAACTGATCTAATACCGTTAACATTCGTGGGAGGAGGTAGAGTTGAAATAACTTGAACTTTAGCATGATCCTCAATCCCACTACTCGAAATCACATGACCCAAAACAATGCCTTTTTGAACCATGAAATGACTTTTTTCTTAACTTAAGACAAGGTTGGTTTCAACACATCTTTTTAACACCTTTGTTAATTGTTTAGGACATGTTTCAAAAGAAGGACCAATAATTGAAAAGTCATCCATAAAGATCTCCAAAGACTTCCCAACCTTATCTGAAAGTATACTCATCATGCACCTTTGAAAGGTGGCTGGGGCGTTACACAATCCAAATGGCATTCGCCTAAATGAGAAAGTGCCATATGGACATGTAAAAGTAATCTTTTGTTGATCGTCCGGATGAATATCTATCTGATTATACCCTAAAAACCCATCCAAGAAATAATAAAATTTTTGACCTACAAGCTTTTCCATAATTTGATAAATGAATGGTAAACGAAAATGGTCCTTTGAAATGGTTGCATTTAACTTACGGTAATCAATGCAAATACGCCACCCGGTTTTCGACCGGGTTGCAATCTCCTCACCTTTGTAATCTTTGATTTCCTGAATCTCAACTTTCTTTGGAACTGTCTATGTAGGACTTATTCATGTATTGTTTGAGATTGGGTAAATGATTCCAGCATTTAACCACTTGAGAACTTATTTCTTCACCACTTCATGCATGTTTGGATTCAATCTTCTTTGAGTGTCACGTGAAGGCTTGATCTTTTCATCTGTAATGATCTTTTGCATCACAATGCGGAGACTAATTCCCCTCAAATCAGCTATGGCCTACCTAATTGCAGCTTTATATGCCACCAACACTTCCATCAAAGCTACCTCTTGTGCTTCATCCAAAATCATAACAAGTAAAGTGTTATTCTCACCCAAGAAAGCATACTTAAGGTGTTTAGGTAACTCCTTAAGTTCAGATTTTGGTGTCTCTTCCAAAGATGGCTTGAGTTTGGAGTCTTATGCTATCCGAGAGACTCTCCACTTGAATTGTCCATGGTGGACGACCATCACTTGGCACTAGTACTTCCATCTTCCTATTCTCCTTCTCCATTTCTTGTAACATGCTTGTATCATCCCTATCACAAGCAACACACATCTCTATGATGTCTCCTCCGCTTTCCTGGGATAGACACCCGTCAACAATGTCTGCCATAAAACATTCATTGTTGACTTGAGAGTTAGCAATATTAGAAAAAAAACATTTAATTGTAGCTTCCGGTTCCCAAAAGTCATGTCCACTTTTCCCGTCCTACAATTAATCAAAGCATTAGAAGTTGCCAAAAATGGATGACCCAAAATCACCGTGGGTAGCCTTAACGAGTCGGTCATGGCATAATCTAAAACCAAAAAATCAATCGGGTAGTAAAAACCCTCCACCATCACAATTACATCAGAAACAATTCCCCTAGGAAACTTGGATGTCAAATCGGTCAACACCACGGTGGTTTCGGCTCCTTGTAATAGGCCAAAATCATATAGGTCATACAAGCTACCTAGGAGAATGCTTACACTTGCTCCAAGATCCAATAACGCCCTTTGTATTTTAAAGTCACCCACTTGAATTAGAATTAAAGGCATTCCCGGATCTTGAAGTTTAGGTGGAAGAATACCCTTCACAAACACACTCACACTTTCAATCAAATCAAACTTTTTAGGGACTTTGTGATTCCTTTTTCCGAGTGCACATCTCTTTTAAGTACTTATAATATGATGAAATTTGTTTTATTGCATCAATGAGAGGAAGATTAATTTCACTTGTTTAAAATCTTCCCATATTTCCTCTTGTTGAGGGTCTCTCTTGTTCACATTTGAAACCTTAGATAGATCAACTAAAGCTTTTGGAAAATGAATGGTATTACTCTCAGTATCCTTTTCCATGATCTTAGAGGTTTCTTTTTCCAAATTATTTTTTGAAGGCTGTTCAAAAATGACTTTCTTGTTTGATTTGGTTTGTGCATTTTCAATTTCACAGTCACTCTCATAACTTTCATTTACATCCTCCACCACTCCCTCAACAAATTGTGGTGAATGGACAACCTTGTTGTCATAAACTTTACCATTTCTAAGGATGCTTACCTGATGAAGTTGAGTTGATTCTGAGGCTTGGAACTACTTGATTGATGTTATGGGTTGATCTTCATGTCACTTAGTAACTTGCCTGGATCCTTCCGCAAAATTCCTACATCCTCAGATAGTTGACCCACTTGCTTTGTCAAAGCCTCCACAGTTTTATCCCTCACCTCATTGTCTTTTCTCATTTCTTTAAGAAAGTCTGTGATCTCTTTGTTGGAAGTGTCAGAATTTCCTAATGAAGTTACTTGATCCTGATTGGCTTGATAATTCATTTGGTAGTCTTTGTTTCTGCCTTGATTGTAACCTTGATTGTTGTAATTGGACTGCCTATTCTGGTACTGTTGGCTTCATTGACTTGCTCCCTGAAAATTAGGATTAGATTGGTTAGAAGAATTGCCAAAATGAAAATTGGGATGGTTCCTTAAACCTGGAGGATATGTATTAGAATTTATATCATATTGCTTTCGGTCTCCATAAACTTGGTTGACTTCTTCTTCCCTTCCGCCTTGCCCAGGACAATCCAAAGTAGCATGAACCAATTCTCCACACCCTTCACAAACATGAAACACTTGATTCTCTATTGTAGCATCTTTTCCTCCGCTCATCTTCAAATTGGCCAACTCTCTTTCCAATGCTTGATTTGCCCTTTCCAACTTTTCCATTCTATCATAAGAGCTTCCTGATGCATTCACTGTAGCAAACTTCTTTCTTCTACTAGATTGTGCTCGACTCTTTGAGTTCAAAGCCATCTTCTCCAAGTAATCCAAATCCAAATCTATTGAGTTGGATAAGAATGTTCCACCTGTGGTGGAATTCAAATCTCTTATATCATTTGTAGACAAACCATCATGAAAAGCAATAATCAACTCCCATTTGGAGATCTCATGATGTGGACAAGTCCTTAGCAACTGTTTGAATCTCTTGAAAGCCTCATAGAATAGTTATCCTGGTTGTTGCTGAAATTTCCTTATAGCATGCCTAGCATCACTTGTAATTTAAGGAGTAAAGTACTCATCATGAAATTGTTGTTGTGAATCCTCCCAAGTGAAAATGCTAGCAAATGGCAATGCTAAAATCCACAACTTGGCTGCATCTTTCAAAGTTAATTGAAACAAGACTAACTTCACTTGATCTGGTGTGAAGCCTTGCCCTCATATAGTACCACAAACTGCTTCAAATTCTGATGAATGAAGGTACGGTTCCTCTATTGCTTTACCATAGAAATTGGGTAGCACGTTCAAAAATTGTGGTCTTACTTCAAATGATCTTCCTCTTACCTTAGGTTGGACAATAGGGGAGGCATTCACTGCTATGTGTGGTCTAAAATGGCTCTCCGCTCTAGACTGGACCTCGATTGGGTTCACTTAGCACACCATCTTGAAACTGATCATGTCCTCCATTAGGGTATTAATTGGTGTTGGGCCTTCTAGGAGCTCTAGGTTGACTTTGATATCCTTGATTAGGATAAGAATATTGTTGATTCTCATGATATCCATATCCTGCCTCCTGACTATCATTATCCCAGCCTCCTTGATAGTTGTGACCTCCTTCATTGTCCAAACCATCATCCAAATCATCAACCCTTGCTCTGATATTTTCATCTTGATACACACTATTTGCTCGAAAAGGATGCGCATCATGGCTATTCATATGAGTTGATTATGTGTCAGAAAAACAACGATTAGATCTTTGTGTATTTCTTGGTGGATTATGTGGGAGGTGGTGGATTTGGTGGAGGAGGTCCAAAATTTGGATTTGGTTGTGGTCCAAAAGGTGGGAAGTTACCCATTCTAAATTGGTTTTCATGTGGTGGTAAGGTGGCTCGGGATAAGAGAGAAGCACATCATCATCATGGCAGTTAGGTGGTGGTTGTCTAGGATGTGGAGGTGTTGGTGGTGGATTTGGTTGGTTTGGTTGATTTCCTTGATTGCTATGATGGCTCATGTTGGAAACTTCTATGACCACAAATTAATTTGGAAGACTTGGAATGCTAAAAAAACCGTTTTTCGCCCAGAAAACGTCCCAAAAGCGGCCTCCTTCAAAACCCTAAGATCTTGGCTTAAATATGGAAGAGATAAGCTTAAAATTTGAATTTCCCAGCCTCCTGCATATCATACGTTGGGTACGGGTGTATGGTACGCCCATACGCTTAGGCTACGCATAGAACTTTCTGCCAACGCCCAAAACTGGGCATATGGTACGCTGTCCGTATGGTACGAACAAACACTATATGATCTGTTATTTTTGAAACTCAAATGGCATTTCTATCATGCATGCAGATATATTTTGGATGGTCCATTAGTCATGAACGAAGTTGTTGCGTGTATTGAAAAAACAAAGCAAAAGTCTTGATTCTTCAAATAATATTTTGAGAAGCTTTCGATACGGTTTCTTGGGATTTCATTGATACTATTCTGGAGCAGATGAACTCTTCACAAAAAATGGAGATGCGGGGTGAAAGGTAGCCTTCAAAGTTCTCAAACTTCAGTCTTAGTTAATGGTTCTCCAACATGGAATTTTAATTTTTAGAGGGGTAAGACGAGGGGATCCGGTCTCCTCCTTATTCATTATTTCCAAGGAAGCTCTCAATTGCAAAATTAATAGAGCAGTTAATGTTGGGGTATTTTAGGGGCTGCAACTACCCAACGCGGGGTACTTCGATCTCCAATCTGATGTTTGCTGATGATGTAATTCTATTCGGAGATGGATCTGAAGATAATATAGAAAATTTGACCACAATCATTAGGTGTTTCAGTCTTGCTCCCGGATATAAAGTGAATTTAAGGAAGTTCAACCTTTTAGGCTTCAATTTGGTGGAGGACAATGTATTGGCAAAAGCAAGATTTCTTCATTGTAAGGTGGGTCAGGCCCTATTCACTTATTTGGGTGTCCCGGTTGGGAACAATATGAACCGTAGTCAATCGTGGAAACAATTTGTTGACATCTTTGAAAGAAGTTATCCTTATGGAAGGCGGAGTTTTGTACTTGTAATTTAGTGAACTTTACATTTTCGAGACAAGACGAAGACCAAGTTTTGTAGTTTACTGAACTTCACATTTTTGTGTACATGTAATTTTCGTGTACTTTTGATTTCGTATACATAGGTTCGATTGCTCCTAGAGTAGTATATATAGACGCATTCTATACCTTTCTAGGGTTGGATTCCCAAGGCAGATTTCTTCTAGACGTATTGAAGCAATTACTGTAAAGTTCACGAATTTGAAGAGAAATTCATTTTTCTGTTCCATTTCTATCTTCTATCTTGGATTCCGCACATTATAGAAGTGTTTCGTGCTGTTTGATAGAATAAATCTTGGATCTTTACCATACAAGTGGTATCAGAGCTTGGAGGCTCTTTTCAGCACAAAGGTGACTGCTTTTTGGTTCAAGTTTGCTACTTTATGGTTCATCTCTACACCATCTAGCTGCTGTATCAATTTGGAGTTCTATATCTTGAAGAAATTTAATCTGGATATTTCAAGTGTTTTTCCTGAACTCCATTTTCGGCAACTTGGCTTCGTAAACTGGACTTCGGCAACTTGGCTTCGTGAACTGATCTTCGGTTACTTGTCTTCGACTTCTTCATTTCGGTTACTGAGTTTCGTGAACATGACTTTGGGTATTTGACTTGGGTACTGGACTTTCGGTTGCTAGACTTCGGTTACTTGATTTTCGTGATCTTGGCTTCGTGTACTTGACTTCGCATACATAGATTTCGTGTAATGGGTTTCGAATACCAGTCATCGTGTACCGGCTAGACTTCGACAAGCTCGGTGTTTTGTAAAGAGTTTGAAGCCATGATGAAGAAAAAGTTTAAGATTAGTGCTATGGGAGAGATGACATTTTTCCTAGGTCTCCAGGTAAAGCAGAATCCAAAAGGGGTGCTAATTCATCAGGGCAAGTACGTGACCGATATACATACCAAGTTCAACGTGTTGGACTCCAAGCCCGCCTCCACACCTATGCCTGCTCGACCCATCTTGACTTCGGATTCTGATAGTGAAAATGTTGATCAACATCTTTACAGATCGATGATTGGCTCATTGATGTACCCCACCGCGAACAGACCCAACATCATGTTCTCTGTATGTTAGTGTGCCAGATATCAGGCGAATCCAAAGGCTTCTCATCTGATTGCTGTCAAGAGGATTTTCGCTACATTGTCGGCAAACCTTGTCTCGGTTTGGGGTATCCTAAGAACTCTGAGTTCAAATTATTTGTTTACTCTAATAGTGATTTTGGTGGTTGCAATTTAGACAGATGAGAGATCGCATCGTATCATGGCAATGCAAGAAGCAAACCACTATGTCCACCTCCACCGCAGAAGCTGAGTACGTAGCTGCTTCCGGTTGTAGCTCTTAGGACATCTAGATGTAACATCAGCTCTATTATGGTTTGAATTTTCTTGACTCTTCTATTTACTGTGATAATGAAGCAGCCCTTCAAATCGTCAGGAATCCAGTACAACACTCCAAAACTAAACACATTGACATTCGGATTCACTTTATCCGGCACTGTTTCGAACGTAAGCTGATTCATCTTGAAAAGGTCCACACAAATGACAATCTTGCGGATCTTTTCACTAAACTGTTCAATACAGCTCGCTTCCACCACCTGCTCGCCTCACTCAAACTAATAAGTTTTGATTAAAACATTGTTTTTGTAAATACATTAAAATTTGTGTTTTGTTTTATTTTATTTTCATATCAAAAATTTAGGGGGAGAAAATTTACCAGAATAACAAAAAGATTTTCAGTTTTTGAGTCTGACTATAAGTTTAAAGGGAGTAGAATTTTAGAAAAATACAAAAAGATTTTGCTTTTTTTAATTTTAAGAAAAATACAAAAACATTTTGATCTTTAAATATTAAGGAAAAGACAAAATGATTTTTTGGACAGTCACGTAAAGTAGTTCAATGGGAAATGAAATGATTTCTAATAGTCAGAAATTCACTATCTTAGTATAATTTATTAGGAATAATAACTTTAGATAAATATAAATCACTAAAGAATAAACGCATGTTTTCCCATAAAAAAATTAGATATGATCACCTAAAAATATTAAAATGAATAAGTGAGAAGTCTTGGGAATATATTAGATAAATCGGAAAAATGCAATAACTATTTAGCTTTTTGTAGAAAACTTTAAGTCAAAATAAGATTGTGTTTTGATCAACTTGAAATCGTTTTGAGAAAAATCGTGCATTTTCTATGTTTTGTGGAAACAAAGAGCGGAAAATACTTATTGAAGCATCTTCTGTTTTGCATAAGCAAAGACCTAGATGTGTGACATTAAGACCAATGTGTCTACAGATTAGTAATATAAAAGATGCAAGTGTGCAGAAAGATAATAGAACCCCTTTTTGTTCTTGATTCTAATCTAATGGATTTGTTATTTCTTTTCTCGTCCTAAAAACTCTGTCAAAACATTTTAAGTTAGTTGAAACACAATGAAGTTTTGAAGCAAAAGATTTCGCAAAATTGATAGGTTGCATGTAGGACTAGATAACACGTCTGATTGCCCATAAACTTTCCAAGAGGATTTTCAGAAAAACCGTTAGAAAATTTTTGATCATAAATCTTATCTTTGTAATATGGATAAACGAGTGGAAATCACTGGTGGGGTATAATTATTTTAAAGTTGGATTTCAATAAGAAATTATCATAAGGTGGTGAAATTTCTGATAAATATTTGATCCCACAAAATTGAACCGATTTAACCTTAAACTCATCCAAAGTTCATGAGTTGATTTTATTTTATTTTATTTTACTTAGAAATTTTAAATAATTAAGGTTCACAAAAGTAAGTATTCGAAAGGAAGTACATGAAGAATGGTACACGAACCATCTTCGTGTACTCCCTTCGCCTATAAAAACTTCGTGTATGGGCCTGATTTGGAAACTTGCTTTCGTGAACCGAGAGTATTTTGGTCAAATCACTGAGAAATACTCCGAATTGGAAACCCATTTTTGCATATGTTGGTCGTTTTCCAATTCTGAGTATTTTGAGACCAAAATGGGGACATGTTCAAAGATATATCCATGGATTCAGTTTTTGATGTTATATGTGATCAGGAACGTGGAGAGTTGCCCGGATCTTTCTCAGGAGCCTCTTAGGAAGACGAACCAGAGAACATCATACTCGGAAAAATCTCCGCAGATCCATATGTAGACTGTTTGTATGCTCACAAATATGTCAATGCCCTTGGACAGGATGTCACCTCTCTGGAGACTGTGACAGAGAGCTGGTTTGACAAGAGAAGAAACTAGACTCCTGCTCCAACTGAAGTACAATAGACTTGGATTACTCCAGGACTAGATGATGAGGTGGAGAAGCCTGAAGTCACTTACACTGCTAGCTCCAATGACTTATTTGTTGTCCGCAGCGACAGATCCAGAGTCGTTTGCTGGTTGTATGATAAGGAGAAGCAGCTATACTTGGTCAAACAGTTCAATGGCAAACTAGAGTATTTCAAGAGACCCCAAGACTTCTGCGTCTTGCCTAAGTTGATCTTCGGAGAATTAACAACGTTGTGTTCCAGAATCTCTTCGAAGACAGTCAGGCTGATCTATTCGACAAATTTTTAAAGGACCAGTCTGACAAAGACTTCCCAGTTATGAAGACAGCTAAAGGAAGAAGATTTGTCTCAAAATACATACCAGATCCAGTCAAGAAGGATACAGAGAAAGCTATCCCGGTCAACATGAGGGTTCCCGATAATTCGCTCAAGAACTTCCAGTTCTGGTACTTCAACGAAGTTACATATGGAGCAATATTTGTAAGAGATAAGGCAGACGACTACAACATTCTAGACCCTGTGGACTTGCTCAAGTTTGGGAAAGATGACATGATGGTGTTACACAATAACCCCATACGCACCTATGGCGCATACGGCCAGGAAGCGAAGCCGTTTACCAGAGTTGTTGCATTGGCGATAGCTCACAAGCTGTATGCCGAAGCTGGTCCTCATTCAGTGACACTTGCCATCGATTCATTTCATCAGTCTAGAGGGAGTTTGTAGAGCCCAACCTAAAGACAAAGACTGACAAAATCAACTCGTGACAAGACGAAGACTAAGTTTTGTAGTTTAGTGAAGCAGTTTGTATCAAGTTCACGTTTTTGCAAAAAATATTGTTCTAGGGTTGGATTCCCGAGGAAGACTCTTCTAGACGTATTGAAGCAGTTTGTATCAAGTTCACGTTTTCGCAATAGAAATTAACCTTTCTATTACATTTATGTCTTCTAACATAGATTCCGCACATCTTAGAGGTGTTTCGTGCTCAGTTGATAAAGTTTGGATCTTTACAGAGTAAGGGACCTACAGTTTCTATCAATACACGAGCAAACCAACTGTCTCTACTGATAATAGTGCACGAGTTTATTCCGTTTGCCTCAAGATTAAAGCCAACTATTCTACATCTTTAATTATTTTAATTCTTGTTTTGTTTTTCTTTTCTAAAGCATAAACTTCAGAACTTAATTTTTACAGTAATCGATGAATGAATTCAAAAAACTTTATATCTTTTGAATGGTATGGTTAGTGTTTAACGTTTTGTTTTTTAGGTTTTTTATCGCGTTGCTAGTAAGAAGGTTAACAATATATCAACTGTTATATATCTTTTACTAGCAATAGTCATACGTGAGTGTATAACCGTCATAACGCACGACAGTTAATAACTAGTTGAAGTTAAAAATAACAAAATTGAAGATTGCAAATCAATTGTTAATTACTTTTAACAAGAATCATCATTTGACCAATTTTGATCGCATTTGTTTTTTGTCAGTGAACACCTTTTCCGATTGTTCATGGAGCACACGTTCATATAGTTTCTTCGTACATGCACTTGTTTTCAAATGGGTGTTTTGATTCGTCCCCAAAAGGAGATTTGATTCGCTGGATGGTTATGTTGGGCTTCAAGAAGCGGGTTTTAGGTTCCACAATTTGAAGCTTTTATGGGTCCTATATCAAAGACGGTTTGAAAAACTAAAAACATGTTGCTTCAGTTGCTATCTATGAGTGAGAAGTAAAAGTGAAATTTAAAGTAGAAAAGTATAATGAACTATGAAATTTTAGGAATTTACACAAGATAGATATATAGTTGTTACAAATATAGATATGAGAAAGAGGGTAGCTATATGTATATGTATATAGTATAGGTTAGGCTAAAAATGAGAAAAACTGTAAAAAGTGTAGGAAGAAATTTGAATAATTGATTTTTAAGTGCGTCACGTTATTTGAGAGAACTAAGGGGAATTTAGAAAGACAAAAAATGCATGATTTTATGTGTAATTCTTTTTAAAAAAAATATTATCGTACAAAAAAGTTATGAACATTCAAAAAAATGAAAGAAATTTGTACACGAAAGTTCATTTTTTGTTTTCACATGTTTACCCGTATGCTTAAAATCCACATGTTATTCTTTTGTGTCTTCTTAGGATTTTTAAGGTTTCAAGTCTTTTTAGAATATTTTTACGCTATATATATATAGGGAAGTGTTTAAATAATAACACACTCTTAAAACAATAACCCAGACAACTTTGTCAAGATGAAGCCAAATCTTGGATTTTTTTTGAACATCATGGTAACACATTTAGAACCCTATGTTCTTTTATGAGTTTGGGAAAATTCATCACCGTTTGAGAGTTTACATCGTTGTAAGTTTTGGGCCTAAAACAGTTAAAGTGCTGTAAATCAAAAACTTACAACGTTGATATCTCTTAAACGGTGATTAATTTTCACAAACTCATAAAAGAAGACGGTGTTCTAAATGTGTTACAATGTTGTTAAAAAAATCCAAGATTTGGCTTTATTTTGACAAAGTTATGTGGGTTCTTGCTTTAAGAGTGAGTTATTATTTAAACACTTATATATATATATATATAGAGAGAGAGAGAGAGAGAGGAAGTTTCATAAAAAAAAAACTTTTTTCAACTTGCATAACTCTTAATTTTAAGAGTTTTTGAAAAAAACTAAGAAAACTTTCATTTGCCAATAAATTTAAAAAAAAATTCATTATTTTTGTATTAAGATTAAAAATGTTATAATAAAAAGTAAAATTTTAATAAAATATGTGGATCACGAATTTACTTATATTGTGATTAGTTTCCTACTTTCTTTAATATGATGGTTTTTTTAAAAATTATACTTTCTCTCTATATATATACATAGAGAGAGAGAAAATGATCAAACAGAAAGATATTTTTGCTTATTAAGAGTACTAACCAATAAAAATTTTGCATGTTTCATGTTAAAATATTGAATAAATGATAACTTAGACGTAACATCTTATTATTTGTACTATATATTAATTTTTTGTACTGGATTTTTTAAGAGTTTTGTATACTATATTTTTTTGTACTATTAGATTTAATTTTGTTTGTGCTAAATAAAAAATTGCGTTTGAATAAACAAATGTGATTTAATGTGTACGATGTATTTATTTTCAAGATTTTAAATGGAAGGCGCAGATAGGGTTTAGGTCTTTTCTCTCTAAATCGGGTTTTCTTAGTATATAATCCCTATATGTGTGTGTGTATATATATATATATATATATTATAATTTACATATAGTTATTATAGTAGTTGGAACAAAAAATAGATTACAAAATGTACGTGTTTAAAGGAACAAAATGGTTATAGATTGCAACCCAAACCTAAGACCATCCTCATTCACAATCCAACCCAACTCAACCTTTTAATAAAAAATTAATTTCTCTCTCTTTCACCTACACAACCCAATCAAACACAACTTTTTACTCTCATTAACAACCCAACCTTTACTACTTTTTAAATTAAAAAAATATATTTTTTTAAACGAACTATATTTTAACAAAATTTATACCGACATGTTAATAAAAAAAAACTTATCAAGGCTATGTTTTTTGATTTTTAAAAATGTTAATTATTAGTAGCTATTAAATAAAATAAGATTATAACTAAAACTAATTATGTTAAAGTAAAAAAAGAAAAAAAACAAATATATTTGGTTGCAAACTTGATCGCAACAGTGAGCAGATTGTGGGCAAGATCGTGGGAAGATAGAAGACTTTTGCTATTTTGTTTTTATTTTATTTTCTTGAATAGTGCCACAACCCAATTCAAATTGCCAATAGGGATGGTCTAAAGCACTAAATAATGACTTTTTAAAAATTTGAACTGTAAAGGTTAAATGGTTTATAACAGATAGACAGAAAAAGAAGTTTACTTAAATCTAGTAAAAATCCTTACAATGCCCATTTGATCATGTTTTTTTCCCATATATACCAATTTGATTTTCTAATGCCAGAAATATCCATACTGTGTACGGGCATAGGCGGGCGCCTACACAAAACACCATTTAAATGTTTACATGTGTCTTATATAGGCTCGGCAAAAAACTTGTACAGGCAGACGCCTGTATATGGTAACATTTTCCTTAACAGGCGCCCGCCCGTTAATTACATGTGTCCCCCTGTACAAGTTTTTTTTGTGACGCCTATAAAAGACATGTGTCAAGTTTTAAATGCTGTCTGTATAGGCGCCCGTGCCCGTAAATGGGTGGACACTGGATTTTAAGTGAACATTTTAGGGAAAACTCTGGTCAATCTGGTCATTTTGGGAATTTTCCCATTAATCAATATGCATGGTGATCTCTTACGCCTTTTTTCTCGCCTGAGAGCCTAGACGCTTGCCTAGTTGCTTTCGACAACGTAGCGTCTTGCCATGCCATGCCCTGCCCAATTAACACCATTAACATTTTCCAGATCAAATCAAAACAAGAGCATAAGCCTCAATTATAACCAAAGAAAAAAAAAAGAAAGTTCATGAAAATTTCATAAAGTACAAAACTACTAACTATGAAAAACGCATTCAAAGACAGAGATAGACAGAAAAAAGTAAAATAGGTCACTCGGAGTCGTCCCACTTTTCCTCACTTTTCCTCATTGCCACATCAGCGCCACATCACTTTTCCCTACTTTTTCTCGCTTTTCCCCATTTTGCATGGTGTCGTCCCACTTTTTCTCATTTTCAAATCTTATTTTAATTAATTATTTTAACAATAAATAATAATAAAAGAAAAAAAATTCATTAAATTAAAAATAAAAAGAGAGTACAAAAAAAAAAACAGAGAATACAACCTAAACAATTAAATGGTGGAAGCTCAAACGTAAATGGATCTATTTGTTTAAACTTTATAAAATTTGATTGTAGAATGAAGGAAGAAAATCATAAAGAGTGTGAGTTTTGATGTAAAAAATGGTGATATTTATAGAGTTAGAATTTTTTTTTTAATATTCCAACGGTCGAATTTTTCTTTCCCCCACGTCCGGCCTCAATCGGTGACACAACCCCACTTTCCCCCGAGCCGAAACCGGAGGCGCGCTGTTCCTGGCCGGCCCCGGTTCGGTGACAACTACCCCGTGCTCTTCCCGATTGCCACTCTGAGTGGCCCAACATGTAGAGTTTGCATAGGAATGAAATACATGATAGTCAGTAGCAGTAAGGAACATACATATAAAAACGACTTCAGTTTACAAATTATAATCATATCCATTATGACTAATGCCCCGTTAGCGGTGCGCGCATATAATGTATATATGTGTCGACAGCTCTTGAGGGGCAAAAGTAAAATTGCACTAATTTTAACGTTATTTTACTTATTCAGTGAAAATAATGTTAAAATCGTTTCGGACGGTTGATCAAGCATCATGAGCCGAGGGTCTCACTGGAAGCAGCCTCTCTACCCCTACGGGGTAGGGGTAAGGCTGTCTACATCTCACCCTCCTCAGACCCTGCCTTAGCATGCTAATGGCGGGATATACTGAGTACGTTGATTGATTGATTGATATCCATTATGACTAAAAAGCATATATAAAACCATATATAATTCAGAACTAATATTAGTTAAGAATCAAAATAATCGTTTATAATCATAATATTTAAGTGTCATAAAAGTAACTTTCTTAAAATAAGTAAAAGAAAGCTGCTTTTATGCTATAAATAATTATTTTTGGTTCTCAAAAATTTGTTTCTTCTTATTTGTGTGTGTGTCTATATATATAGATTATATGTATCATTCTCATAATATATTTAGAAACTATAATCATACCCATTAAAGCTAAACCATTCTAAAAATTGATTACCTTAACTATCATCTCCTGAAGTCGAAAGAAGAAGCAGCCTCTGAACTCAAACCCTCATGATCACCTTGATCCAGAAACCATTTGCTGATAAATTACCCAAAGTGCAAACCAGAAGTAACAACTAGCAAGATACATTTAAACCTCAGATTGAATATTAACATAATTCACCATAGATACTAGATGTGGCAATTTTCACTCAAATTAAAGGAAATGGGTTGGTTTGAGTAAACAATTGCAGTATAATGGGTTGAAATGGGTAACATCATAATATTGAATGGTTTGAGATAGGCAGCACTTTAACACAATGCGAGTCAAGATGGGTAACCAAAAAACTATATAAATGCAATGAATTTAAGAATAATTAATGTATATTTGATGAGAAAATCACTAAAAATTATCAAAATGAACTATTTGTTTACTTATAACACATCTTAAGCTAAACTAAATTGATATTTTTTAAGAAGAATCCATTAAGACCCAAATTGATTTTGCTTAAAACCCGTTATGCCCCGCACCCATCTTGACCCGAACCCGTTCTGACACGTTTCCCGACCCCACCATTTTGCCAGGCATAATAGATACCTCTCCAGCCTTTCAACTGCTCAGATGTCAAGCCTACACCATTACACTAGAGGAGTTTTCTTCAATCACAGCAACATCAATTCTAATTGTTTTAACACTCTCACCGTTACTACAGTTGGCTCCAACAATTGGGTCGATTTCTGACATGTATGTTAATGCTGGATTACTAATAATCCGACGTCTGATTTGGGTTTTCTGGCACTAGCACTAACTGCTTCCAGAACCCTGAAACGATCCTCAATTGCACGTCGTGGTGTTACATGTTTGCCAGAGACAAACCCAAATCCCGGTGGTGATGCCGTCGGCAGTGACGGTGATGATGGCCCCACCAATGGCTCCTGGTTCAAATCAACATGCTTAAACAAATCATCGGCTCGATGATCACCCATTGCGTCGAAGAACACGTAAAATATGTACAAAGTATTGTAAATTCCGATCACGATGATGGAGATTTACCCGGAATTGAAAGTAAATTGAATTGAACAGAAAACCCTAATCATAGAGATGAAAGAACCCACGACTGTTTGTTTTCATTCAACAATTTCTACATTTTTCAAAGCTTTTACACTGTCACAAGACTGCACATAATTAAACACGTGAAAAATTTCTCGGTATTTTTATAAGTTTTTGTTAAAAGTAAGTGTTATATTTCTTAAGTTCAATTTCATAATCTCTTGCATTGGTTATTTGTGGTGTAATATGCGAGGTGTTGATAACATGGGCTATTTGGAACATGGGCTACCAATTGGGCTGATTGAATCAGCTGGTCTTGAAGCTGGACTTGTTGGCATGGAGTTGCTCTTGATTTATATTCTTGGATGACGCTTCACATCGTAGATATTAAGATATCATTTTTACTTTTTCTCTCTGATGTATTCAAGAATCTTCTTTAGGGTTTTCTCTTTTGTTTTGATCTTGAGATCTTGTGTTAGATCTGCTCTTCTTTTTTGAGATATAGAAGATATAGTTATTTGATTGTATATCTTATAACCACTACGTTTTTGGATAGATTTGTGATTTGAAGGATTTGTATAGATGAAAAAAATGTATTCTGCTACTGAGGTTATATATCCTCACATTTTGAGATAAAGTATGATTTACATTATTGAGAACTCATACGTTATACACATAAACCAATGTGAAGTAGTAGTTTGCAATATAACTAGACGTGCCCCAAATGGTTTACACGGCTCAACACGTATAACATATTACATTTGTGAATTATAATAATGTAAGATTCTATCACTATATATAGGCAAAGGCATAGGTCATGATTTATCGAAAAGGTGGTGGGCTGGCGGCTGAATAGATTGCGACTGACTTCTACGTATGCTCCATACATAAACTTTCTTCGGTCTATCATGAATATGTTGGTGATATGATTTAGTGAGAATAATCTGGAGTTGAAAGGGAATTAATTATAACGACGAAATAGACAAAACAATAAAACATGTTGATGAAAAAAATGATAAGTAAAAACGCGAATATCATTTTGGGAAAATTAAACTAAGAGTGTATTCGGGAGGGTTACGCTTCGTTCGAATAAAACATATGTTAGGCTTAAAATTCTGAAATGATATCCCAATACTTTATAATCAAGTTGGAAGGCAAGACGAGCGTTGTATTCGTATAGGTGACGATCTGTGCGAATATAAACGTAAGTTATGTGTTCCGACTAGATAATCAAAACGAATATTTTTATGAAACTAAATAATAAAAAGGAATTAAAAATATTTATTAGAAATTACAACCTAAATGCTTTTGAACATAACCATTTTACAAAAGGAAATGTTTTTAATATTGAGTAATTCAAAACCGACACCATTTTTCATAAACAAACGAAACCGAGCATTAACATGTAAAAAATCAAGTGTCAACTACAAAAGTAGTTGGTGAGTAATCATAAGTTTAACACACCCAAAAATAGCTATAAAAGTTTAAGTTAACACATGTGAACCTGTAAGAATGAACATATCCTGTAAATTCACTAACAAGTAGATCAACAAATTTTCCACGTAAGTTCAATCAAGTAAAACAATAACAACAATAATGAGTTTAGCATATAATCACTACAAAGGACCGAAG
The DNA here is from genome assembly GCA_009363875.1 of Mikania micrantha. Taxonomy (NCBI): domain Eukaryota; kingdom Viridiplantae; phylum Streptophyta; class Magnoliopsida; order Asterales; family Asteraceae; genus Mikania; species Mikania micrantha. The sequence continues at coordinate 22,247,415 of CM018686.1, forward strand.
TCAACTCAATCAATAGTGTAAAGAATCACCACAGAGGACCGAAGTCAACTCAATAAACAATGGTTCTATGTCCATCAAAGTTTATCTTAATCACAGTGGAGGACCAAAGTCAACTCAATCAATAGTGTAAAGAATCACCACGGATAGTTTATCCTAATCACTACAGAGGACCGAAGTCAACTCAATCAATAGTGTAAAGAATCACCGTGGAGGACCAAATTCAACTCAACCAACAATAGTTATAAGTTTATCAAAGATTATCCTAATCACTACGGAGGACCAAAGTCAACCCAATCAATAGTGGGTCTCATCAATGCAAGTATAGCGGCAATACATCCATTACATCCAAGTTTCACAAGTGTACGTTATGCAAATGTATAAGAGTTTAAGATGTACATGTTTCATCCCCCAATTTAAAAACATAAAGAGTAAAAAGGGGGTTATGAGAACTCACCTGACTAAGCAGTTTGCTTAGTTCTTCGGTAAACGGACGTAGGGAACGGAACCTTACTCAAATCCTAAAATTAAGATTTGACGATATGTTTGAGCTATGATTTCTTGTCTGATTGTTCTTTGCATATCTGAATTGTTAGCTGAGTTCATGTAATTAAAATGGGAATGACTCATTGTTGTGGGCATTCATAAGAATGGCTCATTCTTGTAGACAATTCGTACGAATGGCTCATTCTTATGGCCATTCATACGAATGCCTCATTATTATGGCCATTCATAAAAATTACTCATTCTTGTGGGTCATTCGCACGAATGGCTCATTCTTATGGCCATTCATGAGAATGACGCATCCTTATGGGTCATTCGCCTGAAACGGAGGTCAACCATGGCAGAGATGACGTTTTTGCGATTTATCGTCAAATTGGTTGTTTGTAACATGTATAACCGTGTTGCATGAGTTGGTGTCGGGTTGGTGAGAGAAACCTTAAAACCCGAAAACTCTAGCTTAGATCTACCTTGTTTGATGTTGTTTGAGCTCGTTTTTCTTTTGCTTTGGTAATGTAGACGAGCGGAGAAAAGTTTTGATACCAAAATCTTTCAAAAGGATGAAGAAATGGAAGGGATTTCTAGAGAGAGAAAGTAGAGAGAGAGGTGATAGGAATGGGTTTTAGAGAGAGAGGGAGTGCTGAAAAATGAGGGAGAAGAGAATGAAAGAGCTTTCATAACCCGAGCCAAACTCATGTGTTCGGTTCCCCTCTAAATACGCGTTGTAATCCCCTAGATTTTTCGTTACGAATTCTAATAATATAATCATGTTATAATAAAACAAAACCCACCATATTCTATGAAATGTTTTTATTCATAAACCAATAAATATATATATACTCAAATAAACAAATTTTGTTACACAAATAATAATGATATTAATTATCTTGTAAAATTTATTTTATAAAATACATATGTTAAAAAGTTATAACTCAAATTTTAAATAAGAAGAGTATAAAAACCAATATATACACATAAGTATATATTGGTTATATAATCTAGATATATAGGAAATATAAAATTAATAATAATAAAAATAAAAATAAAAATAAAAATAATAATAATAGTAGTAGATCATTTTGAGACCAATTTAAAATAATAATAGTTATTATAGGTTTATAAAACATATTAAGTCTTATAAGAAAACATTTAAAGAGTTTATAAATCTTTAAAAACTAATAAACAAATTAGAAGGACTAATTTAGTAAATAATTAAATTGGAAACTCAGCTCAAAAAGTAAAAAAAAAAAACAGAAATAATAAAGAAATGAAACATGGAGGGCTGGAATTGTAAAATTCAATTTCTTTTTCTCCCTTCTTCACCCATCGGATCATACCAGCCGACCAAACCCTCCTTCATGACCCGGTAGAGCTACAGCTCACTATCACCGGATTCTAGCTTGATCAAATTCGTTTTTGGCAACCCCGTTGATCTTGTAACTGATTTCAATTGACAATTAAAAGGCTTAACAATGATTAACGCATAATCGTTTTCCTAAAATACGAACCGTAGACTCAAGATTCAAAAATCAAACCTAACTTATATAAAAACCAAATTAAGCGGTCATACAACATTTCTGGACTCTATTCAAAGCTTTCTGAGCAAAAGAAACTAAACCAAAAACTCATTTCATCTCGAATTCAATCTTACTACTCGTCTAACTTCTCTCTTGGGTTATGCTACTAAACACACGAATTATCAATCGTCTGTAAGTGTTCTTTACCTAGAAATACTCATTTTACTATCATAAACAAAAGCTCTATGATCCCTAAATCAATCGGATGTTTGTTTGATTGAATTGGATTGATGTCCGATTCTAGGTTTCTTATTGATTGGGGCTTCGATTTGTTGATGCATATAATGTCCCTAGTTCAATGTAATGGTCTATCTTGATTGTACAAAGTTGATTTTATTAATGAAATCAAGTATTTTCTATTATTTGGTTATGTTTATATATGTTTATCACGTTTGACTTTGACTTTATATATCAAACAGGACTGTTCGTACGAATGAACCTAAAAGTGAGTTCATTCGCACGAATGAACGCATAGCGAATGTTTGGTCGGCTCATTCACAGATCGTCATTCGTGTGAGTGATTCATGAGCATGAGTCATTCGCATGAAGTGCTGATATTTATAAATACCTGCAAAAGCAGAATGTTTAACAACTATGCTCATTCCCTTGTCACATCATCTAGGTTTTAGCGCCCCCTTGGAATCCAACTTCGTTTCCAGACCCGTGGTGTTCGATTTTGATCAAAACGTTGATTCCCGACCATCAAATTACCACATGATGACTAGATTTCGAATGGAAAACCCCCGAATAGGATTCCGCACTATTCAAAGGCCTGTCGAGCAAAATTCACAAGGAACTTTGTCGTTTCCGAGGTCCTACACGCTTTAAGCTTTGAATAACAATAAAAGGAAACCAACAAAACCAGTGAATCGCTTACTAGCCAAGCGATAAGACGCAAGTATTCTAGTCGGGGAACCCGGTTTCAAGCCTTGTCGGGTACACCCAAAACCGATTTTTTCCCTTTTATTCTACTTCCGGCCTTTATTTTTTTTATATAAAAAAATTACCGAAAATTTTTATAAATCATAAAATAAGGTTTTAAACATAAATTAGTTATTTTAACTAATTTAAATGAAGAAAATTAAATATAAAACCTATTTTGCTAAAGTTGAAAGAAAAAAACAAAATTTACAGAAGATTATCTTTTTATTTCCATTTTAATTTTTGAAATTAAAATAATTAATATATTTTGGAAATTTATATTTTGTTTTTTTTAAAAGATTAAATAATGAATTTAAAAAAATGGATTATTATTTAAAGTGTATATATTTTAAAAGAGTTACTATTGCATGCATTGGTAAAAGAATTCTAAACAAAAGTATATTTTGTTTAAATAAAATAGATTATTTAACTAATTTCTTAATTTGGTTTAAATTTTAAATACTTAATAAACTTAGTTTTTAATATCCAATTTCTTATTTTGTTTACATACTTAATAATTGCCTAATTATTCTAAATGATAGTTTAAAAAAATTAAAAAAAATGAAATTCTTGAGATGTATTTCATTTAAATTTTTATTTGATTAAAATATTGATAAAAACTGTTTACACACCAATTATATTATTTTTAGTTTGACATCATAAAGTTTATTACTAATAGAATACCTATTCCTCAATTTATTTTTAAACCCTAAACTTATGTAATATCAATTCTAGAGACATTCTTAGGAAATTCATAGATGCCATAGACTTAGTACACGACAACTTGAACTTTAGGAATACTTAGCTTATAAGTTGATTCCTATAATTCTAGGTTGAGTTGTTCTACATTCATTCCTTCCACACTTCATTGAAAGATTTTGGATTTACCCAATCTATCAACTGAGTTTTCTTCTCACTTCCTTTTACATTTTTGTTTTGGGATTTTACACATGTCTTATTCAAAACTTTATTCATTCTATTATTCTTTCAATATATGATGCAAGCCTTAGATCTAGTTATCTTTATGTGTTAGATGCTAAGCTTATACAATGTGTTGATTCTATGTGTGTTGCTAGTCAAGAAAGCTAGTACTTAGTAGCCTAAGATGTGTTAGATACCATCTTTGCAATAGCTTTTTCTTTTGTGTGAAAAGGGTGAAAACTACACCTAGCGAACTTGTAGAAATACAAATGTTAATTTATAGTATGATTATACTTGAATTAACAGTTCGTATGGATACTTGTTTGGACACAAGCTATTGTTATTCATTCATTCATTCCATTTATTCAAACTTGTATTCATGCTTTGCTTAAGATACATATTCTAGTTAGGCTATAGTTTGCATCCTTTTTATACATATTATTTAAACTTGGTGTGTTAACTCACCAACAATGCAAAAAGTTGACAAACACTATTTTACATGTGTAACAGGATAAGGACACATGATGAAGACATACGATAGGACTAGTGACATAGTTTAAACATTGAAGCAGATGTATAGACTTTTCAATTGTAATACTTTGATTATTCAATTCGTGTAATGTTTGTTTATTATTCAATGAATGTTGTGTTCGTTTTGTAATAATGATGCATTAAATATTGAAATGTATAATAACACCATGAGCTAATGAACAGTCGATATCGCGCCCCGACGCATTCCGCCGGTGGTCGGGGTGTGACATGCGTTATCGTATTATTTTGTCGGTTTCAAAGAAATAATCTTTAAAACGTGAAATATTTTATAAAATAGTTTTCTTTAAAATTTTTTTTAAAGTGGTGATTCATAATAAACATTTTAACTCCTTTTTATTATTTTTAAAAGTCGTAAAACGTTTATTTTGGTTATCTAGTTGGAACGCGTAACTTACGTTTATATTCGTAAAGATCGTCACCTTTACAAATACAACGCTCGTATCGTATTCCAACTTGATTTCTAAAATCATGGAATATTGTTTCAGAATTATTAATCCTAGTAGATGCATTCGTGTGAATCGTCACTATGCCAACACATTATTAGGTTAACCTTTCTGAAATAATATTCGCATTTTAAATTGATGTTTGTGTCCTCACCAACGTTTAATGTTTCAATATCGCTATTAAATCATTCATTTAAATCCAACATTCCAGAATTCTCCTCAATATATCATATCACCGACACATCCATGATAGGCCGAAATAAGTTTATGTATAGGGCATACGTAGAAGTCGGTCGCAACATATTCAGCCGCTAGCCCACCACCACTTTGATAAACCATGACGTATGTCTTTGTCTATATTTAGTGATAGAATCTTACAACATTACAAAAATCATTCAACTAAAATATCTCATATATGTGAAAACTGCAATAACCACTCCGGGCATGTTCTAATTATATCATAACTAAAATTTCGCGGTAGTTCATGTGTTTCAATTATGTGTTCTCAATAATGGAATTCAGATTTTAAATTGAAAATCACAAGTTATATAATCTCAACTTAATATGTTCTATCAATAATACAATCTTTTCAATAACAATTTACCTGAAAAGCTGTGAGGTTACAACATGAACCATATTGGTAATTACTCTTATTTTTTTCTAGTAACATTTAAAATTTTAGACTAAAATGATAAAAGTAACATTATATATATATATATGTGTGTGTGTGTGTACACTTATATATATATATACACGTGTATATATCTATCTACTATATATAATGTATATTAGTGAGAGACTATCCAATATCATAAAATTAAGAAATATACAAGTTTACAAGCATATAGTACAAGTCATGTAGCAACTACTTTAAACTTTCATAAAGACAAACCTGTATCCCATTTCAAAATTTGAATTTATGCTCTGTTCTCCAAGCTGGTTTGCTCTCAAATACCCTAAAATCAAAGATTATACTCGTTAATTTTCTCCTACCAAAACAAGCCTTCATCCTTATCAACTTCAATCTCAAATTGTAATGAGAGTGACGATCAAGAGCCCAAGGAGAAGGAAACCGATTGTCGCTCATAAAGACAAATAAGTTAAGCTAGAAGAAGTCGTGGTCGCTACAAGTGAAGAAGATGAAGACATCATACTTGTTCTTTAGATTTTATCATCGATCTTATTGTAAATAGTACTTATTCACTACCTGCTTTGATTTGAGATTACATATCGAGTTTTTAGTAAACCAAAAGTTGTACAGATTTGATGAGGATGGAAACCAGTGGAAGGAATGAGTGTTGGATAGGTTAAAGTTTTTAAACCCTAAAGATCTGCATAAGACATGATACATATTCATAGTTTTGTGCTATTGTTTGATGTATTTGAAGATTTGATGTTGATTTTAGTTTATGTTTTTGATCTAAATATGGTATGATGTTATTGTAGTTATCCCTACCATGTCGTTCAATAACACTCTGGCAATGAAGTAATTTTCCCTAGAGATAAAAAAGGTATCAATTCATTACTTATTGCCTTGTATAAATTGTCAAGAAACTTGCATGTGTGTCCTTCTAATAAGTTAGATGTGTTCTCTTAATTTACAAATTCAACTACATAATTGGTTCTTTATTTTATGTTATGCAGGTTTAAGAGCTACTTTCCTGTTGTCAGATTTGATGATTCATAGATTTGATGTTCGTGACTTAGCATGCTTGTTGGAACACAATATCTTATTATTTAAGATTTTTAGATTTGATGATTTCTATGGATTTGATGTAATCTTGATGGATTGATGATGTTTTTGAAGTTTGAACTTTGAAGTGTTTTATTTATGTTTTATATTTACTAAAATGTTTGATTTTAGGAACCATTCCAACATATTCTTGTAGAGCAGGTATGTACAACTTTTTTTCATAATATGTATATACTTTTTAGCCTTATTTGGAGCTGAAAAAGTGAGAATGTAGCCATTTTATCACTTATCAGCACTTCAGCAACCAAAAACATACAATTCTAGTTTTTCGGGTTAATCCGAAACCCGAACCGATTTCGGGTCATCATTCAAAATTTTCAAATCCGAATAACCCGAATAACTCGTAATCTGACCCGATGAACACCCCTAATTTTCTCTCTTGCTTTTGTTTTTAAGGTTGTATGTAAGCCTCACTTTGCCATATTTACCAGTTATCACCACTAAGGTACTAATCACTGTCTACTTATTAATTTTTGAACAATCCTATTTTTTTGTAAAGATGAAACGAAAATGGTGTTGAGTACATGAGTTTGTCTTAATTTTTGGTTCCCGATTGTCATCCTTTATTTCTTATTTTGCCACTAAATAACTAAACACTTTGCTTTTTTTTGGGTTGAAATTGATTTTATATGTTGCTAGATAGTTATTGAGGTATGGTTATTGTGTTTATAGCTTTACACAGTTGAAATTTGAACCTTAAGTGGTTAAATATTCATAACATTCACAATTTTGATTTTTAAAGATTTAGTTATTGTGTGGAATCTTAATATATTGTCTAATGGTGTTTGACTTGGTATGTGTCATGCAGCTTGGCATTGTTGTTGGTGACATTGTGTTTGTGTTGCAACAAAAAGAGCACCCTAAGTTAAAGAGAAAGGGTGATGAAGGCATGCTAATGTGCCTAACACCTTTTATGTGGGGAAGCTTTTTATCCACTTCGTAGTGGAATTTCCAGATTCTTTGTCACCAGATTAGTGCAAGGTGTTAGAGGTGGTGCTGCCACCTCAGTATTTTTTATTCTACTTTTTATCATGGTAATTTTTTTTCAATTACCCTGCTGTCATAGATTTGCTTTCTTAATCGCTAGGAATACATATTTACTGTGTTTATCATTGCTCTTTTATTTTTGTTGTTAGTATTATTGTTAAGTTAAGAGCTTTTGGAAGGAGGCTGATATAGTCGAAAATTTACTTTTCATGCATACATTATATATAATAATCAAAATTTCTTTAGCTAAATTTTGTAATACATGGGTTTTTAACATATTATATAATAAATATACATGTATGCAGGCATGTAAATTTGTACACAAAAACTTAAGTCTATATCTTATAGACGCATACATTTGTTAGTTTTTTATCTGGTACATTGACAACCTCACTGCAATCATGCCATGTTAGATATTAGCATATTATTTTGCAATTTGTGATCAGTATTTTTCATTAGAAAAACATGCAATTTCGTGTTTTTAGAGACAAGAAAGCAATTTGTCATCATACACATAAATATCTTGCAGGTTTCATCCTGATTGCATAGGCATGGCAATTGAAGAGGCAAAGATATTAGATCAGTTTTTGTACCTAGGTTGCTCCTCTAATGATGATACAAAAAGTGCAAGCGCATTCCCAGTGTCACTATCTTTGGAAGTTTAGGCCAGAACACAAAGTATCTTACTTCTTTATTAATGGATACTAAATTTATGAAATTAGATATATTTTACATGATAAAGATTTTGTCAGTAAGGGTTATAAAATAACTTTGGCCAATTTTAGCAATGGGTTGGTTGTTACAAATGAGATGGTTAAAGACATCTTAATTTCATATCTGCTTAAACATCATATTTTGTGATCAAGAATGAAGCATGTCTTTGATGTTGATTATAGTCATGAGATAGTGTCTACATATCTCCCCACCTCACCTCACCCCACCTTGAATTTACAAATAAAGATGCTATGAGTGTAACTTACTTAGTATGGTTGTTGTTGTAGTAGCATTTATTTCTATAGGGGTGCATTTTTGAAGGTATATTGTACTAAATCTTAGTCACTATACATCTTACAAGTTTTAGTAGTGGGTCTCCATCGCCGCATCACGTGGGTTTTCGACTAGTATATGTATATATATATATATATATATTTATGTGTGAGTGTATATATATTTAAAAATGTTTGACCATGGATTTTATAATGTTTTTATAATTTAAAGTTTATAATCACTTTTGTAGTTTATCTAAAACTTATATAATTGATATAAAATTTCAGAAGCTTATGAACATAATTTAATTTATATTATGTGTGTGTATTTAATTTATGTTGTAAAAATTTAGAGCCCATCAAGATGCTAAAGACTGATAAAATCAACAATCTGACCAAGCAGAGGATAATACCCTGAAGATTTCGTATACTAGCATTTTCGTGTCCTTTAGATTTCGTGCACTTTTGTATTTTGTGTACATAGATTTCGCGTACTTCGTAGACTAGTATAAATAGATGCATACTGTATTGGTCTAGGTTAGAATCCCTAGGTAAAACGCTTCTAGATGCATTGAAGCTACCTTGTAAAGCTCACGTTTTTATCAATAGAAATTAACTTTTCTATCTTCTATTATGGATTCCGCACACTATAGAAGACTTTTGATGCTCATTTGATAGATAAAAATTGAATCTTGACATGCTAGGGACATACAAGTGGTATTAGAGCTTTGGAGCTCTTTCCAGCATAAAGGTAACAACTTTCTTCATCAAGTTCACGAATTTATTGTTCCTCTTTGCATTGGGTAGCTATTCTGAAAATTTCTGGGTTCAAGATCTTGAAGAAATTTCATCTGGATTTCTTTAAGTGTTTTCGTTAACTCTAGATTCGTGAACTTCAGTTTCGTGAACTTCAACTTCATGTTCTTGGTCTTCAGTTACTTTGAGATCGTGTGCTTCAATCCTCGAATACTTCTGAGAAGTTCGTATATTTCAGACTTCGGTTACTTTGAGATTGTGCACTTCAGGTTTCGGTTACTTCTGCTTTCGTATACTTGGAGTTCGTGTTCTTCATTTCTTGTACTTGGGTTACTTCGAGTACTTCCAGGATTTCGTATACTTTTGAGTTTTCGACTACTTGGACTTCGACTACTTCTGAATTTTCATGAACATGGCTACAAAGAACCTCAGTAACTTGTCTAACCTGCTCAACTTAGATAATGAGATTGGAATGGGCACCAAGCCTCATCGGCTTCTTTTTGGAGACAACTTACAAGATTGGAAATTCAAGTTTCAATCATTCATCAAGTTTACTGATCCCAATATTTGGAGATCAATTGAGGAAGGGTCACGTGTCCCTATGTATGAGAGTGAGCTCATCGGTTTAATCCTGAAAGATTCAGAGTTGTTCACCAAGAACGATATCCTCCTAAGGGAGAAATATGATAAGGCATATGCCTTAATTACCATGGCTCTATCCACTGAAGTTGCTCATGGTTTCAAAGAGTGCAAAATAGCCAAGGAGTTGTGGGATGTATTGATGGAACGGTTTGAGGGAAATGAGGACATGAGGGAGAGTCGGAAAGACATGTTAAGACAGAGGTTTAACATGTTCAATCACATCAAGGGTGAGACATTTGAGGCACAGCTAAACAGATTCACCCATCTGATGACTGAATTGACTAGTGTTGGAATTGAAACGATTAAGGGTGAGGTCAACAAGAAGTTGCTTAATTCTCCTCCTTACAATAGGAATTCCAATTGTACTACCACCAAGAGAACCAAAGACGTGTACAAGACCACTCTCAACCAGCTTATATCCATCATCAACTTATATGACATGGATGACAAGCAAAGGGCACTCAATCATGCAGGCTCAATGGATATTACTCCAGCATTAGAAAATGCAGCTCTCATCTCCATAATGAATTATCAAGCATCTGGATCTCCATCTGTTTCATATGAGAATGCTTTGCTCCCCTTGAGACAAGCTCATTCTATGCCCAAATTCGGTGCTGAAGGAGAAGAGAATCTGCTGTTGTTCAAGGGTTTCCTGAACAGCTACAACACCTTCATTGCAGGAGAGCCTGCACATGCCAATCTGACTCTGGATAACTTGGAACAAATCAATCCTGCAGATATTGAGGAGATGGACATTGCTTGGCAGATGGCAATGGTAATTTTCAAAGCCAAGAAGTTCATCAAGAAGTATGAACGAAACAGTTTTGGAAACAAATTCTAGAAAGAAGCTGAAATTCGACAAGTGAAAGCTCCGGTGCTACAATTGAGACCAACCCGAACATTTTGCTAGGGAGTGCAAGTTACCCAAGATTTTGAAGGAAGCTAAGAAGAAGACTAATGAGTCCACTGGAGCTGGAACATCAAAGGCACTTGTCACTTAGGAGTCAAATTCCTATGATTGAAGCGATCAGCTGCAAGAGCTGGAGATGACTCTAAGTCATGCATTCATGGCAGAGATGGATGAAAAGCGTACTAAGGTAACTGAAAACTTATGCTCATATTCCTGCATTGATAAAGTTTTGAAGTACAGGACACATAATGAGGCATTGATCAAAGAGGTCACCAAACTTAAATACTTTTACTCTGAATTTCTTAAATATGAAGATGTTTTTAAAAGAAAAATTAAGGCTGAGAGACGTGACATTTCAAAATTAAAGGACTTTTGAGTGATAAGGAGTCTAACTATCGAGATGCCAAGCACAGAATCGGGGAGATTACCTTAGAGTTGAATCAGGTTAAAATTGAACTGTCTGAAACCATAGTCAAAGTTGAAAATTTTGATTATTCAAGTTAGGTGGTTGAAAACATGATCAATGTTCAGTATCGGGGGAAAGGGTAAAAGGAATTGCTTACTAGTATCGGGGGAAAAGGGTAAAAGGAATTGCTTATAGTAAGGTGGAACCTCTGTTTAACCATAATTACGTGAGCATGCCAAGAATCAACACATCTGTTGACGACTTGATTTCATAGTCAAATCTTGCTCATGAATTTTCAACTAAACCTGTTTCACACACGATTGATCCTGATTTGAAAAATGCGAACTATTCTGATGATTCTGAGACATGTGCAGAAAAACTAAGTACGTCAGGTCAGGCAGGTGGGAAGGAAGAAAGAAGTGCTTAGAAGAGCACAGACAGTCCAGTTGTTATTTTAAAAAAAATCCAAAATTTTCTGTTTCAAAAGTTAACTATGTTGGAAGTTTTGAGTCAATTAATGTTAAACCTAATGACATGGCTAACAGTTTCAAGTCTACATTTGTAAAATCTGCTGATAGTGTCAAAACAAATGAAAAACTTCCAAAGGAAACTGAAAATTTTTTTTCCACAATCACTGAAGAAGCTGGTTCAAGGTAAAATCCTAACTTTAAACCTATGTTCCAAAAGGGTCGTTGGAACAAGTCTCCACAAGCTCAGACCCTGGTTTCATTGATTGTGATGTAAAACCATTTGACCCAAATGAGTTTTATCAGAAGGTATGTTTCTATGCATGTGGGAAACCAGACCACATTGCCAGACACTGTCTGGATAGACCTTCTGAGTTCTTCTATGGGAAGAATAAGAAGGTAACACCTAAGGCTAAAATATTCAGTAAGCCAAAGAGTATTAAGGAATCCTCCAAGCCTAGGGTGAACATGTCTGAGAAAAGTAAGGCTAAGAAAGCTCAGAATCACCATTATGTCACAAGCAAGAAGCCTAAACAGAGTCAAAAGAGGGTTCAACAAAAGAAACTGAAAATTATTAAATCTGAAATTAAACCGTTTTTGAAAAGAAAATCTTCATTAAAACCTAATGATTTTGGCAGAGTAATCCACCCCACTGGCCCAGTCAAAGAAAAGCCCAAAGTGCCTAAATCTGTAAAGGTTTGGGTAGTGTTTCTCATTAAATGTTTGTGTTTCATGCAAGGAAGACCAAATAAGCTGAAAAATGTTTGACAAATAGATAGCGGTTGTTCCCGACACATGACTGGATATTGCTCTTAGTTGCATGAAGTCACACCTTTTGATGGGGGCTATGTCTCATTTTCAGGAGACAAAGGGGGAAAGATAAGCATAAAGGGAATGGTGACAAATGGAACTCTAAGTTTTGAATGGTGGCCAAACATGAAAGCTGATATCGCCACACACGTGAGCAAATGCTTGACTTGTGCCAAAGTCAAGGTTGAGTACCAGAAACCATCTGGATTACTCACACAACCAGCGATCCCCATGCGGAAGTGGGAACAAATCTCCATGGATTTCTTTACCAAATTACCACGTACTCCCAGTGGATATGACACTATCTGGGTAATTGTAGACCGACTGAAAACGTCAGCACATTTCCTTGCGATCAAGGAGAATGACAAAACGGAAAAGCGACCCAGAATTTACGTTAAAGAAGTAGTCTCGCGTCATGGAGTGCCAATCTCCATCATTTCGGATCGAGACACTAGATTCACTTCAAACTTCTGGAAATCATTGCAAAAGTCGCTTGGTACGTGGTTGGATATGAGTACAGCATACCACCCACAAACTGATGGCCAGAGCAAACGCATCATACAAAATCTTGAAGACATGCTACGAGCGTGCGTAGTAGACTTCGGTAATAGCTGGGAAAATCACCTGCCACTGGTGGAGTTCTCCTACAACAACAGCTATCATACTAGCATCAAGGCAGCGCCTTTTGAGGCCCTTTATGGCAGGAAATTCCGATTACCCATCTGTTGGGCGGAAGTGGGCGACAGTCAGCTCACAGGCCCGGAACTCGTACATGAAAGAACCGAGAAGATTGTACAGTTCAGGAATCGTATGTTGTACTCAGGAATCTTACACTCTATGTATTTCACATTCAACCAATATGGTTCCGCGTGCTACGCCTGGTGCCGACACCTCCCTTCAGGCGATACGCCTGACCGCAAAATCGTTGAAACTCGAAAACTTCACCTCTGGTTCATCTCCCACAGCTGGTTAAGCTCATGAAACTCTATTGGAAGCCATTGTTGGAGCTCTTTGAAGGTTTGAAGCTTGGAAGCTTGTCCTCGTCAACATCATCACGTGAACCTCCTAAGAGACAATTCCCATAAGGTTTTAGAGCTGCTAAGCACCTGTTCTAGCTTCATCCTAGTGTTTTAGAGCGTCTAAGGTAGTTTTATATGCTTATCTAGTGATAGATCTAACATGCAATGGGTAAAAACCCACATGCATGAACATCCACCCACATGCAACTCCATGTGGCTATTGTACACAAATTTGTTAGTGATTTTGTGTGATATTGGAATAGATCTACTGATTTTAGAGTCTAGGAATGTTGGAATTGAAGTTTGGATAAGTTATTGTGTAGATTTGATAAAACTTGCCATAAAAGGAAACTTTTATGATGCATGTGATAGATTCGTGCTGATCTAGACATGTCTAGACATTGTCAAATGCATATTGATGTGTTTAGAAACACATTTGGGTGATTGATTTGGTGAAAAACACGATTTTGTAGAAAACCTATTAAATAAGGAAACTTTTGTAAATCAAAAGAGGGGTTTTGATGTTCTAAGTGGTTTTGGTGAACTTTGAATATTGAAATATGTTTAAAAATGATTTTTGGAAACTTTGATTTGTGAAAACGAGTTTTTAAACGAGTACTTACTATTTTAGGAAACTTTATTTGTACAAAATGGCAAAAATGGCGATTTATGCGGAAACAATACACTTTAAGTGTTTAAACGTGCTTTTATAAACATATTAAAGGTATTAGCTTTATGAAATGGGATTTCATAACTACACTTTCCTAAAATGGAAACTTTCCAAAAATTGTAACTTTTAAGATTCTTACACGTCACTTATGAGAACCTTGTACGATTAGAGTCATAGGATGCATCCAGGTGTCCTACTTGTATTTATGACACATTAAACGAACATAATAAAACAAACGTGTCACCAACGATTCGTCGAGTCAACACAAGTCAACACATACACTCGGTTGAGCACGCCGACACTTGGAGTTGTATGGGATACAACATACCACAAAACACATACTCACACCTATCTGGTTATAGGTGCTTACTAGCAGGAATGCTAGCACTTGCTGGTAGCGAACACACATAAACCGGAACTGCTTTACTAGGTGAGTTTACGCCTTTTTATCTTTTCTACCTTTGGGGGAGATAACATTGCATGATAAACTGTTTTTGATACAACTTGTTTTATTTACATATGGACATGTTTTATCATTATATGTATATGTGTGGCGCACATCACAACTCAAATTCCTCGCGATACTCCTCGGACCGTTAGTAGCGCGGAGCGCCTAGCGTGGTAATCTTGTATAGTACTATTTGGGCCCGACAAGCCCCACCCATCGTGCCTGGGAGGCCAACCCTACTGGAGGGCGAAATGGGTGCAATATTCACCAATACATCTTGTCATTGTCTTGTGATGGACATGGTGAGAGGCACAACTGTCAGCTTCGGTACGAATCCGGGTATAATATACCTATATTGACTAGCTATCAATCGATACTGCATTGTAATGATAAGTAATCTCGTAACATTTACTTTAAACATTTTGATGTTTATTGCTTATGAAAAACCTGTGCTCTCACCAACCATTTGTTGACCATTTTTACTCGCATGTTTTCTCAGGAAGCTAAGGCACACGCACGAGGAATCTAGGATGCTAGGATGGAGTCCATGCATCAAATTTAGCGTCTTAGTCTTTTAAACACTCAGTATCATTTTCTTATGTTATGTAACTGATAAACTACTTAAAACCGCTTCCTTACTATCACTCTTTATTGTTTTGAAAACTGTTTTAATTTAAGCTTCTGCAACTTATATTTTCGATGTTGTTTTGACAACCTAAACATTTACTTCCGCAACTTTGATTTTTTATAATTGTTTTGTCCAAGTATTTGGATGTACATATGCAACCAGACATGTAGGTCTCGCAACTGTATGACCGGAGACTGCGATCCTGACTGGTCATGCTCGCGCCCTCGGAAGGGACGGGATTTCTTGGGGTGCGACACAAAGGGAAGCTGAAGCTCAAATAGAAACTGGAGCATCTGGTGTGACTAGAAAACCCAAACCCAAACCCAAACCCACCAAACCAGCTCCCACTGAACCAATAAAGCTCACAACCACATCCCCCTCTTCTTTTGCCTCCACCACTCAGGACATACCAGTTTAAACTGAGTTTGTCCAATATGAACATAGCCCAATCTCTCCCAAACAAACCTCTCCTACCATATCCATCCCTTCTTCACATGTAAAAACCAATAAAGAAAACTCACCTACCCTTTCTCCCAAATCTGCCTCTCAAACCCTTCTAGAATTATCTTTCCAAGCCTCACATCCCACCATCTTAAATCCATCCAAAATTGGCCAAAAACGAGTTCCCATAATCATTCGGTCTTTCACAAGAAGACAGAAGAGTGTGGCTAGAAAATCCAAAACCCCCCACTACTAAACCAAAGAAACCTTTAACTCCCATTCAAGAACCAAGTTCAAACTCAAATAATAATCAGTACATTCCCTCTCTAATTCCAAGAAAGAGAAGGCTTAGACTGGCTGATGATGATGAGTCTGACTCTAACTTATCCAAGCCCACCAAAGCTCTCTAACCAATAAAGACAGCTGATGTTGAAGCTGAGAAAATTCAAACCTCCCCTCCTAAAGAATCACATTCTCTTGTAAAGTTGTTCCCCACAACTGAAGATCTTCAAGAACTAAAGAATAAAGAAGTTGAAGGGGAAAACAAGATCTTGACTGATCTAGAAGTCACATGTCTTTCAGAAGATGAGTTGGTTAAAGCCTATGAGGAACAGATAGCCCTGATGGACCAGCAACAAGATAAAGCTTATCAGGCTGAGAGGGAGCAACTGATCAAGTTCCTGCTAAATGAAGGTAAGTATAAAGTTGAAATCTTCAGCAACTGGGATATCACATGTATTAGAAAGGAAGCTGAAGCCCATTCTAAAAGAATAAAGGCATATATCAAGAAGAAGAAGGCCATTGAACAAAGAAGAAGAATAAAACACATCCTCATTCAAAATCAGTGGGAACCAAAAAACACGATCATGAGATGGAAAGATGACATACTTTTTGATGAATGGTCTAAATTCAAAAGAGTCAACAATGATCATCCTGAGCTCTGGAAAGAAGCTACACCATCCTCTCCCACTATGGTGTCTAAGCTCAAGGATACAGATCCAAGTACCATGCTTGACCATTTTCTTAATGCACCTCTTTGAATTCTAGGAGTTGGATATGAGGAATCTCCATCTATTGTCAAGTTCAGACCTTGTGTTGAAGTTGAAAAGGAGATTCTCTCTTATCTTTTGAGGCACTATGAGCACCATCAGCATGATGTAGTCAAGAAAGTACATGACTCCGAGGATCAAGTAAAAAGAAGAGAGATAGTTCACTGGCCTGCCGGAGCTCCTCTTCCCTTAGGTCCTTCTCCTAAATCCCAACCCCTCCAGATCACAAATTCTAGAGCTAGAGTAAAGAGATGGTTCTTTGACCCTGTCACCAAAATTATGATCATTGAGAGATTCAATGGATCAAGGACTTTCTTCTCAGATTGGGATGCAATTCTTAAGCTACCCAATCATGATCTGTAGGAACTGCAGCATATGACCTTGGAAAATGCTGAAACAGAATATGAATTCCTGAAGTGTATGAGGACTCTCATAAATAAAATTGGCTTGGCTCTAAGGAAAAAATAAATGATTTTGGCTTCATTAGTCCAGAGGGAGATTGTTGGAAAATAAGGACTGATGAGCAAAACCACTGAAGCCAAACAACTGAATAAAATACGGATTGACCAACCACTGATACCGTCTTCTTTCCACTGTATCTCAACAACGGATTGCAACAACAGATCCCAAAACAACGGATCCAATAACCACTGATCTAGCATACCACAGATCATGTAGCTGATGACAACCACGGAACAAGACCAAGACAACAACGGATTCAATAAATCGGGGAATGGCCTTCGTGGTTCAACCACTGAAGACACAACAACTGATCACAACCGCGGAGAACCACTCAAGACTTAGGTTTCCGTCGTTGTTGACTTTTGCATTCAGTTGTTATACAATTTTTTTTGCTTCAGTTTCTGTATTTTGTCAGTTGCTTTTCTTATTCTTATTTGTCTTGTAACATTGAATGTTGGGTATTTAAACCCCAACATTCCCTGAAATACTTGGATTAATTACCCCGAAAATTTGTTGTGCAAATATTCTATCTTCTCCCTTTCTAGCAAAACCAAACAACCAAAAATTACTAAGTGTTAAACTTTAGAGGGAGCAAATACCAAGGCTTTGACCATGAGTCTTAAGTCCATGTTCCTGGTTAAATAGCTCCTACAAGGTTCGCATAACACATGAAAAGAACTTATGATATGTTACGGGTCGCAATTTAACATCTTAATATGTTACATAGCATGTTACAAAATGAATTTATGAAGATTCTAGAACCTCTTGGTCGTTCACCTCTTCACATACCCCATTCAAGAATTAATTTTTGCAATAAAATTCATTACATACACTTTTAATTATCATCAAGACCAACCCTTTCATTACAAATTCATATTCACATATAAGAATCCTCTACTCTCCCTCTATTCCAGCCCTAATCAATTGAACAAAGCCCCTTTATAACCTAATATGTGAAGTTTTCAAGAAAGAACAAGAATTGGAGATGTTGCAGTCATTCTTGCAAGGTGTTGATAACTTTCGTGCAGTTTGTGTTCTTCTTTCATTCATACAATCTTGAATCCATGTAAGAACATTTATAACTATTTCTACAATCATATATGAACTTCAATAATCGTCATCCATGGTGTCATGTAGATTCACTAATATCATACGTGCAAACCATGAGGATATGATGAAAACCGTCTTATTGAACCATAAATCTTTTGATCTTTTGATCTTATATCTAATCAAGTATAACCTCACACTCTTCAAATTAAAAACATCAAATAATATCTAAATAATCTTGCTCAATGTTAATCTTACACATAAACACATGTTTCATAATCAACCATGTTGATTTGCAACTTCAAAATCCGTTCAGGAATTCTGACAAATTATTTTATCCAACTTTGAAAAACCATAGCTCGGTCATATTTTAACCAAATCAGTCAATTCTTGAAGCAAATTTAATTTCAGAGAGTCTACTCTCCGATACAAGTTTTCGTGCGATTTTTTGACTGTTTTGCCCTTCCAATGTTCATCCTAAGTTGAGAACTCGGATCTGTGCTGGGCAACCAGAACAGATGGGTCAACTTTGGAAGACCATAACTCGCTCAATTTAGATCCAAATTGAGTGATTTTTAAACCAAATGTTAATTTATTTTGTTAGCTTCCAAACCCCATTAGTTTAGTGTAAATATAATTTGTTTTTTAACATTCAACCTGGAAATTCGATTTCAGTACGCAATCAGATTTGGTTCTATGAGTATAATTTTTATAAAAGTTATTCAAGAGACCAATTAAATTCAATAAAATGTAAAAAAAAAGTTTATACAATATGTTAAACCATGTCAATATAACATATAAATTATTTAGGAACACAAAATAAAAGTAAAATATTAAAAGAGCATTTTAACAAGGACTAAAAATCTCTAAACTAGACAAGTTAGTAAAAACTCAATTTTTGACACTAAAATGGTTACAAATGCATAAAATAACACAAAATACACTTATATAATAGACTACAAGTATCATCAAAAAAAGCATGACCAAAAATCTTTATATATTGTGAACATTTATAAATAACAAAGTCAATAGGTTGAAACTTTTGTGAACGTTATTACTATAGAAGCAAATTGTGATACAAAATTTTATCGCCTTTTGGTTAAAGATGACATCATGGTTTACAATGTTTGACAAAGACAAGTGATTCTATTACTCATATTCTAAGAGATGAGTTCATAGCCCCTTTACATGTTTTATATTTTATACTTCGGGGTGAAAAACACATTATTTCTTCGACAACTTTTTGAGACAATTATTTTATGCCCTTGTATTCATGTGACTTTGTTGTGAATTGTATATGCATGAGTAGGAAATAGACAACTTTATAAAAAAATTTATCTTAAGTCCCACACTATCACAATAATTTAACTCGCGAGGCTAGCCGGTGGACTGGTATTGGATAGATATATTCAGGGCTGACAACCCTCACCTATGCTTTGGTCGCACCAACCAACATTTTGTTGTAGGCAAGTAGGTGAATATACTCCGCAAAACTTGGTTTTTTTATTTTATTTTGACAAGTGTCGTGTGCATTTATTACTAGGCAGACATGTCAGAAATTTGATTGTGAGCTCATGATATTTACATTCATTCCAAATGTTATATGATATACTTGGCATACCAACGCGCGCATATTGTTACGCTTTTATTAAGACAAAACCTGTGAACTTACCAACTGCTTAGTTAACATTTTAAGTGTTTTTTAAGGTCATGATAATTACAATAACAGGGATGTATTTGTACGTCAACACAAGTTTATATGAAGACAGCTATTATATGTTTTATCACTATTAGACAATTGATGATTTGCACTCTGTTGGGCTGTAAATGTGCCCATTATGTTTGTTTATTTTGTACGTGTTTGTATACATATTATTACTAGTAGAACCTATAACGTGACATGCATACTTAGATAATTTTTTCGAACGTATGTCTTGATGCTTTTAATGAAATGTTTTATTAAACTGATGTGCTGTGCCATACGATTGGTCGTATTCCCACGTTTCCGCCAAAGGTGGGGTGTGACAGATTGGTATCAGAGCCATTAGTTATGGAGAATTAGGTTTTCCCATAGTGAGGGCTAGGCTATAACTTAAGCTCTAACTATGATTTATGTGTTGAACTCTTATATGCTACATGATTATGACTACTTATGTGAACCTTTTGTGAACCTTAAGTGAACATTATGTGAAATAAGTTGATAGAAAAATTTCCTATAGGAGTTATAGGGGACATTAACTTTGAGAAAGCACCTACATAGACACTATTCATTCGAAACATAGTTTTAGTCTGACTTAGTTGATAAATACTGCTGCTATGCTTACATCGATGAAGCATCTTTCATTTTTGGTATCCATCAACCTTACCTTTACTAAATACGTTTCAAACTACTATTTGATAAGTTGGACTTGGAGATAAACACTTATTAACGTGACATCAGAAGACAAGAAGCAGCATTTGCATAAGTCAGATGATTATACTTCCAGCTATCAAACAAAAGTCTTCTGGATATGCTCTAACTCAATGCTTTCTCAATAAATCCCTCTTGTATAACTTCTATTAATATGACTCAAGAACCAAGATTTAGTTCTTGAAATCTTTAGCCATAGACATCCATAGTACAAGTTTACTTGTAAAAGGAAGAAATAAGGTGATCATACTATACAAGCCAAAATTACAATTATGGGTGCATAGGTAATTGTAATTTGCAGTGCATATGAATTCTAGCATATCCTATTGTACAAGTTGATAACTAGTACAAATTCCTATTCTCAAATCCTTAGTCATTGAAGATGTAAGGTTATGATAAACTCAGCAAACAGGTTGAAAACGTTTCTCCAGACGACATACTATCATCAAAAGTATGTAAAATATTCATTCAATTCTCTTATATAAACTTAACATGTCTTAAACTTCCTTGAAACGTTATTGGTCTCATTCTTGGTGAATCAATGTTTCACTCTTGCATTTTAGCAACTAGTTTTCCCTTTAATCATTGTTACTCACTTGACTACATCTATGATTAATATTTATCAAATATATAATCATACATTTATCTTGTGGCTCCAAAATAGAATCGTAATACATTGTTCTTACGAATTGAAAATAAGTAGACGAATTTGATGGATAAACTTCCTAGTTTCCAGTAGTCTTGACATGATCTCAAAATTGATTAGTTGTTCGAATATAATTATTCTCGAAAACTTACATTAGTCTACAAAGTCTCTTTAACATACATCCATTCATTCTTCATCTAACAAACATTTTTTTGATTAAATACATCTATACTTATAATCAATTGATTGTTTCTTTTCTTATTCAACTTTTGTTTGACTAACGTATTTAGCTTTGATTCAACAACTATAATCGATTGGCTAAGGTTTAATCGTTAAATCATCAATGATTCATTTTCCCCTCACGGCTGTTATAGTAAAAAGCCATAGGTTCTATGTTACTTTCTTTAGTTGTCCTACCAAAAACACTAACTTCCTACTCTAACTTCCACTTTTAAATCGTAATTGTGAGCACAATCACTTTTGTAAAACGATCCAAGTTTTTGTATCATCGTTTCACATTTCATGCATACACATTCCTTATATAAAGAAAAAACAAGACTTTCTAGCAAATTCAATTAAAAATGTTTACACAACCTCAAATACTCAAACTTATACTACAACATTTTCAATAATGATAAATAAATCCAATATAATACTAATGTCAATCTTTATTGAAGAAAGAAATCTATCCCATATAGACATATCTCAATTATTTCTTGCTTCATACTCTTTGATATGAGACAAGGAGCAACCAATCTTTTAAAACTATGGTTCATGAGATTCCAAAAGATAGAAAATAAACATCTTCGACTAACCTCACTATTTCTAAAAATCATATTTATATAATGACCCTTCTTTAATAAACCTTTAGACATTCACCAATGTAATGACACACATTCGAACTTATTGAGTTTAACATATAACTAGATCATGAACTAATAGTAATAAATATCATGGCTAAATATATAAGAATCAAATCACTCAAGAACCAATTGATGCCTTGTATAAATTTTAGACCTTCATATTTAAACCTTCTCATGACTTAATGTTCTAATGAGGAAAAACTCATACATGATATTACAAGTCCATAAAAGCAAACAAATTAAATAACAAGTACACTTGTGATGTAATACATTGAAGATCTCTATGAGTTATTTCCTACATAACTCCCTAAGTATTTCTCACAACTACTTTACTTCTTTCAATAACTATTGGTACAAATAATTCTTAAAACACTAAAAAGTCTGCTAAGTGTTTAGTATGAAGTTAATCTATCTATAGAACTAGTTAATTCATGTTGACATATTTGATCGA